>CM067382.1:23969474-24569474 GCA_034510155.1 Eucriotettix oculatus | reverse complement strand
TTACAGTCTCTGATGGGAAATAGGAAAGTGACAGCGAATAAAGCGTTAATAATGGACAGTAACAATTTATCTAAAAGTTCGGAAGAAGTCGTTCAAGATTAAATATTTCAGTTGCAAGGAAAAAAATAGGTGTATAAATTTATCCAATATCGTCTGGAAAAGTGTCCGATGGTACCCAGGAGATCATAGTCTATCATGAATAGAGGGGAGAAAACAATTAGGACGGGCATTCTGTGGTCTCATAAGTTTCCAAGAAGGGGACTGCAGAATATCAGTGGAAGCGGAAGAAACGAACTACTATTTAATGAATGTATTAAATGCAATAAAAACATGTAATTGTGAGAGTTTATTTTACAGGACGCTTAATAATAAATCATCAAGCTAATTTGGCGAAATACTAGAACTGATGATTGTTTTCGATGTAGGCGAAATTTACGAGGAAGTGAGCAGCCGTTAGCTCTGTGTCCCTCCCACGCAGTCCCCTCCTGGTCGTTATTAGGACTCATTGGCACGATCTGCGAACCTCTCTCTTGCTGAGGACATCCTCAGTCCAGAACACTTCAGGATTACATTCATGGGTTCACTTCTAACATCATAACGTTATGGACCACAACGCATCAGTATCGTAAAGCAAATTGGTTTCCAGTTCACATATGGATATTCATAAAACAGATATATTGGTCGTATTTAAGAAATTCACCTAATTTAAAATGCTATAAGTGAAAATGTTAGCCGGAGTACAAATCCATTGTTCTTCATTATTATGAAACACAGAATTATGAGATTCTATTACACAGCTATCATAATACATAAATTATAGTTACTTTCATTTTTAGGCGCTCTTAAATAAAAATCTACAACATATAATTCTGAAAAAGTTAAAGGGGAGAACATAAAACTTTAAGTTTCTTTATGCTTCAATCCACTACAGTATTATGAAAAAGTGGGAAATGAGATATTTACAAAAAAATGGTAAACACATGTAAGAAAATATCAAAAATAAGTAAAAGACAATTATTATAAATTAACTGGAAGCCAGGACTTACGAGAGTGCTTATTTTTACTAGCCAGGTACAGTATGTAATTCTGCACTAATCTCTTAGTCACAAAGAGATTTAACACATACTACCTTAAAAAAGTTTAAAACATCCCGGGAATTGAGAGAGAGAAAATATCCCAGATACCGTATGATTTACACACAGTGAAAAAATACGTACAGATGCAAACTTTAAGGAAGTAAAGAATTCTCCCGGTACATTAATGGTGTAACAATAAAAAGGACTCCGCCGGTACCTTTGGGCTCTATAGGCAATAATTTAACGTGAAGGGAAGTAATAGTCCCTGGCCCATTTATTTCCAAATTGTTATTCATCTGCACCAACAAATCCCCTCCATCTTGACTGGTGTCCTGCATCTGCCTCACCTCGTCTAATTTATTCTATATCATCCTTCAATTGGTTCCATCCTCTGCGTCGGACTGTCACTTAGTCGTCTTCCTTCGGGATTACTTGGAATCACCTCCTTCAGCCAACATCATTCCGTCGAATTCTTTTGCACTTCTGTAGAGGTGTCTAACCTTATTATGTTTTCTTCTCCATTCGTATTGTTCGATTGAAATACAATGTAATCACGCAGAAGCACATTACAAATTCAATTTAAAAAAGTCAGGTCTTAAAACTTTTCAGATCTGTCTTTTTTTACCTCTGTTTTTATTGCTGAAGGGTTCCGCCAGGATTGACAAATGTCACCCCAACCAAACTGAAAGTTTACTCACAACTCCCGAATTCTCGTTTGGCTGGAATTAAAACCATTGGACCTAACATTTCCCAATAGAAAACATTCACAATCTGCTGTTTATTCGAGGCAGACGACTTTTTGCGGATTAAAGTACATAGCAAAAATATATATAGAACAATATAGTAACAGTAAGTAAATTATGTAATGGCACAGTCTACGATAATTAATAGATCATCATGTGGAGACTCGTTACGCACAATGATTAAATATATTTATTTTACATCTTTGTAAAATTTTTCAATGCATAAAATCATAAAGAATTCCTACTGTCGAAGTGCGTGGACCTTGTCCGTATTCGATAAGTTTTCATGGTTGGGGTCGGGGCCTCCTTTTTATCATAAATAATGGAAATTTTTACATGGAATATTTTATTTAAGATTGTGGGGAAACATAATTTTCTTTCAACAGATTTCATTTCAAGTTTCGATCCAGACGAAACGATTTTTACCAGTAGCTGGAAAAATTGTTACCAAAAACAATTTCGCGTCGTGTGAATTCATACTCAACGACGTCATCGCGTCTGCAATTCAGTAGTGATTCTCCCCGTAGGATGATATTTTAAGAGGGGCAGAAGCTTCTTTTGTGCGAGAAATCTTTACTACCGGGCCTCGTTGGTTAACAGGATCCGCGACCTCGCTCAGCATTAATGACCCGTTCAGCTTGGAAGGCACAAAGAAAGCGAGTGGCGTGGCTGCTACAAAAGAAATATTCTTAAGTTGCGTCTTCTTTTTTAAGCCGGAGAGAATCTTGCTAATAAGGGAGGATGTAATGAAACCGCCCTTATAAGTGGCTTACGCAGCGGGCACGTGTTCCACCTGGCTTTCGTTTGCACAAGCTCTGCCACCGCCGAGGAAAATAGCGCTCTTTCGAGCTCTAGGGTTATCATCTCATTTTACTTATTCACAGTCGGTCAAATAATGAGATCGATTTTGCACGTATGCCAGTTAGAGTTCAGAGGAGGGCCGTGTTATTCTGTAGAAATGCGATGGACACTGGAACATTAACAAGTTCCCTCCCCTAAAAATGTGTCAAAACACTATGTACCCAAACTTCGTTTCTTTCTAAATTGAATAAATGACGTGGGTATTAACTGGTTTATTAATTCATAAAGCAAAATAAAATTATATTTATAGTAAATAATATAGTTAATAATTTATTATCGGACCTGAAGAGGTTTTAATATATGGAACGACACGTCGTGATATGTGTACTAAAGATTTCTCGTTAAATTTTATTTTATTTCCGACTGTTGACCACACTTACTTTTAATTGGGGACAGATTAATATACTTATTACAATCGTAATGATTGTAAAATCAATCGTCTATGTTACAAAGTTTCATATTCTACGTGTCATAATGCTTTATCTTGCTAAGTTTCCTGGATGATATACGTAATTCCTCGTCTTTTGTTCTGAATTCGAAGAAGATGCTTACAGCTGTAATCTCCGAGGTGCTCTCATCTCAGCACCTGCAATGTTTCTACCGACCTGTTCGGAAATCGAACCACAATCCCCCTGCTGGCGTCACGGTACCCCGCGGGACGTCCTTACTCCGTGGCCGCTAACGACCTCTGGGAGGTCCCTGGACTGTACCTCGTTTACCTAACAAACTCTGACTGTACCAACCTCTTCCTTCCCCCTCAGGATACAACCCACCCTCTCGTTCACAATTCTTCCCGGTTAACAACCCCGGCTGCCACGGTGCCACGGGCCCTGGGGACATGGACCTATAAGGGCAACCGCAGGCAGGGTTGACGCCCCCGCCCCTGCCGCCTGCAACCCCCATGACGTCATTACGTTGAATTTGCTTACCTGTGTGGCGCCAACACCACGCATCGCTACCAGACAATACAGGCTTGGCTGCGCCGCTCCGAGAAAAACGGGCCTACTCTTCCGAGAGACTGGCTCTGCTTTAATCACGCCACGATTTCCAGCAATTGGCTCACAAGAACAACACACCATCTGGGTGAACTACGCGCGTAAAAAACAGGAACCCGACATCCGGAAAATTGAGAACATAGATTACACGGGAAGAGATGCACATGACCGTACTCTTAAGGGTGCTTTCCTAAAAAGAAAATTCTTTATTTTTTATTTTTAAACATAATATTATTACGAATCATTTAGTTTATTATTCCCATATATATATATATATATATATATGAGAGAGAGAGAGAGAGAGAGAGAGAGAGAGATTAGTGATGGAAGAGATTTTACAGGATCCGAACAGGAAAGCTAGTAACTGGGTCAAACCAACAGTTTAAAATTTATAAAAAAGTGACATGAAAATAAATAGAAATGTCAGGTAAGAATAATTTAAGATTAAGATTAGAGAAAATTAGAAATATGAAGATAGTTACAGAGAGGGTTTTCGACAGTATTCGAATAGAAAAACGAGAAGTTAATGAGCTATATACTTATATTGGCTTCGAAATGAGAGCCGTTTGGCATTCAGCTACAGAGAGCTGAGAAATACACAAACGTTGCCAAGTCGATATTGAATGACAAGGAACAATTTCTGAAGCGCAATCATTTGCAACAAAGAAGCATGAATTAAATTCGAACAACACAAAAAGCAGCTTCAACGTCAACGGCTTCCATTTGAGACTAGCAATAATTTGAAATTCCCGAAAGAGGAGTACGGTAGAAAATTAAAATGACAAAAGCTTTTACATCAACCAAATAGGAAAGCGAGCCATGTACTTTAGTTACTTAGACCTTAAAACGGTAAATAGACAAATAGACCAAACACATAAAACGATTATAAACACTAAATTATTCTAATTTTATTATTACGACTGCTTCTATCAATAAGATATATATATATATAGATTCTTAACAGATATTTTGTGTACGTAAAAAATATTGAGTATAAAATTTTTCTTTTACAGAAACACGTTCCTGTACACATTCAAATGTTTCTCTCATTGTAATAAACGTTTTTTCAGTATAGCTATTAATATAAAAATATTTTAAGAACTAGTATATTAAATACAATTAGACATTAGAAACGAGCCTTTTAGTCAGACACTTCTGAAAAAGGTATAAATATAAACAGAATCACTGTGCTGTTAAATGAAACTTTTATAATTAATATTGAATTACCAAAAATACGGGTTTATGGTGGTTAATTATATCGCAATTTTTAACAAAGCAATACACTGGGAATAAAACTGATAATATACTCGTTCAAATCCGTCAAATGAATGGTAATTCGAAATAGAACCTACCAAGTTGTGGACTTAAATTTACGGTTGTTTCAAGAAGAGAAATAAATAAAAATCTTCTGTTAGAATATTAAGAATGTTTCTGTAGACATGAAATTACAATAAGAAAATTTAAGCCATAGTTCGAAAAAATTTTCAGACACAAGTAGCAAAAAAAGAATATTTATTCTGAGATGGAATATTGCAATATTACGTTTATTCGTGCGCCTATAGAAACAACTGTTTATTAAATATATACAGAAATTATTATTTAATCATCACACAAAAAATTCACTTTACATTCAAGTTGCATTTAAAACGTGATTACCGGGATGGAATACCGTTAATATTTGAACCGTCTGACAAATTAATTTCCAATGAATAATTTTAAAATTTTTATTTTCTCGAACACGATAAATGGCCCCATTGTGACATCAAACCGTGAGATTGTTTAGGTGACAACAGCTTCCCCTGCGTAACCTTTAAATTGCCAATCATTGGATCCAATTTTAGTATTTTTTCCCCCTCGCGAATGTCGGGATAGGCTTTTGGTGACACGCTGATACGGGATGGAGCTCCGGGGATTTCCTCGCTGATGGATTGACGAAACAAATGCATCTTGATGTTAACCCGTGACCCTGATTTTTGCATAGATATTAGTTTCCGAGCTTTACTGCTAGCATCAAAGACCGGAGATCACGGAGTGCACGATACACCATTAGGGAGTTCAATGTGACCAAATTACATCGACAAAGTACCATACGTATGCTAAACACAAAATTATCTCAACTGTATTCACACAGATAATGACTGAGAGTAAAAATAGTATACAAAACAATCGAGAGAACCACAGAAATAAACTGAATGGTAATTCGACTTCAAACTTAGCTATAATTTGGATATACAGAATTTAAATGATGGATATATAGAAATATTTAATAAAATGAAAAGCAGCAGGACGCTTCCTTCCCATTTTTATGCAACCTCCTCACATTTGGTATGAATGAATTCTCCAAGTATGAAAATCTTTTAATAAATTCGAAAACAATTTTTATAAAACATGATTTTAAAAGAAGTTTATAATAAAATTATGTAAACATAAAATAAAAATATATTTATTCAAGCCTTTTCTTGCTGTCTATTTCAATCCAGTCTGAAAATTTTAATTCCGGGAACTGTTAACACTATTTTTGGTTATTTTTAAAAAGCATTTAATATGATAATTATGTATCGTTTACATTTTTAAAAATTGTTCATATGGGTTAAATGAACAATTTTATTCAAATCTATCAATAAACAGTTCATTAAATATTTACAAAAATTAAATAAAAATACTAAAAATATATTCCTTTCAGTTTCAATAAAGAAGTACATTTTTTAGAGAAATTTCTAAAGGCGTGAACAAATTACAAAATGGGAACGAAACGTTGTGCTGTTTTCTATTTGATTTCCGAAATGTAGGCCGGTTTTATTTATTTATTGTTTCGGTTGTTTCTAAATATAAACATTGTAAAATTTAATAAAAACTTATATTTAAATTTACTTCATTTGTGTTTACGCAGGTGGATCAATTCCGATTTGGTAGCTATGAATAGATACCACAAAAATTAGATCTCTGGAATTGACTGCACTTAAGCGTAAGCCATAAAGTAGAAGAGTAAATAGCGTTCAGATATTTAGCAATATTCCAACAATGTACCATTAAATTCTATATTATTTAATTTTCTAACATGGATCAACAGTTTACGTGTTTCAGATTATTTCAAATTATTTTTATTCAAATAAGAAAGGTGCATCTTATTGTCTGAATAAAAAAATTACCTGTCAGAGAATTTTGAGATCTTTGGGAATTCTTGTGACGCCTTTTTAGCTCTCACACTTAAGGCAATACGAAATAAAAGAGGAATTTGGAAAATTAAGGTCTTCAAAATATTTTTAACACACTCTGTGTCGACGACGGCGGCCATGGCGTGATCCTGTGGATTGACCAAGTCGTTATGGCCTCCGGGAGGTGCTCCAATTTCCCAGATAGTAATCGTTGGCGACACGGGCTTACAGATTCCTGCAGCCTGCTTTCTTTCGTGGTGGATCCTCCCATCTCTATGAATAGCCGTTGTTTATTTTAATTAAAATGGGCCTTTGCCTGCAGTAAAAGACAACAAAAAAGAGGTTTCCATCCCAACACCCTGCATGTGTGGGAAAAGCGATATAAAAAAAAGAGAGAAGAGGAGAAACATCGCAGACATTGGCTGGACATTCTTTGTGGTATCTACAGGCCCGCTGCTGCCTGAAAATTGAATTTCGTGAGGGATAAAGGCCACACGTGCGATTATTTTTTTATATTCACTACTCGCTCGCGATGATCTATTCCCGACCAGAAGCTTTTATAGGGGAAACTCGTAATTAAGATAACACGTCCTCACGAAAGGTTTTTGCTTTTAACGAGCACTCCATTTGGCGTACTCTCTGGATAAACGATAACGTATATTATACGGATATGGAGTAATGTGCAAATCAAACAATAAGTAAAAAAAACATTCTTAACTACCATACCTCACAGTGCTTAATTTTTAAATTTATGTTAAAACCAAGAAAAATGTCTCCAACACTAGGTAATACTTATATGATTAACAAAAAAATTCTATGTCCAGCGATATCCATGTCTGCCAATTAAACGTATTTAGGAAATTTTTGATGGCAACTGTAACTTGGAGTATGTATAAGAAGTGTCCTTAATATGTTATTTACAAATAAATCTAACATCCCATGACTTGAGTAAATATCGTAAATTGAGTTTAAGTTTATGAAATTCTATTTTTTTTACAAATCCACATCTAATTAGTCAACACTATCGGTTCCCAATTCATTCCATTTCAAATTGTATATGTATAAACCAGATATATGTCAGAAATATATATTTTAATAAAAAAATTAGAATATAATTAATCAAATGAGTATTGAAACGGTGTATCTTTCCGTTCGGAACCATATCAGGAGTATATGTAATCATTTTACATGCCAGAATACCTAAAAATTAAAAGAGAATAAGAGTTTAAAAACATGACATAATTTGAAATTTCATTGAAAATTCCTCACAATTAATTGTTGAAATATTAATACGTAATTAATATTTTGTAGAGAAATTGCATATTTTTTAAAATATATGTATTTCTATTGTTGTCATTGAATATCAACACTAAGTTCAACATATTTTCTAAAGCATAAAGTTTTAGAAATTTTCTACGCTAAATTTTGATAATTAAATTTTCACATAACTGTATTGAAAATATCATGATTACAAAATACTGTTCTCATTAAAATTTAACATATTTAGGCTCCAAAAAATTACATATTTGCACTTGAAGAGGCTCCTAAAATGAATGATTCTCTAATTCGTGAAAATTCCTTTCTAATTTATAAAGTTTAGTATACAGACTGATAAATGCAGGTGAAAAGATGTTCCGGCTAGTGTGCCATCTTGAATTTTAGTGTGAAAAGTATTTTTATATAAACTAAATTCTACATTAAATGTTAAAGTTTGTGATCAATAAATAGCCGCACGATTAATAAAAGACTATCTCCCTGAGACTCTAATATACTAGGTTCAAGAACCCAAGTGTCTTGGCAAGACGTTTATAAGCTACCTATTTGGATCCGGCGGATTTCGTAGTTTAAATTTCAAGACGATTGTCGTATTTTTCATTGAACAATTAATTTTTAATAAGCAGTGGCGCTCGGGTTGGTATTGCCAACAAATTTTTTCAAGCGTTACTATAATTGTTTGTTTTTTGAAGGACTGCACGTGATGAACTATCTTGACGCGTCGCCTATCACGCAATACAACATATATCTGCTAAAAACAGGTGAACATAAGATGCAAATTATTCTGTTGCTCAATATAACAGGATATGTCAGGACGGTTTTAGTTATTATAGGGTAGTATCCATACGGTGCATTAAGTACCAGGGTCTCTACTATGGATGGCAGTAAATTCCTGCAAAGCATTGGCGTCGGAAATCATCCAGAGGGTACCAAGGCTAGAATCAGACATTCGATTAGGTGAAGGTTGCAATATGCTACTAGCAATTAAGGGAACGAGGCTACGAGCATAAGTATAGAGGTTTGGGCACGTGCCAGAGCGGAAGACCTGGAAGTGCTGCTGTTAATTCCATTATCTGTGGAAGCGAGGGCCGCTGACCTAATGCGGGATTTATCCAATCAATCTGGGCGACAAGGGATTAGTGGACGACCGACGTCCGTTATTAATGCCAGACGAGCACGAAGAACGTCCAAAAATAAACTCGTGCGCAAAGTTATTTTTCCATTAACTTGCAAAACAGAAAAAAGTTTCCGCTTCTGCAGATTACGTTTTACAAAACCCCAGACATGTTGGGTTCATTGGAGTGTATTACCGAATGATGAAATAACCCTCAAACTGTCGTGTTAGAAAGCAAATTTCTGGACGAGAAACGCGAGATGCATTCACTAAGGAACCGAATGGCGGTAGGGGAATAGTAAAATAAAGAAAAAAAAATACATAACCTACACAATATGAAAAAATTAGTAATAAGGTAAACATGAAATTAAAATGTGCACGAAATAAAAAAACAAACAGAGAAGGTAAAACAATAAAATTAACCAAGGAATGTTAAAAAATTGAAATACGTATTAAGGAGAATAATGAGAAATGAAAAAGAGAACGTAAGAGAGAGAATTTAGAAAATAAATACCCAACATATGAAACCGATACAATTATTGCAAACCGTCAGTAGAAAAGTATACGAAAGTTAAAGATCAATGAAATTATCTAATAAGGTTGTAGAAACCCGTCACATTACACGACCGACGCGTCTGAATGCCACCGGAGAAATTGCCTTACGCGATTCCAAGTGCTTAAGCATTCGTATATCGAACTCATTTGCCAAAATCAGTAAATGATACATTCCCCTTAGAATTCAAAATACACAAAACAATTTATAAGGTTAGTACTAAATCTACTTTGGACTCATATTAATTATAGTTACTATTGTCTATTCTGATCTATACGTTCATTTCTCATTATTAATTTGAACCAAACTTCATTTAACAGCAAATCATCGTCACGCCCTCGCGAAACGGTGCTTCCTCTCGCAATTTTTGCCGTATAATTTAGATTATAATAGAAATTGTATTCATCAGAAAATCATTTTAACGGAAATAATAGTTAATTAAACTTGAAGTTACAGTTAAATAATAAAAAGTTATCAAAATTTGTGTGTGGCTCGATATTTGCAAGCGAGGTCATCTCCGGGTACGAAGCAGAAACCCCACTAGTGATGTTGTTCAAATATATTTGTACATACATTTTCCAGGAAACTATTTCCTTCGCAGAGAGATATTATTTGCCGAGAGTAGAGGAAGATATTATAGTAAAACATCTGGGCAAATATTCGTTCTCTGAGAGGGAATGTGTGTGCTCACGTATTCCCTTCCCTTGCTGGACGGGCAGAAAATATAAAATTATTCAAATTGGAGGCAGTTTCCACTACAAATAATTTTAATTCAAAGCAGTTTATTCGCTTTAAACAAACAGTAAGTTTGATGTTTTCTGTCTTGCAAGCCAAACTGTTTGGAAGGTTAAAAAGAAAATCGAAAAATCCGAGTTACTGTCCCAATTTTATCTCATACTTTACTTGGCACTCACAAATATTAGAAGTAAAATTCCAAACGTAATGGCTCTGCCTTGATGTAGAAACTAGTAAAAGCGAATGAAATTAAAAATTACATAATTTGACATCTGTAGGGGCGAGTTGAATCGCGGTACATCGCGGAAGCCCCACAAATTTGTCTAATATTTTCAGAGTAAACAAAACTGAACAATAAAGCATATATAAGATAATACATAGAAGTTTAAAATATTAGTGCTTCACGATATACCAGAGAATTTGAATTGACACCTATTCTTCTTTTAAGTATTGAGTTAAATCTCACTCAACCGATAGTGAGTATAAAAAGTCTTAGATGCTTGACAAAGACAGTAAGGCAGGGAATATTTCAGTAGCAGATGACGAACGGCAACTGTGTCAAGGTAGCAGACACGTGGCCATTGTCTTCTTGATGAGCTTCCGTCGACTTCCTGAGCGCACCCTCCCTCCAGCACCACGGTCTTTCACTTTTCCTTCTCCACCACGTCGCCCTAACTTTGTTCCAGCATCATCCAAAGGTCCTGTAATTTGCCCCTCGAGGATATGTCCGTCATCTTTCCTCCCGCTGCTCTTCTATATTTTTGGAAAGCAACACCACCGTCCTCGAGCCATTGGTTGCACTAGACGAGGAAGAATCTATCCCGAAAGCAAAGAAGTTAATTTTCAGGGGCGTAACAATACTTTCACCCCCATTCAAAGGGGATGGGTTCGGAGGGGGCGTACTTAGTAAGCAACAAAATTTAATTATTCAAAAGTGCTAAGTGCAGCCTGAGCGGCGGAAGTTATGTTATTTGATAGTTAATTTCATCAGCAAAGTTGCGTTTAATGGGAGGCGCGAGGATGTGTGTGTGTGTCGCGTGGTTTATAGCCGGATCCCAGGACACGCTAAACTGTTTTAAATTGCCGAAGCGGGTTATGCTTAACACTCCCCTCCATTCTGTAGCTCTACGAGAACTGAATTTTAAGCCAGCTTTAAGGGAAGGAACGGGTTACGTAATTGGATATAACTGGAGTCGTTTATACTTCTGAAATTATTTTACACCCCCTTCCCCCCTCCAAAAAAAAAACAGCCTGTTTATCATCCTACGTCTAAACTATTACTCCAAACTAAATTATTTAATTTCATCTCAAACTTGTTCGTAATTCTTTGCACTCGATTAACAATTTTTTCATTGTAATACCCTAACATCGAACACATTATTTTGTGAAGTGAATTTTATTATGTAGCGAATTACGTATTAAAAGGAGCACAGCGGAAGTGACGTTATGGCTTACCAATCACGCACCAACAGGGTACAAAGAGTATACTTCACAGGAATTATCACAAATCAAATTATAAACTGGCCGATTTGCAGGAAAGCGTTAGTGAATCGATATCACAATGTTTTATTTATCTCGTTGTTGTCTAATTCGGGGGATTCTGTAGGTCCACTGTGAAAATTATTGTAGTAAACAAGCTGAACATAAACTCTTCCTTGATTTTCTGGATGGCTCCTTTTATATAAAACTGAATAAATTATTACTTCTGGACGTGTTTTTAACTGTCACTTCAGCAATTTATTAAGTTAAAAACGCACTATGGTCTTTCCCGTCAAAGTTTGCATAAAACAACTTAAAATTAGTTTCAAACGTTACAATTAATTTTATCCGGTAGATCCGGTAGATTTTATCAAAAGCTGGACAAAAAAAACCTTTTTACAACTTACATATCAGGCCTACTGTTTAAAATAATTGATCAGTTTGAATGATTTAAATTCCACAACACTCAGATGATAAAATACCACTAATTTGTTATTAATTCAAAATGCTGAATATTTATATCAATAACTTAGATAATATAATGTAAAGACTGCATTAAAAACTAACCAGAAATAATATAATTAGGTCGCAGTAGTAATGAAAACTCAATCACTATTTGGATTGTAATATTATAACAGTATTGGATTTAAAACTTGAATATAATACTAGATTAGTTTCTAAATCTTATGGTTACTACTTTAAAATATTCTTTGCAAAATTTATGACTTGATTCTCAAATAACCCCTGTTCTCCTCAGATGTATTAATTTTGTTGCTTCAATATATTTTTAGTTCACATTTGATGAGGTTCAAGGAATGTGAAATAAATTTTTGATAGTATATCTATGCAAAAGTATTTTTTAATTTAATTTTAATGAGTCCTTGGCCATTATACATTATTAATTATAAACATCTATAACGAGAGCAGCTATTAACGGGGCACTTTTTTGATATTCATATAGAAGGAAGGCTACGGGAAACCACCCCTGTTTATAATTTCGTCGGTTGTCGGCGATAGAGACTGTATTAATGAACGTTACACGTCGCAGTGCACGTGGGATCAGGTTTACTGCCGACGACACCACGCGACGTGACGAATGAAAGGCACTGAGGTCGGCCCTGACTTACGGTACATACGAGCACAGTGTAATTCTCGGGGTCCCTCGCCTCTACTTCCCCGAGACTTTTATATTTGCAGTGTGTGCGTGTTGACTCTGTCAGCAACGTCAAGGGAAGAAAAGACGGGACAATTGGCAAACCCCCACATCCCAACGCACGCGCGACCAGAATAAATATATATCCTCGGAGAGAGGTGGGGAGCGTTTAATCAGAGGCGAAGTTAGTGGTGTCAGGAATAACTTCCTCCACCCCAAGTCACCCACCCTCTGATTTATTTTGCACCCCCTCCCCCTAATCTTCACTACGCCGAGGTAGACGACTGTAGGGGCTGATTGTGGTAATTGTTCGTGGCCCTCTGTCAATCTGCCAACTTCATTTCTGAGGAGGTTATTTCGATCCTGCTGGAAAATGCACTTATTCTACAGCAATTAATTAATAACATTTCTCTACGTCAAATGGAACACGCGACAATAATACGATCGTTGACTTAATTACGGTTTCAATAAAACAGAAAATTAAGACGTTCCTCTGGAGGTATCAGGTAATTACAGCTCCACACACCTCAAACTCCGCTAAACGAGCTTGTGAAATAATTTCAAGTACCTTGTCACGTCATTATATTTAATTTTGTCATAAAATAGCTAAGGTAATACGATTACAAAATAAGATAAATAGTAATTAAGAATACAATTATTTAATTTATTTACTTCTTTCATACTGAAAAACAAATAAAACCGTTTCATCCCTCATTTTGCTATTTATTCTGGCGATAGTGGTTTTAAAAATACAAAATGATTTTTAAATTTTTATTCAATAATTATGAATTTAAATATTCGTATGATTTTAGTGTTTCTTTATTATGTTATACAAATATTTTTCATCAGATTCAAAAAAATATTTAAAAACATCTTAATAATATTTCAACAATTTCGCTAAAAGATTCTGGTTTCAAAATTAAATTAATATTAAGCAGTTTTTAATATTTTATGAAAACGTATATATGGAAACGTAATACAAACATCAAAAATATTAAATTGCTGACTTTAAATGTAAACTTCGATTTTGGTGTGAATTTTGTATTCCAAAACTTGAAAATAAATTATAATTTAACACTTTTTACGCAAATGAAATAATATAACCAGATTCTGCGAATTTTTAATTCCTTCCAGGTAGGCTCACACTTTTCCTTCTTCTTTTTGTATTTTTCATGAAAGTAATCCGTCCATTATTTCATATTAATTCATCACGAAATTGTATATTAGGAGTGCCTTAATAATAATTTCTCAATCCATACTAATTTCTATAATTCAGCAGTATAGTGAATACCCATCGTGGCGAGCGCAAAACAAAATGGTGAGGTAAATAAGTCACAAGAGACCTACACAATCTCTAAGAGCGATAATAACTCCTGCAACCCAGTTTTGTACAAGAGATACCTCAATCGTACGATAATTTTAATTCTGTAGAGATTTTCCAATCTTTAAATTTCAAAAATGGTGCTATTGTCGTCATTCATTAAAAAAAGTTTTTTTGTTCACTTTGTACTTTCTCTTATCATATTTTACATATTCTCTGCTGAAGTAATTCGTTTGTCTGATATGAACCAGTTAGTGTACTGTGTTTTTCCGCTTTAAAATACTATTGCTTGGAATTGAGTCACGTGTATACTATCTAAAAAGTATAGACGTTTGTGCTCACTCAGGTTACAAAAGTAGTACAATTCTTTTTAATAAAAAGTATACAACATAGAAACAAGTTCCTAATATCGTGGTGTCGAATTAATCATACATTAAACATTTGTTTATTAACGAAGTGAATTCTTTAACTTTATTGGCTTACACCAATTACAGTATCTTTCGAAGCCAAAAATGTAAACTTTGATTCATGCATGCACACTTAAATACTTTGCTTTTGTTTGCCACAAATCAGAGTTCTTGGAGTCTCTTGTCCATTAAATTCACTTTTTATTTCCAATATTGTTGAAAGGTTAGAGTTTTCTCGTGGCTTTCCGATTCCCAGGCTGATACCTTCAATTCGCCAAATTCTCTCAACAAAATATCGCAATTTTACGTAACAAACTAAAGCTGGCCGCCAACTAACAAGCCCCTGGGCACAGGCTTTCGTTCTCCTCTTCTCCCCTTCGCCACCTTGACTGATGGGGCGCATTTCTTACGCTCCAAGGGCGACAAATTGCTTTCCGAACGTTTCCTGCCTGCAGTATGGGGAAAAGGACAGGGACGCTGTCTTTGTCACTCAAGACACCTTCACGTCTCTCCGCTGCCCCTCATAGCCATTCCTACGTGTTTGGCTTCGCAAGAGTCCTCCCTTCAAAATTAAATCTCGCACTGGGTCCACACACCACTACGTCTCATTAAATCTAACAATTTCTCGTCAAACGTTTCTCTGATGCGAGTTAGAAGGATAATTAAACTAAGATATACATAATTTTCGCGAAGATACTCGCAGGGTACTAGTAGTGGTCATACATGATCTACAACCATTTCAATAGGAGAAAAAAAGGTAGGATTTTATGTTAATGAATGAATTTAAAAATTATACTGAAGAGGGTGTGGTAAAAAAATTAAACGAAAAAAAATTCAATGTAGACTTAAAATTAGATACAAAGTGAACGCCATTGTAAACCTCCATAAATTATAAATAAATGGTTATTTGTTAGAAAATACGGAGACATGCAGAGGAACATAGTTGAGGACTTAATGGAATTTACTCCGGGGTTCTAGTTGCAGTTTCATAATAAGCCTACGGGACGTTCAAAGTCAACATGGACCGAGGAAGCTGCTAGCTAAGTTGGAGGCTTCAACTTGCAAGACATCTGCAGACCTAGTAATGTCATCAACAACTTGGCGGATTTTACGATTTTGTAAAAAATATTAATTTTAACCTTAAACAATATTTTTCCAAAAACTGACAATTTCACAAGTCAGGGTATATTTATCAACTTTCAGTTACAATAATTATACAGATACCTGAAGTGAGAATATCTCAATTGGCGCGTGAGTGACTCTCTCTAGAAATTAATATACTAGAATTATATTTTTTTACGTATTTAGAGAAGTTGTAATGCGTCTCTTGTAAAATGACACAGTATTTGAATCCCAGTGGTCTAGATGCATATTCTTGAATATTTCTCAAAACTGTTATTCGTAGGCGGGCAGAATTAATTATTATTTTTATCGTGCCGACAATTGTGACGCATTGTGGTTGATTCTTCTGCCGCAATTAGCCACGAGTGGCCGTGATTGATGAGAAGCTGGCACGTTATGTGACCTGCAGAGCGGCGTGTCTCGGCGGAGCGCACTGAGCTGGCCAATTAGGCGAGGATTGTTTTATATGCGTGTTGCCACACCCCTCGGCGGGCGTCGAACGTAATGTAAAGATGGCGTGACAGACAATCCGTATCCTTGACAGCCTGCTTACCAGATGAATTAACTATTCGCATTCACGGTATATACACTCGCTCGGAAATCCAAACAAGGGACCGTTCGTGCAGCGACGAAAATTGCTCCGAGGGAGGCCAATTTTTTTTTTGTTTTGTTTCAGCATCGGTCATGTCATGAAATATGATGCAGTAACTATATTAATCTTCCCATTGGTGAATCGTTAGCCTCACCTCGGCGTGAAGGAATTTTTCAATATAAACGGTCCAGTGTAAATACAGCTGAACTCAAGATAATATTACAAAAGCACCCCATAGATAGTTTCACCCACACAAAGTTGAAATGCATTTTCATCAACATCAAATGTCTGTTATATAATATTTATTGTTTATGTTGTATTTAAATGACTATTTGAGCTTCCGGAGTTTCGGGCTATTTATTTTTATTAACCCGAAAATACAACTAATTCGACAGTTATCTATAGAGTAAGGTTTAGACAAATGTAAACAAGCCAAAGACAATCCGTGAATTGGATCATGTCTAAGCGCTGACTTCTATAATCTTCCCGTGTTTGAGTGGCGATTGTTCTGTTATGGTTGCGGGCCTTGGGCAGGGTGTTGGTTTGGGACGTGTCTGGAGAGACAAAAAGGCCGCAGAGCGAAGTTGGTGAACGGGGCGATAGCGATCGCTGGATTGTTTCGCTGCTAATGAAGCGCGTCAGCATTTCGGGGAGGCAGCGGCACTTCGTGATGGGCTTAAAACTTGCGATATTACAGCGACTCGAACCTTGCCAAACGAGGCGTCAGCAACTATCCCTGGAGGTTCATCTCTCTCGGGAAATACTTCCCAATCTCTGATCATTATTGATTGCGCCTCCTATCTCAAACCACTAGACTCGTCGACATGCACAGATCGTCTACGTGGTCTGTTTTTGGCCAATTCTTTGCGTTTCGATACCCATTTCATACTACCACATCTTTCATTGGTGCTCTTTCTAGGCTGGAAGGAATTAACGTCTAACAGTCATTTTCTTCCTATATAACTATCAAATTTCCATAGTGTGGAATGATTTTCATTCACTGGCTTCATAGAAAATAGAAAATGGCCAGAAAACACACTAAAATAAAAATATATACATTCTCTATTATTTCGTATGGATACGACAGCTTACACTCACTATGAATGCCGAATATTTTAACAAACCAAACTTCCAGATAAGTAGAAAGTTTAGCAAAGATACGTAAAGAATGAATGGGTTTCAATATTTCAAAGGAAAATCAACTAAAGAATTTTACTCAGTCATGGAAATGAACGGAATTTATTAAAGGAAATAAGAAAGAATCGGTAACGTGACGTGGTTACGAGTCCGGGACTTATAATAAGCACTAGAGACGTTTTAAGAAGTTTAATAGAAAAAGTATGGGTCTGTAGGGCTGAGATATATCTAGAAGGAAGATCAAACTTTGACTAATTATCTCAGTGCTCTACCGGACTGAGGCAAGGACGCCCCATCAAAACAAGTTCAAAATAAGTAAATGCCAGCCTATAATTAAATCCAACTCAACCTGAAAACTTTGAACGGCTTCTAGAAACTTGACGCCAATGTTACTTATTATTATATTTATTTTCATACTGCCAAAACTATTTCAGACCACTGAAAGAAATTCTTAAGTTAAAATATGTAGAGTATTTTAAAGGAATATCTTGTAGCTCATGTATACAGGCAGTGTTAACGGCATTTAAATGTAAAACTGTAAAAATAATGGAAGACATTAAATACGTATGAAATTAACCTAAACACAGCCAGAAGGTAGTAATAGAAGGAATATCTAAAGTTTATATTACTAGATGGAGCAAAAAAAACTTACGTTGACTGTTTGTCAACAGCATTACTATTCGAAAAAAACAAAATCTAACATTTGAAAATGTAACATATTTTTGGATAATCGGGGCTTAAGATCCAGTTCTTACCATTTAAAATTTTACACAGGAAGATTAAAAGCTCAGAACTGAATTCCAATCACCATTTTATGCAGCCACTTCGTGATAGGCGTACAACATTCCAAATCACATGTCCACGTTTTCACGTAATAAAATCTCCACAGAAAAAATATGACACTTTATTATACACAGCTTTCCCTCCCAACACAGTACCTTTTTAATATCAACGCCACACTAAAACAAGAAATACGTCTTATAAAATCAAATAAATAACGGAAGCAGGCTCATTTTACAGTCGTCGTTTTCCTCTACTTTAAATATTAAAAAGAAGAAATTCCGTGCTGCAGCACACATTTTTGCATGCGTCCTCTCTAAATGAATTACAACACGTAAGCGACATAAAATATTTTTATTCTCCCGTTGCGTGTTACATGACGTGAAAAAAAATTGAAATCTCCTAATTTTTCTACCCACAACTCGTCCGGGAAGTTAACGTATTAAATCACTAGGAAATGCATTCCTCAAGTCCTCTTGATGGCGGTAATAAATATTAATCCCCCTTCCTCCTTTAACGACTCCCATAATGTAAAACGGAAGAGTTGACTGCAGGCTCGTTGGTTAACTCAATTATGCCTAAAGTGAATATTTATACTCAAACAGAAAGAAAGAAATATCTAGCGCAGAAATATGTCCGTTCTTAAATTGCTATCATTTAAATTGTGGAATAATCTTAAATTAAATCATTTTACCGGCAACTGTAACAAATAATTAAATGATTATGATAATTAAATCTAAGTAACGAGTGTTTGAGAGAGAATCACGGAATTTCAAAAATTCATAACTATTCAGTTCTTAACCTAGTGATTGATTAATTTACTGCTTAAAAAGGGGAAACTCTAGACATTCAAGTGGGTTTTAAATGATAGACTTCCTCGACGTTAGATCAGCTGTACTGGACAAAAAAGTTATCCTTACATCATTCACCTCCAAGGTCACCGGACAGCACAGTATATGGTATTTTTTTGTGGGTTTTCATGAAAGACTCAGGTTATGTGTCCATACAGAAAAAATGATTGAACTGCTGAGCCACAAAATAGCAACTGTGGGGGCAGCAACTCAAGCTTTCAAAATTTTACAGCATTGTTATGATATGCAGGCAAAAATACATTATATTCGGCTACATTTCAGTTTCTTGAGGGTTTCATTTCGGTTAGTACAAAAAATAAATTGCAAGAAAAGAGTGTACACAAAATTGTAAGTAAAGTTGAAATAATTTGCATTTCTTACCAAAAATTTTATAAATACATACTTTTCTCTCCAAGTTGTACCTGAACAATTCCCATATGAGGTTGATTAGGATGTTTTTGTAATATATAGCACAAATAGTTTTCTCACAAGGCCGTTTACTTATAATAAATACCAAATAGTATTTCATTATGGAATAATTAATAATCAAATGCAAGGTCCTCTCAAAAAAATTATAGCTGCCATATGTAAAATTTAGAAAATGAAAATCTATTGATTATTTAAAACGAATATAAATTTTCAGTAATAAATGTCAAGCTAACGTCAACTATTTTCAGTTTGGTGCTATTTCAACCCAACATGCTTCGAATCACTAATTTAATTAAATAAGATTTTGCGTTTAGAAATACGAATTCCTAACTAATATCGTAATGTGTAACGTAATCTGTTTTGGTGACACACGTAACAGTAGATATTGAAATTTTAAAAAAAATTACTAAGACGTCCACTCAATTTCTAAGCTTCATTTTACAACGAACGGGTTGACAAAAAACATTTCACCTCTTTACGCGGGCGAAAATTCCCGGAAGTGCGTCACGCAGTATTTAGACGCATTCCCACAAATGGATTAACGCTGCGGTAACCTGCTTAGCATTTTCCAATACCATGGCGCCAATACGGAGTGTAGCAACCCGAAGCCAGCCTCAATTAACTTAAGTAACGAACCTACTAAATCAGCGGGGGATTCTGGAGAGAGATAGAAAGCTCGCAGGGGGAAAAACCTTGGCAATTCTTCGTGTCTCGAGGGGTCTGCCTGCTGGAAGCGCAGATCCGCTTTAAAACACTGCCTCTTCCAAGTGAGGGGATGGGCCCTTTCTTCCTTTCTTCCTTGTGGCTTAATACTCCAACCACTATAACTGAAAATGACTCTCAGTCATTCAGAAACTTTATGCCTTATCAATTGGCACAGACAATCTTCGCACTAAAAATTATCCGTTATTTACAATGCAGACACGTGTCTTCATAGAATATTGTATCTCGATGTTCATTAAGAGAACGTTTGAGACTGTTTAAGTGACAAAACCCGGCCTTAAACCAACATATCTTGTATGTCAAATTCTTTAACTTCAATAAGTGTAACTGAGGCGCTACATAATGTATTAGAAAAATTTGAAAATTGGTTCCAGGTTGAAGAACAATGTGCTCATAAATATTATTTTAAGAGAAGAACCACAAGTGTAACATGGGAGTTGGACATCTTTTTTTCTATAAATACTTCCTTAGACAAAATTTGCACATTATTCTAACTGAAAAAAAAGAATATAATTAAGAATTGCAAAGCAATACGATTTTCGTGTACCCAGTTCTTTCCATAAGACTGTCACACGTTATGTACACAACTAACTATATGCCAATCACAACAACCAGTTTATCAGCAGCCACAAATTAACAATATTAAATCTCAAAATCTTGATATTACAAAATACAGTTGTAACTCGTTAACAAATGTAAGCAAATCTTATCCTATCAATAGAGTTTACACCGAAGACCAAAAACTATAATGTTCTTAACTGGCTTTGATATTTTCATCGAATTATGGGTATAACCATATAGTAAAATCGTTAAAAACCACGATGAAAAATTAAACTAATACGCAATCGAATATCTGATTTAAATATTTAAAAACATTACGGAAAAAAAGCTAAAAAAAGAGAAACCTACTCCATTATACGTGTTCGTGTTTTTTAAGATCGTTGTGCATTTGTTTTCGTCAAAATCTTGTTGCACAATTGTTTATGTATCCCAGTTCACATTTGCCAAGTGTCTTTAAACAGTTAAGTGTAGGAAACAAAGGTATTTTCTTAACATCGATACAATCGATTAAATTAATATAACAATATTCTTATTGCCAATTTCGTGTCGGACGTTCAAGGTATCATAAAAATAATAGTATAGCTTCCAAAATTAATTACAAATGAATTTCTAATTTTTTCTGGCTGTCTCTCTTCTTCACTTTTTTATTTTGTCTTTCCGTTGCCTACTTGTCTATATTTACATTCCATAGCTATTTCAACATATTAATATGTTAACCGAGTTAACCATTTACTATCTAAAGTAGAAACATGTAATACTAATAAATTTCAGATGAATATTGGTTTGTCAATTAATAATAGTTGTGCGTACAGCGTGCGAGTCTTCTTCAAAAAACTGGGAACACCATTAAAGTTAATACTATTTTCCTGATTTAAATAATATGCCCTTTTTGTCTAAGATAGTTGTCCAAGTAACATTTGTGGTTCTTCCTTCGAATAATATTTATGAGCATTCTGGTCTACAAAATTTTTACTTTACGTTTCTACTTATTAATGGAAAAAAGTAATGAAGCAAGTTAACAATGGGAGAAGAGGTGAATCATGTGATGCTGTGGAAAGGGAATTTCGGAGTAAGGAAGGGGAGCGTTGGCTTTCCATGGAAACACTTGCTGACTAGCACCTGGCCGGACACAGACAGCACTTTTACAGCCGCAGCTTCCTCGTAGCTAATTACAGCAACCGCCACCGCTCCTCTTTGAAGGCGAGAAACTGACCCGGGAAACGTTCGTCTTTATGTGCTCAGGACCTGGATTCCCCGGGCGGAGGCTGCGACAAGAACAGCTCATGCTAATTGATTGTGGCGGGGGCAGGAATGCAATTTCCCCGGGGCGGGGGTGTTGACTGGAGGAATTAGCGAAGGCAGTGACTCAACTCCGAGCCGTCTGAATCACCAGATGCCCGACGTCGAAGCTTTTGTCTGCGGTGGCTCGCGTCATTTCCTGATTAACAGGCCGATTCACCCTCGACACCCTATCTTATTTCTTATTTTTAATAATCTCGTCCCCGGCGAAAGGGAAATCGCCACCCTCTGGTATTTGTCGCGTTATTGTGTTACAACCAGTTAGTTAAGGTCCCTGACGATAAAAAGGCATATCTTTAATTCGTTTAGGGGGAGCTTTAGATTTATTGGACAACACAGTGAAGGGGATACAATACAGCACAAACAGGATTGTGTTGCACCACAAATGCATTCATGGCGACACGTTAATATCCTTATACAATCTCATTTCATTACTCCATTGTCGACAACTCACAAATAAGGGAGGAAACCAATGTTTGAAGCGAAGTCTAAAACATTGGAGCATGAATCGATTTTATTGGATTTCGGCTTCACGTAAAAGTGACTTAGGTATGGAATGCTGAGCCTGCGTACATCTTAATACCATCAAAATAGTTTAATAATCAGAAGTCCTGGCAAATATAATAACCTTTGCAAATGAGAATGGTGAGTAAGGAAGTCTCGTTAAAGCAGTGTCGTTGTCCGTCACGCAGCCAAACGTAATAAATGCTTGACCACGCTGACGTTCTATTGCTGTTACGTTTTTATCATGGAATATCAGCGCTAGACTACACAACAGTTGTCGTACACTGGTGTTAAATGTACAGCCAGTTCACCAAAAACAAAAAGGGATAGGAAAAATAGAATTGACTTTTACAGAAACCGGTCTATTGAACTTTGACAATGAATGCTTGAATTTTTGTATTATAGTGAAGAAGTGTAACGCAAAAAATTCAGCTTGTGAAATTGAAGCTACCAGGGAACAGAAATGCTTTCACTTGGACCAATCAAAGATCTACCAATGCTACAATTGATGGCTAAGAAAAGTTAAAAATTCCTTCCCATTTTGTGAAATATTTTTTCTGTCTGAAATCTTAGATCGAAAAAACAGATATCCGTTGCTATATACTATGATAATAGTTATAACTCAAGAGGAAAAGCTAAGTGTCAGAAAATACTATTCGTCGTAGTCCACTGACACGGGGTAGTGAACGGTAAGTAACTTGGAAGTGTAAAAACTATTATGAAAAAATTAACTTGGTACTTGAAAAGGTAGTAGCATTATGACAGCTTCCTTCCAAGTAACAGTTCCCCTCCATCTTCTCCCTTCACCTCCTACTATTTATTACAAAATGTACAACCTTTTATTATATTCGATTCCCTGAGTTTTTATCTTCACTGTTTTAACCACACTTTTGTCTAACTCGTCGGAAACGTCCTCTCACTTTTTCTGCGGTCATTGCAACAGATCTCTTGGTTACGCAATGGATTTTTAAGATCCACTCGGCTGCATCTCTGACTACCGGATCGCAGCAATAGATCTCTCAGTGTAGCAGAATAAATCAAACGGATCTTTTTCTGGAACTGCACGGCAACACACCGTCGAAACCAAGCCAGGACCAATATTTGAACAATATCTTCGTCTAATCGAAAGTAATAGGCAGTTGAGAACCTGTAATTTAATTCCGCAGTTAGAATTATTGCCTTATCTGAACATATCTGGACTCCGAAAGGTAAATTCTAATATTTCTTAGGATGAAGGGAAAAGTATTTGATGAAGTTCCCGGAGATTCTCATTAAATTGTTAACATTGTTCTTTAAAAGCAGATGTATAACCAATAACAAATACGTAAAATATATACTTACCTATCATAATTTGAAGTCCTCCTGACGTTTCACTCAATTTCCATACGATCTGACCTCGTTTGGCCCACGGACGAAACGCGACGCGACAAATTTTTACAACCCGACTGTCTGGCGCCGATAAAATCCGTGCACTCGATTACGAAAAGGGGAGTTTCGAGTTTTATTACACCTGGCCGAGGGGTGGTCTGTAAAAAAAATAGAAGCTTGCAAACTGACGACTTCTTTTTACGGAGGTGGCCTGATTTAATCGGCAATATTAACGAAATTGCATGTCGTCACAGATCCTCTAATAAAAGTTACAATACTACTTTGCAATTCAAGATACAGGTTCTGTATCGTTTTTAAAACGTCGTAGTAAGCAATCGAAGTTCCGTTCCATTTACACGATTGGGGGAAGAGTCGGGTTTTCCAACGTTTAAAAATATTGCTCATATAAGCCGAAATATTAAGAATGACGAAGTAATTTTTCATAATTATGGAGATCTTTTATTAAATTTATCGTTTTACTTTTATATATTTAGTGTTAGTAAAGTGTATTTCAGATTACAATTTACTGAATGTCTTCTGTTAACTCAAGAGGTTCTATTCTTAACTGGTTTTCTTAATAAATATATTTATATAAATGTAAATATTTTGTGCCAAAAAAAAATACGTAGCGACACTAAAGCCATAAGCAAGATAGGTGAGGGGTACAAGGAAAGAATAAAATAGTTCTGTAAACGCAAATCTGAGAACTTGAATCGAAAGTGTTCATTCACTTGAGTGTTTTTAATAAAATGGAATCCTTTTTTAGATATCAACTTTATACGACTAGTTATTATTAGTTTACTGTAAATATTACATCTACCGTTTAATAAATCACCAATAGTAGACCTAATAATTCATTATCTCCCGGAATTCGTGATACCAGCCTCATTCGGAAATTGAGACGACCTGTTAAAACCAACCAAAAGGGTGCAATTTATAAAACAGTGCAAATATTAATTTTTATTCACTATTATCGTCTAAATAGATAGAAAATGGAAAAAATGAAAGGATCATAGACGAAACCAATTTACAAACTATGGAAAAATGGTAGAAATTATAAAAATGTGTTTAAACACCCCTACATTAGAAAATCTGAATCGAAAGATTATATTAAATTCTAACAAACTTATAACAACAACATTCACTTTATTTCAAAACGACGTATTTTTGCATTAATAGTGCGAAAGATTTACAAACAAATTGAAAAAAATTGTCAAATACAAATGTGGGAGCGTGTAATTAAATGTGCCGCAGAATGCGAAATTATATTCCAGGAAGATGCTGCAGGAATTTTTGCAATTATGAAGTGTTAATTACGTTAAAGTCGGTTTATCTGTATTATGTTCACAAAGAAATAATTTTAAGGTAACTCACAATTTATTTTTGTAACAGATTCAAAATTTAATTGTCGCTGGAAACTTATGCATTGCTTTATCCTACGTTCTAATTAGAGTTTTTATGTTAGCTTTTTAAAATAAATTGAGCTTCATTAAAGATTACTTTCGACGTCAGGCCATCTAAATATCCCGTTTGATAAGGACGTACAGGCAGGTCGATGCTGTAGCAACTGAGTTTCATAAAAGTTTTCAGCAATTCTTGTATGTAATTTGGGTCAATACCTTTTAAAATTTCAATTTATTTAATAAACAACCACCTCAGATCAAATTGAATTTGGTGACGACTATCTATTTATTTCCAGTTCCACTTCCTTTCCATTTCAGAAAGTATTACCAGAATTTGTTAGGAGATATTTACGGACGTTTATATATTGCATCCATGATTAATATTTCAATGTTTCATGACATATATACACACACACACGATGGAAATAACTTATTTGTTAACTTTACTTGCCCCTGAATTGAAACACGAATTTATTGGTCCACCCTGGAACGAGCTTCATTGCTAGAAACAATATAAATGGAATAATATAGAAAATAAAATAATGGCAGTGCCCACAATAGTGCAAATGAATATATTTGACACTGAAAATCAAATTACTGCAAAGAGATGAATTAATAAATACAAAACTAAAAATTCTATAACTGTAATAATTCATTTGTAGTTTAATTTTCCCTAAATAATCATGAAGACAGTTGAGAAACGTTTATAACATTGAAACGTTTCAGTAATACCATAAGAAATAAACGGAAAGATAAACATTTGTTTTTTAAGATCTTAGCGCCTGATTTTTGTCGTAACCAAAACTTAAGTTGACAGAACGCAGACGCTGAGCAAAGGAAGGCGACAGGAGGAATAGTAAAAGGAGATAAAAAAAGAAAGAAAGATGTAAGATAAACTCGAGAATAACTCGCGTGCTGCTTCGAGAGACCAGGAGCTGCTCGTAATAGCTCTTGAGGACCGCGGCTCGGCTTTGAAGATGATGTTGCTATCTCTAAGGCGCCATGTGCTTTCTAGAAGTTGTTGGGATGGCCATCTGGAGCCACTATAAATACAAACTCAGGAAATAGGCTAACGAGCATATATAACTTGAGTGAGGACGAATGAGCTAAACAGTAAGGATGCCTACATAAAGATAGACATCCTGTTCAGTAGTAAGTACTTCTAAAAAAATAGCACTTTTTGTTTAACAATTTTTGTAAAATTTTTGAAAAAGAAAATGAAAGTATAACACATTTGATTATTCTATTCCTTAATGTAATGTCATAATAAATTAAAACAATGAATTTATATATTTTTTAGAAAGTTACAAATTTACCGTTCTGTCCTGGGGTGTGGGGTTGCTTGTATATACAATTAGTGCAATAAAATAAAGTTTACTTTAACAAAAATCTTAACAGCTTCTGCGTTTTGTTTTTTATACTTATTTTAGCGTACGGTTGATGACAATCAATTTTTTTTATTTCGAAAAGAGATTTTTTTGCAACTGCACAATCTTTGTTAGCATTTTTCCCTTTTTTCCGTTCCTTTCCTTTCTTAGAAAGTGAGTCTCAGTTTCTCTCATTTTTCTCGAGGACCACATTATATTTTGCTGTATGCAGTAGGATCCCGTTGCGCCCCGCACGCAAGTTTCCGTTTAAGGTCTTTGATCGAGCCTTAATACCTAACTTATATGCAGCTAAAGACACCTAGTTTACGAATATATACCGTTAAAGAGTTAAAAGCGAGGAGTTTTGTAGCTTACTTTCTACTTAAATGCTGCAAAAATTAAAAATTCACAATGTAAGACGCCAAAACAATACGCAGTCAAAACTTGGTCAGTCTGGCTGACAGAACTTCTTTCTTGACTAATTTCAATGTTTCACCCCTATTTACTGAACTCCAACACTACCCAGAGTAAAAAAAATAGTTCCATATTTTTGTATCGTTAGGATATCGATGAGGATTTTAAGATTTTTAATTCCGTTTCAGGGTTCTTTCAATTGCGATAAGCAGTAGGGAAGGTTAGGCCACAAAAACGGGAACTTTTATAAAAGGTGCGGTGAAATCCATGTACAGTTGGCAGCACTGTGTGAATTTCGAGAAACACTTGAACTTAGAAATCATCGTCCAAAGGCGTATTTTCGCCACAAAAAATTAGTTCTACAAAATCGATGACACAGTAGAAGATAACTTCTCTAAAGCGACATATTTTCTTGGTCACCATGTAAATTGAACACCATATAAAATGTAACACTATGTTGTTCACAACTGAAAGACGTAAGAAAAATGGTTCAAACGAATGCCTATCTCTATGTCTCTTTTGGAACGATTACAATTCAGACAAACTTAATGTTATATAAAAATTAATTGCTTAGATTGCATTTTGTGTTACATCAGCCAAATAAAACGCTCCTTCAAAACTCGAATTAATGAACAAAAAACAATTAGAAATTTACATTAAAAATAGTCTTTCAGTTGGCAACATGCAAAAAGTATGTATAACGAAGTAAATATTATTCAAGACTAATGTGCAAAAGGTTGCAAATTTGATCCAACTATATTTGAAAATAGTTTCATGATACACTTTTCTCATAAATTATTGTTATTTAATGCGAAAGAATTCATCGTTAATATTAACTGTCAGAAATACAATCAAAAATACTGTATTTAAAACAGTGTGCAATGTGTGGTTATATCATTGGTTGTAAGTAATATTCCATGAATTACGACATAAGTAATATATAAATATCATGTTGTTATATTTAAATTTTTATATTATCAGATTTTTAAAATTTTTACTTTCCAAAGAATGAAACGATACGCCCTGCCAGTTTTGGAACATATTAACGTCTTTATGCGTAGAAAAAAGATTGACTATAATTTATTTCTCGAAAATATTACACACAATTAAAAGTTTGGAAGACAAAATCTAAAAGTTTGTGTAATAACCACACATTGCGTTGTATGGTACTTATTTATTATTAATTTAGTTTGATAAATAGCAACTTTTATGTAATTATTATAAATTTAACACAGATGTTTTAAATTTTCATAAATAAATTATGGCCGTCATTAATACGTGTATATATACGATTCATATCGTCGAAAGAGTGGAATAGAGACCGTTGGTAGAATTCGGAATATTTAAATACAAAAATTAACATTCTTGAAGACTTAAATAAACCACTCTAATTTATATCAATAACAATACAGAAAATTATTCAAATTCTACTTTTTTCAAAGCCAGTCGTATAAATATGAAAATTGCGTGAACCTTGAATAGTCAACTACTTTTAATGTCAGTAGTAAATAACAAATATTCAAATAGCATTAGTATTTATTATTTAAACATTCGAATGAATGTGCGACCAAATTTTTGAGTTAAAAAAATCTTATAATGTTTTTCTAGGGATTCGTAAATACATTTTCATGTCTCCAACTTTGAAATGGTCACCATATTTGGGGTTCGTTAAGCCGAAAAATCTTTTACTGTATTGAAGTCCAAAATTAAGCAAGAGACTTTTTCGTATTGGACGCGTTTGGTATTTCCCAGCATGCACTCTAAAGACCTTACAGCTACTTTTGCACAGAGCCTGCATTAGCCGATATTTAGAGTGCACCTGAACTTTTCATTAAGTTCATTCAAACACCCCTCCAACTCCTAATTTCACATTTCACACGCGTAAGGTAAATGGAGTTCAGGGAGCAGGGGAAAAACTTTTAAATTATACCGAACTTTTTAACATTATGTTTCTGTGGCAAAGTAAAAAAAAATATTACTGCTCATTTTTAAAGGAGTTTTCTACTACGGAGTGGCCCATTCATGGCGTGCCCCATCAGCACTAATAAGCCCGTGTCTATGTATAGGGTAAGCCCTCTATAAGGTTCTGAAGACACAATGCTGCGCCAAAGTTTCTACCCCCAATATCGTAATATCGCTATGAGAAATGTACGTTTCTCTCAGTAAATTATTCCCTTTTTTTTCAACCTAATCGCCTTCTTATTCATAGAAATTAAACCATTAGAAGTGAAATTACAAAGTCACCATTTGCACTGATTATAACTAACAGAGTTTAGACTTACGAAAACGTAGCACAATGAACGGTAATCGGCTGTCTGTATTAATCGCAGGGCACTTACCTGAAAAAAACAAACAAAATAATTACATTTCGGGAAATTAGTACACGGCAAACGAAAAAGTAATTGTCATAAATGTTTTAAGTTGAATAAAATTGAAATACAAATACTCAATGGAAGTTATTACAAATGAGATATCTAAACTAGTATTCGTTTTACTCGAGGATTATAATTGTAATAGTGTTGATTTTAAAATTGGTTATTTATGTAACTAATTATATTACCACAGATTGTTAATTAAACTCAATACATAGTTTTAAACTCTTAATAATAAAATTGTTGATTAATTTCGCAATTTTCGAGATATTTAAAATTACTAAAGGATAATAAAGTTTATTAGGGGTTTTAACATGTGAATATAGAAACATTTGCGTATGCTGTGTTATTGCTACAACATAAAATATATTTTTTGAAAAACGTTTAAGTTCAGCCAGTTGTTTCATTTCATTGTAATTAATGCATACTAAGTAAATTTATAATAAATGCACATAAGTCAGTCTGAGAAAAGACTTGTAGTATATATTTAAAAATTCTTTACTCCGTTAATATATTATATTACAATAATTTGAGCATCCCAACAGCGAGCTATTACAATCGTTCAATTATACATTATATCTCCCTCTAAATTTCATGTTACAAGGGCGTGTAATGAGGATAAGTAAAGTTTGTCTTTTAGTGGTGTCGGTCATGTAAGGTGCTTATTCTCATTGAAATCTATGAGTACGACGAATGAGCTATTCTAATGAATGAATAAAATGAATAATTATTTATAATTGAGTTTTATGGTTCCACCAACATCTACGTCATTAGCGAATTTAGAGTTTTTTGGCGGGTAAACACCCAGACCCTTGTCAGTAATCGAACCCAGGACCTCCGGGACTTGACGCTACCCACTAGTCCACAGAGACAATCATGAGTTTTACGTTCATAACTATTAAAACTCAGCAAGAATATCAGCTACAAAGAAGTTAGAACTACAGAGTTAGTGGAGAGAATATTTCATTAGGAACGGGTATTAAGCTTGTACTTTTATTTGAGCCAATATGCAGTTTTAACTCGACCTACAAACACAAGGCTGGAAATAGTTGTAAATTATGCGAAACAACCAGTTCCCCACCAAAAAAAGTGGAGAGTCTGCGCCTCTAAATTATTTACACATCGTCACGGTCAATCGTTTCCCGTCGATTTAATTTGCTTCGATTATCCCTCACAACGGACGCGAGGGTCGCTGTGACACACAGAGCTGCCCGAATTTCCCGACATAAAGTTTGCGTTACAGTCAATTAACGGCTACCGCAATCTCGAACCATTTTTCTCGTCACGAGCGTGGTGCAGCGGCGGACGCTCCACGTCGACGCGACGGGACGGAGAGGCGTGCGTGGGTGGCTGCTGCACTTGGCCAGGGGCCAGAAGTTTGCATACCGAGGGCTGCGACGATAAATTCAGGAAAGCGGGGACCGAGGGTTAATTTTTAAACGAACCCACCTATACGTCTTGATTTCTTTCGAGCCATAAACCGGCGGGACGCACTGCGGCAAAGAAACAGAGCAATGTGCAAAATCCGTCTGTAAATATAGTACAGCAGTGGTCCTCAACCCCGTATGTATGTTTCTCCTGAATCTAAACATTAAGTTTATATAGTTGGCCTAGAAACTTTGAGTCGTTCACTTCCAACTACATGCTGACGATAAGTGATTATTGCCACGGAAGCCTTTCCAAAATGGTTTATCGTGAGAGAAAATATTACTTAATAAATAAATTTGACGCATTTAGTACAAAATAAAAGGCTGCAAATTTTAACGAAAAGGAATACTTAAAAGCAAAACATAATTAGGTTACTAACTTCAATCAGAAAGTCATATACGAAACTGATTTACCTGGAAACTTTAACAATATTACAGGTTAATCGAATTATACAAAATAGAGTATGCACGAATAACTATTAAGTATAGATGCTTGTATTAGGAATAATCAAAAATGTTTTTTATTTATTAGTGTGTGTTTTCAAATTTTTAATGTCTCTTCTTTTCATAAATTGTATTACTTCGTATTAGAACCATAGAACTAGAGAATTATTGTTTTTTTAATTTTTAAAACCTAATATTGAAATCTTCCCGAATCATTTATCGCGTTACTAAGTTGTTTCCCTAAAGGCTAACATTTCAAAGCACTAATGAATGAAACGTAATTTATTGTTGTAAGTATTACAAAATAATAAATTAGATTGTCCCGGAGATTCGCTACCACGTGGTGTTGGGTGGTCGAGTTGGCAGAGCAGTAGATGTTTGATGACTTTTTACTTCAGCATAAGTCCTATCTTCTACCAAGTCCTTCCAGAATTGTTTCCCTACATAACATTTGAAATGAGCCGTGAGACGTGAATTTTTCCCAAATTTTTAAAATTACCTAATTAATTTCTTAAATTTCTTATTTCGTTGATCGAAACACATTAAAATACTCATAATTTATATATATATATATATATATATATATATGTCGTTAATTTATTACGACAATCCTGGTAAAACTTTGTCATGATAAGAACCAATTACTTTTACTTTATAAACAGTAAAGTAAATTAACTGTTGTATCATCAACTACGTCTTTTATACGGTCCTAAACGTACACGTATTCGTTGTGGGTAAAGTTAGAAGTCGTTTTCACTTTGCCCAATAATTCACAGATGGACCGTGGAAGTGACATATTGATTACACAGTTTCTTATTCTTTTCGGGTCACAAAAGCCACCATTTTGCTCTCCCAATAGGCTATCAAGCTGTGTAATGGCGAGGCAATGAAAAGCCATATCGGGGGTGTTTACGCAGAGCTCCCCCAAACACCATAAAGCGACACGCCATTATTTGGTTACTATAGTTTTATCGCCGATATAGTCTTCAACGGCTTGATTCTTCGTAAAAGTCGACGCTTAGGTGAGGAACACATGCACCAATAGTCAGATTCACGACAGTGCAACGAGACGCCGACGAACAGTTAAAGTATTGTACTAGTTTACCAAAGAATTAAACCAGTCAAATTTGTCAGAAATAAATTTAAATCAGAGAAAATTAATAAATTACATTATTAACACGTTCTAATTTATTAAAATATATTACTGAGCAATTTAGCAGGTGTATCATTTGAAATTCAATGAAGTTGGTTAAATAAAACTATTAGTACTAGTTTACAATATTGCAAACGCCGTAGAAAAGGATTCAAAGGAGAAGAGAGGCTAGAACAAAAAATAAAAATTTAAATTGTACCGTTTTAACTGATACGGAACTAGCTTGATGGAGTATGAGGGATTGAGTATTTTACAATGGTGGAAATGCACATTGAAGTTATGAATCCAGATGATATTGAAGGAAGAGAGGTTAGTAAGTAATAAGGGAGAACAAAGTCACCAATTTCTCTTCTTTGCTTCGATCTGCAAGAACAGGTTTCCTTTCGTAACCTAACAATATCGGGAATAACAGTTACATTTATCTTAATATTTACATCAGTAAATGAAATGGTACAAATGTAAAAAGACATTAGTAAGGAATAGCAAGACGTTTCGTTCCTTATTGAAATTTCTTCAGATAAAACAAATTAGTTATCGATGAAATCGACAAGTACCCCATAAGAATGTTGGTATTGATGAATATAATTAACACATGTAACATTAGGTAATTCAATTAAAATTGTCATCATTAACTAGTTTTTTACTCCGAGGAGTTCCAAATTAATCGTCACATATTCGCACACCGTCTGCATGCCCTCGTTATTCGTTTCTATGAAATAGGCGTGGCTGTAGATAATGAATCCTTGATGCACCACCACACTATTTACAGGGAAGAACATGGTGACATGGAGGGAATTAGTGTGGAAAGCCCCTCGCCTCTACTCTTGAGGTAGGTATGCGTCCCCTCCGGAGAGAAGAGACTTCTTAACACACAATGAAACCGTAGCTCTTTTGTAAATACCAAAACCGGCGTGTGATTGCGAAGAGGTGCCTCTTGAGAGCTGCACGCTACCAACCGAGAGGTGAAACACACTCCCTCGGTTCAAAAATGGGGACAGGAGGGAAGGGAAGAGTGGCTGTTCCATTTAAATGGAGAAGAGGCCTGCCTATCAATTGAAGTGAAGTAAATTAAGATTTAACACGAAGCAAAATCAATAAAGAATGTAGGAAGTGTGTGAATTTTTTTATTTCAGCGACATTGATCTGTGTATTATTTTTCTTTTCTCTAAACCCAAGATATTGATTTGTTTACAGATTTCTTATTTTCTGTCATTATAAATTATAGAGTACAGAAAACTGAATTAAAAACAACGTTCAGACAATTGTATATTAAGAAATAAAAGCAGATTTCTGTGACATTTTATGTTATAAAATGCATGGTCATCTAAGTTTTGAAATTTAGTATGTCATTTGGTATATTTACTACACAAACTGAGGGTTACAGCAATATTTTTGATATACGTATTTGTAAAATTATTTCAATTATTAATGTAAAAATGAATGCCTTTGGTAAAAAATAAAAACAATATAATAAATAAGGTAGTTATTATAAGAGAGTTATGTCACTCATTGTTTGAAAAGTAAAGACATTTACTAAGTTATTCTATTTGGCGAATAAAATAGAGTGAGATTTCAACATTGTCTTTTATCTGTTTCTTGAAGTGTTTTTTGACACCAGTAACATCGTTGCTAAAATCTTTCAAAAGTCGTGCTCATTGTGTGATACATTGTCTTCAGATTCTCTGTCCTCACGTATCCAAAATATTTACAGTTTCTTCAAGTATAACACCTTCAACCAACATTTGTATTTGTTTGCTGTTTCCCCTAGTAATAGTGCACATTACTAAACACACTGAAACTATATATATATATATATATATATATTATATATATGTTACTTGTGCGCAAAGTCGTTGCTCAAACACAGGCGGGAAGAGACGCACGCAGGATAAAAAGAGTTCGGAAGGTATAAATTGCTTAGCAATTCAAAAAATTAGTATTTAAATACAGAAAATATCAAATCAAAGGGATGTATGTGAAGGTACCTAGAATGATTGAAAGAAATATAATTGAAAACGATACTACCGCCCCTACGCAACATATAAATCCTGTTATCTATCAGATACTTCGCTCACCTAGTCCAGTTTCTGGACATTTAAAGCTTATTGAGTTTATACAAATAAATCTGGGGACCTCAAAATTCCATATCGAAGAATGTCACTGAAACAGAACGGTGAAACAGAGTAGAGTAATATAAATTTTTCTTTAAAATAAATTAAAATCGCAAGAGCTTAAAAGCTCTCGGCTGAAGTCAGTTAAGTCAGTAAAAAGCCCATCTCTTATTCAGGAACCATTGTTTGTGTCACTAAGTTAGTAGTTCGTCTTGAGGCGAGTACCGCTGGTTCTCAGGAGTATTTTTTTGAGGAGTAGTAGTTAGTTGTCCTGCGTCGCTCATCGCGAGGCCCTGTACAGAGCTGAGAGGGTCCTTGAGTCGACGTTCCTCCCTCTTGGGCTCTCAACTCGATGACTCCACTTAGGAAATTCGCTGCCGGTCTTTGTGGGCTTAATGACGGTCTGCCTCGTCTGGGGAGCGAACCGGGGACAATCCACGCGGGGAACTGCCAAGAATTGTCAGGGCTTCGCTAAACCATGGACTCGCTTGTGCGATTCACAGTACACCGTAAGCAAAATCTTTTAACTATAAATTCCTTCTACATTTCAAAACGACTTAACCCCAAGTAAAAGAAAATTTTTATCGGACTGCCCCCATCGACATTTATTATATACAATAATAGAAATAGTTGTTACATTGCAGGTAACGATTTGATACAAAGAGGTTAAACGAAAGACTGACATCACAAACCACAGCACTCGTACCGCAAATTTAATAATGGCAGAAAAGGTATATATGTTATATGGGCGCCGCATGTCACATTGATGTTTTAACTGAAGAATAAATGTTGAAAGTTTATCTGCCGTTCAGACTTAGAAATTGACACAAGATGAGTTCCATCGGCCTGCTTTTGTGCACGTGAATCAGATATATAAATTTAAACGATAAGTGAGTGCGGGGTAGTAGTAATCTTGAAGACGCTGAGGAATAGTAATCGTAGAGTTAAACAAAACGAGATTTGCTTCCGGATGGCAATGAATTTCGGTGTCAGCCTCAAAAAGCAGAATAAGACAAATGTATAGCTTGAGATGTATAAATATTGGTAAATGATTAGTAAAGATAAGTTAAAATGAATTAGTGGTACAGAGTCTGCTGAAATATTTCAATACGTAGCAGTTTCATTCCTCGCTCATGTCCTCGCCAGAATTTAGTTTTCACTCTCATTGTAGTATAATTGCTGTTACGAAATGTTTTGCTTGTATTTCTCGATGATGACATTCCGTGTCATTGAACAAGTTGGTTGCAGGTAATGCTCTTTTTGCGACTTAGAGCGACCACTACTCCTACGAGACAGGATCTCGTATAAAAACCACTCTCCCGTGGTTTACGGCGTGCATTACCGTAATTGAGCCCAATGTCTCCGGATCGTTCTCGGCGGAAACACGGGCAGAATTGCGTCATAACCGCCACCCGTGCATATGTATAGCTTACAGTAAACGTCACGTCAATTCCGAGACACGCCGCAGGACAATATACATAACAGCAATGCGGGGGCGGGGGTTCGATAACCGGCCAGCGCTCCTGCAGTTGCGATAGTTAAGGGAGATAAGCGTGGTGAATCGCAATGAGCCACGACTCCACCCCCGCCTCCCTCAACCTAATAACAGTATCTCCGTTACGACTTCCGACCACAGTGCCGAAGGTGGTTCCCCTGTTACGTATCAGACGCGTGTCGTAACCAACGCCTGATCAAATATTGACGACGAAGTTCCGGCACTTGCCATGACGATATCTGAAAACACAGGAAAACACCAGTTACCCTCAAACAACATATCATTACAACCGAATGCATCCCTCTTCACCTAACAACAAGTACCGACGCCTGCAGTAATCATTAATAGATAAACAAAATTATTTCAACATAAATTTTAAGTCACATTTTTATAATTAAAAAATGTACTAGCCACATGTAATTTTTTTAATTTCACAGCGCAACGTTTCGGCACTTATATGTATCCTCTTTAGGCTGTGGTCCGACTGAAATGTTTGTCTATAAGTATGTTATAACATGAAGTTAAACCTCGAGACGGTTCAAATAAGTACCTCAACGTAGCACTGATAAAAAACGTCGTGAATAATATTTTTTAATTATAAATTTACCTTTCATAACGGGCCAACGACAAGATACCTGGCACATTAAAATTTAAGATTAGATATTGTAAATTTTCTCCTAAAAACACAATAAATGTAAATTGACGAAATTAAATTACGAGACGCCAGAAGAATGCCAACTATTAGAGGCAACCAGGACAAAAATGTAGAAAGATATCAAATAGTTGGTAAGAAAAAATTAATAAATATTTTGAAGGAAATAAATTAGATGTTCAACATAGGACGAGAGGCTGACAATATCCGCAATATGCAATGCTGACAAACAACCAGCATGTTCTGACAATAAGCACGAGTGGCGGTAATGACGCAAATGGTAATTTAATATTACCTACACTATTATAACGAAGGGTACATTAAAGGCGCGGATCATGCAATTCAAAATTTAATTTATTAAATATATAGCACTGCAATATGTTTCTTACATTTTTTCTATAGCAATTACATTTACAAGTATACATTTCAGCCTAGAAAATACTTTATAATAACTTTAAAGTATTCAAATCCGTTCAATATAGAGGCTATCACTACAGTCGCAAGTGATAAGCAATAAAATGTTTTAAAATTAATACAATTTATATAGACAACGAGTGTTGTATTTTATAATTGAAGAGCTAAAAATTTTTTATTGTCGTCACCGGTTTGGTACGCCTTACACGTTAAATATTCAGTCATTATTCTAATATGGTAACTACTGTTCTAAGAAACAACGGAAGATACTTCTGCGCCTTGAGAGATCTAGGGGCATGTTCCTACAAACTCTATCACAGCTCAAGGTACGCTAAAAAGATGTTCGAATTTGGTATTCCGTCATAAAACTCGTGTACTTAAGAATTTAAGAAATTTAAAAAAATAATAATCTAAGTATAATTTCAATATCTATGGATTCGTAATAAATAAATATATATATGAATTATTTACTTAAATTTTATCAACACCCATAATCTATTTGTGTCGATTTCGACCTTCAATATCATACACAGACATTTGCAAATGAAATTAATAATTATTTTTTCTTTTGTAATACATGAGAAAATTTGTCGCAGGATTTTACTTCCATATCCGATTTTGGACTTCCAAGGAATATTTGTCCTGGAATTGCAAAATTGACGCGTTTCAGTCAGAAGATTTGACTTTGTAAGCACGCAAGTAACTCACAAATAACCGAGCGGCGCGTTGAAAGTGTTTTACGCCGAATGAGATCGCACATCATGCGGAATTTTGAGCTTAACGTCTATCTCATGCTCCAGGCAACCACATTTTTTTTCCTCCCTTGCCTGGAAAAATATACGAACCCAACTGCCTGCGAACCCACAAACGTGGACAAGTTGGCCGACCCGCTTTATCCAACCAAGAAAAATAATCCGTATTGATTTGGACAATATCAGGTGTCGGTCGAAATTTATCGTCGCACGGAAGTCTGTGATGGTCCGAGGATTCGGGGTGAACGTCCAGTAGTTTTCGCGGACACGGACGATTTGGCACCCGCTCTACCATGTCCTAGATCTTAGAGCTCCTTGTATTGTGTTCTGTTGGCCGACTGGCCACGCGAGAGCACTCCAGAGGTAGTAGAGTGGGTTAACATGTAGTGTGTCACGAAGTCGTTTGCCTCTAACGAACCGCGGCGCGCCTGCGGTCAGCGATCTTTTATTGTTGTAACTCGCCAACAAATCGACGATAAATTCGTGACGAAGCTCTGCAAACTCACCTCTTGCAGTAACACACAGGCTCCTACGCAAATACTCTCAGGTTTTGATTGTAATTGTCATGAAACCAATCAGCTGTATCTAACATACTACTCGAGTGACCGTCGTTTTCCGAGTATTTATTTACTTTTTTGGTCAACAAGAGATTCAACTGGCATCGATATCGTTAAATTTTTTGGACAATTCCGACGTATGTCGATTTGGGAGATGACTGACGGTCCTTAAACGAGTCTCCTGGTACATTAAACTATCAAGCTACATTCAGAGACTCGAAATAGTTTTCGGAGGAATAGGAGAATAAAAAAGTATTCCCAATATTTTAAAGGGCTTAAAAACTCTACAAGTACTCTAAGAGAATACAAATAATCGCGGCACATTAAAAAACATTATAAAACAGTCCATGAACATTAAGAAGATCCAGTCATATGATTCATATTGTCATCAAAATTTATTAAATACTTTATGTCAGAAGGATTTACGGTAAGAAGAAGTTTATAGAATTTTGGGCTTGTAAAAATGGGTGTCTTTGGCAGAAGTACGACTTTTGTTCTCTTTTTCGTCGAATGTTAGTTAATGTGCAAAATAAAAAATATTTAATTAATTAAAGAAGTTTTCTTAGTTTTAAGTAATAACAAAAAAATACAGCACTCAGCACGCAAACAGGAGGTTCTGAGAAGTTAACAAGACTGAGTTACCGAGACATACTGTTGAGTAACTAAATATTTGTTATTGGACTAACTAATTAATAAAACGCTAAGTAAAGAAACGCCAGTACAAAATGCTACCTTAAGGGAATAAAACAAACATGCTCTTGGTACCTTAAGAAAATGAAGAATAATCCCGGTACAAGGAAGGAGTCATGGAGATTCCCAGTGATTTAAACGGGAGAAAAATATTTCTGTTTGCCTGTATTAAGTTATGAATATATTACCCACATTTTTCTTAAGTATATGTATATTATACGCACCCAAAACCTTGAAACAATTCACTCTCCATCTATAGTAAAAAAATTGTTATAACTCAGAAACATTTGCGGTGACTCGCAAGCTACCTCTGTGTTGAGGGAAAGTCATTTTAAGCCTGAAGGGGGTGAAAAAGGAAGCCTAACTATCTCAGATACCAAATGAAACATTCGCGGGGCAGGAGATACAACTCACCAAAATTTCATTACAATAGGACGAATAGAATAGTGACGGATATGCGAAAATAACTTTTAATTATAAAGATTTCATTTCCATATTAATTACATTAGTCTTGACTTCGTTCGCAAGTTAAGGGAAAAAATAAAAATATAAAACGTAAATAGCGTGAACACTCCGATCAATAACAATGAAATTAAGATCTAAGATTTTCGTTCACAGAATAATTTTCTTCGTCCCCAGTACCACTTAAATTGCTAACGACTTTTGTAACGTTAGGTTAAGTTAAAATTGTTGGCATCATTTGAAAGATTCGGTAAAAATTAAATTTATTAAAACATTTTAAGTACAAATTATACAAATACCCAGTGATTGAACAGTAAATTGTCTACTAAAAGCAGTTTATTAGCATAAATTATATAAAAGTACCGCCATTAAATTCATTCAGGTCCTCTAAACTTACGATAAAAATGTATTTATGTAGCCATAATTAGAAGGATCTGGGATGACAACTAACTGCTGGTTGACAACGATTTGCTCAGGAATGTACCACTAAGAAAGAAAAAAAAATTGATGCCATGAAGGTCTAATTTACCTCTAAAGGAGCTTTGAAATTGCTCCCCATTGTTACTAACATTCCAGTTTATTTCAGTAATGTTCACTTGCCCTATGTATTCTTGGTTTAAGCTTCACTGCAAAATAGTCATGGAACGCTGGGCTTGGATAGACTTTCCAACGCTGATGCTATCACCACATCTGGTTTTAATGTATAATCGTGATTACACGTAGTCACTGACAATCAACCGATTACAACCATCGTGTAACAGTAGAATGTTCTATGATTACAGGAATTCACGTAAATGCAGTATCTCAGATCACGGTCACGATTTATATGACTGTACCGCCCGACTTAACATATTCACTAACCATCTTGACGAATAAAGAAAATAAGGAGTGCCAACTAACTGTTTTATTCATGTGCAGTATAATTCATTAAAATATAAAGTCATAACACGAAAAAAATGAAACTGAATATAAGTTACGGTTTTTTTAAATAAATTGAATTCAAAATTTAAACTTAGACAATTTATTATTAAAGCTGATTGCCAACAAGATGTATATTTTAATTTCGGTTGTAACTGTCCTCGAATGCAACCCACAACAGTTTTTTTTATATATTTGACCTCTATGTCTAAATCGACGTTCATATACAAACATATGTGTATATTTTGTAATACGGCACACAACGAACTTAAAACCCAGTACTTCTCACAGTTTCGTTGATGCTCTAACCTCTAGCATTCTGTTATCTCAACTGTGGCAAATTATTAGGAAGTGCGGGAGGACGACACGTCCGTTTATAAAGCAAAAAATGGTATGAACAGAGAAATTTTGAGAAATAATTTTTGATGTCAGTGGTTTTATTTCTTAAATATAAGCGTCACCTGACGATGTGGTCTCATCCTCTTAAATAGCAAAAAAGAAACTTCTGTCACTCCCGCAAGTTTGAGTTATTCATTAATTGTGATCTTTTAACAACACTTACAGTTGATAATTTTATAAAGGGGACATTCTTTTATGGGCCCTAGAGATCATGAGTTTTTAAAATCCGAAGCTATCTTGGTGCTAGAAACTGATGCCAGCTCTGATTTTGCCGGGTAAAACCAGCAGACAGAGAAGTGCTCAAATAAGGTCCCGCGAGAAAGAAGAATACCCGGGCTGGACTTGACGTTTATCTTGGCTCGTAATACGGTTTGTCGACGAGAGCAATTATCAGCTGCTCCAACGCCGACAGAAAAAGCCCGGGCGTAGGCGCAAACAAGAGCAGCAAGTCAGCTTATTGCACCAGCTGGATGTTATCTGTCGGTCTGTCTGACTTGGGGGTGCCACAGTCAACACGGACGAGCAAATAACCACCCTTGTAAAGGTGGGATTGAGATCGCAGATAGAAACGTTACATCAGATCGAACCTTGGAGCTCCGAATACAGAAATATCCGAACAATGGCCTTATATCTATTCACTTACTACATGGTACTTTAAAAATTGCAAATAGTTTTAAAAAACAATTGACATCAAAATGTTGCTGTGGTATAATACATAAGGTTTTTAACGGTGGTGTGTCTCTAAAATATTGGTGAAACACAACGGTTATCTGAAAGAAGAGAGTAAGGTGGCGGAATTCGTTAAGGATTATTTGAGAAAGTGCCGTGTCTTAGCGAGTAGGTGGACGAGCAATTTGCAGTTTTCACAGGCTGTACCGAGGCCAATCCTTTGATGTAAAGCTTTCGGACGGCAGAACACGCGCATAAGTTGGCTTTGACTGAAGCCCTCCGATAATCCCATGAATGCGAAAGGTCGCGCATTTTTCGTCCGCCACTGTCCTACGGCACTTTCTGGTAATTACTGCACAATGCATGAAACAGAGCGAATATAAAATGAACATTTGTCTACATCGAAGAGTAATTTTCCAAATTAGCGACACACAATGGCTGATATTTGTCTCTGGCAAAGTATGTATGTTCTTGACAACAGTTCGTTAAGTATGTCGGGGAAATCAGTTGACCTTTAATTGACTGGAACTTTACAGATGTCTGGAAAACCTGACATCAAAAGAAACGTACCACATAATCTTAAGAGGATACAAACATGGACAAAAACGTAAATGCATTGTTCAATTAAAGCTTTTCGATAAATAAATAAAATGAGTTATAAAAAATGACTTAATGGTTTTTAAATAAATTAAAATACGTTATGTTGAAACTTGGTTGGGTATCATTCTCACTCGATTTTGTCGTCATCATGGAAAAAAGGAGCTGGGGAACACTTGTCCGCGAACTCATTATCGAAACATCCGTCTATTTGAGAAAGTCAGCCAGCTGCCAAATAGCTGGATAGATTGCTGATATAACTGAATTTCCAGATACGATTTAGTTCCAGTAAAGACAATTAAATTATTAATCTTTAATTTTTTCCAACTGTTATTGTGTTTTCCACTTGAAAATTGTTGTAGCCGAAAGCTCCTGAGATAATTAACGTAGAATATATTAGTTCAAAAATAAGATGAAGACAATTCTGGTACTTTTGAATTATTTAAAATTTTTTAACGTTTTTTAATAATAGTTATTTCTTTGTAAATACGTTTAAAAGAAAACAGCTCGTTATATATTATCACATCTTTATACTGACATTATTGCCAATATATCTGACGACTTCCTGATAAAGCTAGAGACAATATCCGCGATACAATAAATGAAAATAGTAAGGTCCCTGTTAATCGACCATTATAAATGTACGTTTACAAATCCCTGCGTACTAAATAAACGTCTCTAGAGATACAATCACAGAATAATCTTCCCCCTTCCTCGCATTCAAAATAAGACGCTTTCAATATTCTGGCTAGAAGGCGAACAAGAGAGTAACAGTACCTTTTAAAAGGAGCGTAACGCTAGATTTGCGCGGAAAACTGGGAATCTCGGCTGTGAAGACGTCAGAATTCATTTGCATACCAAGCGAGCCTCGCTTAAGCGTAGTCAAACAGACGTCCCGATTCTAACTTTCAACCCCATTGCAAGGCAAGCAACACAATTCATGTGCACACAGACGAGGCTTGACGAAAAGAAACGTTAACGATGAGAAATAATGACAAATTTTCATAATCTATTTTTGATGGATTACGACGGGAAAAAGAACTATTAATTATAATAGAATCGGAGACGAGGAAGACCTTGTGAAAATTCTCCTACATGAAGGGTATTTTGTATATTTATAACTAAAACGTTTTCTAATAATTTTATTTGTACTCAATCATCCCAATGTTGCAAACGTTCTCTGTGTAAGAAAATATCAAAAGCTCATAAACAACAAAAGTGGTTTTAGAGACAACAAAAAATATTTTGATAACGCAAAATGTGCGAACGACTGAATTTCTAAAATTCGAAACATGTTTTTGAATCTCAAGGACTTAATTGCATAGTTTAATGTATCATATAAGTCAAATTGCATGCTCTCTTGTCCTTGTTCGACATTTGGGGCGCAGTACTATTTAATTTGCATGTTAGAATGGAACTCGGTGGCTTCCAAAAGCTGGTAATAGACACGAATTGATTTTGTTTCCCCGACTCTCACACCCTACCGATCCCCAAACGTCCACCCTGTGCTGAAGTACGTTTTAAGTTGCATGAGTAATGGTGACTCCCATAGCCCAGAATTCGATTCCGTTCTGGATTGTTTTCCCATCAATCTAACCACATGCTGAAAAGGGTGTAATTTATACGGGGGGGAAGAATTGCTAAAATACTCCAAAAATCTTTATAGGATGTAAATATAGGCCGTTTTATCCTATTCAAAAATTTCCGGTCTCCTCCATCACCGCTGCTTGAGGCGGTACTAGCGTGTAAACCAATCAGTGTTTGTTTTTGAGCCGCATAGAGCACGTAAAAAATTTGTATCAAACACAGTGGAAATAAAAATTGTCACCAATCATTGGCCTATTCTCGACAATGTTGACGAATAAAATGTCATGTACGTTCATATGACGTAATCTGTTTAAAATGGAAAGAGATTATTAGTGTCATTTCTTTCATGACCGGACAGTAGTAATACTGTCTCACATTAGTGGTATGCAACAGGTTACCATACGATAATTGGACCCTAGAGTAGGTTATACACCTACGGAGAAATCAATCACTATGTACATAATAAATTATGTAAGAAGTTCAGTAGAACGAATAAAAATCAGAATACATAAACCCAATTTAGAGGTAGAGTTAGAGCAAGGCAACTACTTAACCCGAGATTGCCGAAGTAAATAACGTCAAGAGAGATGTAGTTGTTGGCTATTATTTTCGCGTTGTAACTGCTGCAAGTGCCCTCACTGCGTTACGTGGTGCGTGTATGCTTTTGTAAGAGCTTTGTTGTCCCTCAGGAGCGGATAACGACTGGCGTATTATTCTGCTCGGAATGTACGCGCTCTCGCAAAGTAAAATTTACGATTGGTAGGGAGCGGAGTAACAGCGGGAGCCACTAGGTCTTCGTTAAGGCGTCGCGGCGCCTCGCGTCTCCGTCGCTAATGACGGCGTCCGTACGCACGCACAGTCGGTGCTACGAGTAATTAAGCCGCTATCGCGAACCTCTGCTTCCCAGTCCATACAACTTAAAAGTCTTCACCACGAAAAGTGTAAAACTGTTTCGATTCTTTGACCCGATCAGTTTCATTATAATAAACCATAACCCCATAGTTACAAATCGTGCTGTAAATTTTTGATCTGATAATCCTGTTTCTCAAATTCCAACAATAACATACAACTTACTTTATAAATATGTTATATTAACCGATAGTGTTAATCATTTTGAAAATCTTTATTATATTAAAAGTTTTAATGACTTTGAGTGTGACCATAAAAGAACGTTCCAGTTCAAATGATACATAATTAAAGTTTAATTTTGCCAATTTACAAAGAATCATACATAGAATTGAAGGTAAGATAACCTAGTTTTTCTTACAAATACTCAATATGTGAACTCTAAAGTATTTGGCACAGATCCAACCTATAGCCCAATTCTTCCCACACTTTGGTTAGAGGAAGCTACAGCCTCTTCAATTCTGAGTCTCAAATCCGGCAAATTGTTAGCTAGTGGCGGAACTAAGTCACGATTTTTTGTGAAACCAGAAGGAAAAAAATGGTAATGAAAAAAGTGAATTTGGAAAATGAACCTTGATACAAGTAGTTTGGCGCCTTGAAAGTAGGCCTCACCTGGCGACGTTATCGAGCCCGCTCCATAAGTCCACCATAAGATAAATACAAAAAACTATACTTTTGTCATCCACGCATGTGCTTATCTAAGCCTATTTCATCTTCAAACAGCACTCTACATTGCTTATAGTTTTATGAACATCATCAGATTACCTAAGACTACTACAGTTAATGAATCCATTATCATTATTCATTATATTTGTTCTCTAATCAAATATACTTATTTAAAATGTACCACATTTCTGTTAATTTTAAGTCTAAAACTTAAACGTATGGTTTAATTAAAGGATAACTCTAACAATAATTTCACAATGGGAAATATCAAGTTGTAGATTATGTTACATCGGCCAAACGAAAAGGGCATCGATTAAAAGGATAAAATAACAACAATTTAATTTAAAACTTACCATTAAATAAAGTTTATCACAACTTTGATTTTAAAAACGACACACTATGAAGGTGGAGAATCCCGTAACCGAAACAATATTTGCGGAAATGTTGTCTGTTAAAAATCATCCTAACTCCGTTAGTATTAAACTTGGCGCTAAAAAGTTTCATAATGAGCTCGTGTTTTTCCTATACTTAACTATGATTTGAGTTTTTTTCTTTACTTGCCATTGTATGTTCAAATGCTTCTAGGGAAAGACGAAAAGTAGTGTTGAAACGTACAGTAAAATATTTTTTAAACATTCTGTGTAATTGTTTCTCATACATACTCGTACAAAACATCTGGTAAGAAAGGTTATCTATAATTAATAAACTCTAAGCAACTAACTGACTTGGGCATTATTCTCAAACAATTTTTACAATAACTGAATACATATGTATTTAAAGAACTTCAATTTATGTACGTTCCAGTAACAGATACCTCGGTGACCTAGCCCAAAATTTAGAAATACTTTCTTTCTCACCGAGCCATGTGACATTTCAAAATAACAGTTGCGGAATAAAAATTTCTTTCATATTTCATATTTCTAGTTAATTACTATAGGCGACTTTCTTTGACAGTCAATATGAAGTTGTCATTGGCGTGTTTCCGTGCATTTCTATAGAAAATTCAATCCCTCCATCCTCTATGAGAGCGATGGTAATTAGAGCGTGCAAATTTCTAGCAGTAGCATATTGACGTGTAGAGTTTTAATTAAACTTTTTAACTATCGTGCTCAGTAATTTATAGTGGGGATAATGATAAAATTTTTCCTGGGATCAGGCCTTTGTTTTCACGTCCAGCAGTGTGAGCGAAATAATTGATTCGAAATTTAATTGAAATATCTCTTTTTTCCTGTGTGTAATTTTTTTCACTTTGAGGGGAACCTTCATTAGAAGTAATTAAACGAAACAGTTCGCGCTCTAAATAAGCTGTATAATACAGAAAAAACTATTTCAATAAATTTATTTTTCCAATTACCAGTTCTTACTTGTATTAGCGCGCTTCACTGATTCATATCAGCGCTAAATGTAAATGTAGTCCTTTCTGATGAGTACAATACCATTTATTATAAGGTTCCAATCACCTTAAACAGACTGAACTTTTATATAAAATAAAAGTATGCATGCAATCTTATTCAACTATTACTTAAGCCTCAAACATGACTATAATTTTATAGCATTGAGCTAATCTTATTAAAAATCATTAAATATTACGCATACACAAGATAATAAATTTCACTCAATTCATTAGTTCATTTCTACCGAATTTTATTCTTTACTGAACTATTTTGGTTTGACGTAATCGAATTTTTTCTTCTCTTATTAAAATAATATTTTTGAAATTAATGTGGAATTTACTGTATGAAGAGATATCCACTGTCCTAAAGATATCTTAAACCATTTAGTTATTCGTTCCCTTTTACATTAATTACTTTAAAAGACTTCACGTTGGTTAGTTGTGTCCATCGTTAATAATCTTAATAAGCAAATATTTTTAAACAACTATTTATTTTCAATATAGTAGCCTTCTGATTTTTCTATGTGAAAATGGCATAAGTAGCTTGCATAGCTTGAATAGAAAATGTTACTGATTTCCCTCCGATCTCCATTGAGACTTTCCGAATGAGTGTAGTTGTATTATTATGTTCAGAAATTGTGTAATAAACTTCGCGTTCTATTTCATTTTAGAAATTATAATCCATTGATCGGAGTGACGTATACGCTCTCATCTTAAGAAACTAAGGTAAGAATTCATAAAACTAATATCAAATATGACTCGCAATATTTCGTGAACATAAGTATCGTTTAAGACTATACCAGCAGTGCGATTTATTAAGCATAATGTTTATATTTGTGTCCGTTTTGACATTTAGAGATCGGACGGAAAATTAATTCTATTGTTAAATAAAATTTTTCATATAAGTTATCTTGTATTTCTCTAGAGATTTACCAATCATACAATATACTCCAAAATAACATTTTTACCTGTAAACATAATGCGCAACTTTAATTTAACGAGAGCGAGGACTTTCCTATAGTAAATTATGAATAGAACATTCTTAGGTTTCTAACAGGTTTTAATATTCACGACAGTGAATGCTGTTGAAACTTTGGTTAATAATAAGTATTTTACCAGGTTGGAAAACCGAGGGCTTTACGTTTTTGAATTAGTTTTAAGTCTGTTTAAACGCTGTTAGAGAAAAGACTCAAATTGTCGTCGTAACGGACAGCTATTTTAAATTTATTTGTCAACTGAAAACGAAGTTTTTATAATTTATTACTAAAGTGAATATAGACCAGAAAAATATAGAAACAATATTGGATTGTAAGTATATAGTTATGATTTATAAAAAAAATTGAGAACTACCTTTATTATTATATAAACAACCAGGAATTTATATTTAATAAATGTATGATAAAAATTTATTACATGTGATAATCTTAAGTTCATGTTAGCAACAAAAATATTCCGTATATCGAATAGCAATTTGATGTGCTTTAAGTGAGTTGAGTTCGCTGCCGAGTTGAATGTTTGTCTGTTTACACCATGAGCTATGAAAGTTGGTCTGCTGGCCGAGGGCTCTTACTGGAGAAAGAGAGAGCTTTCTGCTACACGCTTAAAAATTTTAATAAGTGGTTGAAGAGCCTTGTAAAGCCGGCGGGCCTTTTTGCGCGGCCAATCATCTATGCAAACTCTAATTTACATGATGATTAGGCAGCAGGACCGGGAGTAATACTGAGGGGAAGGTTGTCGTTTCCTGCATTCGATATGCTTCCAACCCGCAAATTATTTGAGATACCTGGAATCGCGAGTGCTAAATATGGACACGGCACAAAAGACTGTGTGATTACGAAACTTTACGCGCACAGAAACATACACAACACAACTCGCTCTTAATTACACAAAGGCGTTCGGAGAATAGGAAAAGTGAGAAGAATGGGTGGCAGAGGTATATTTGGATTCCATTATTTTCCCAGAAAACAAACTGTATTCGTTCTATGGACAAGCGACTGAGAGATGAAGTTACACAAGAAATTGTAGGGGAAATAAAACTCAAGTCCTCCCATTCTTTGACTCAAGTTTTCAGAAGAGATTTTTTTGTTCTGACTTTTCGTTGCGGGATACAAAATATTTTCCTCTTTTAATCCCAAGAATATCATTTCTCGACTACAAATAAAAATAAAATTACATTTCGGTGAATTTCCGCGATCCGTTCGTCTACAGATTTATGAAATTCCATACGACACATACATTGGTCAATATTCCAGCAACATAAATAAAATGAGGACATAGTAAATACAACCCGTAATATCAATTTCAATTCGAGATATGAAGGGGAAGAGTGACGCATCGGAAATTTTCTTGTAGGATAGCACAAATTGCAATAATGAGCTGCAGATAACATAATTGAATATCTCCTAAAGGTAAAACTAAATGTACGGAGTTACGGAAAATAATCACAGTTAGAAGGAAGGATCTGTATTACTGAAACTACGTAAATACTTGTTTTGACACACATTTACTAATTTCCATTATACTATTAATAGTCTTTAGAATCCGAGATTTACTAGAGGAATATGAATGATTAGATTATCTTAACGCTCGAAAATTACCGATATGCACGTAACTTATAGCTCAATAACTGCGATTCTACACAATTCGCAAAATAATAATGGAAGTAGGAATCGCATGTGATCCTATTGTAAGAATTAATAATAATTGTCATGAAGCTGGCTGAATGTCACGCCAGAGGAGACAGCTCAAGTCTCAAGTTCCCCTTGTGAGTTCCAGGTCGACGTTTACTAGAAAACAAACAAGCAGGATACGAAGGGCGACTTGTTCGACGGGAAGGAGGCCTTTTCCTAACCCGTCAGATAATTACGCACGACTTGTGATGAATTGACTCCGCCACGGGAGATTGGGCAGCTGCGATGATGGATAGTTTCAATTACACGTATTCGGCGACTGTCAATACGAGGAAAGCCTCCATTACATCGTGTCTCTGGGTAATCACCAGTCCTCGGAGTAATTTACCTCAAGAAAAACCCGAAGCTTGGTTTGGGTCGCTACCGTAGACGAGACAATTAGAATCTCGAAGCCGACTGGACAAATTTGCATGTTCCATCAGTTTGCAGCGCGCTCTGCTTTGTAGGTCATATCACTCTAATATTTGAGATTTCTCTGAAGTCAGGCACACTCACCTAAGAAAAAAGTATCATGCGAAAACCCTTCATTATTTCTGATTTGCTGCATGTTTTAAATCAATTTATATTCCACATACCGAGAAAAACAAATCGAATGAGATACGCTGTAGGAGGAGGAATCAGATGCAATGCTTGAAATCTGGCGTAACGCTACACAAATTCTAAAAAAGATTCGTTACACGAATGGGGCATACAGATACGGGCAAGGTCAATGTATTCATAATAGTTTCCACACTGCCAATTAGCCGTAATAAAGGTTTGTTTCGAAGTGAGTTCCAACCACGCCAGCTGCTGCTCTGAACGTCTCATATGACTCTGGCTAAGAAGTAATTTCTGACTTGTGATATCATAAAAAAATTATGGGCCAAGAAGAGAAACCCTGAGTTTTTCCAAACTGGTTCTGATGCTTGGATTCAACGATGGTGCAGATGTGTACAAATCTATAGTGACTGTGTTGAACGGTAGTGCTGCGTAGAGGATAATGCAGGCAATGACCTGTATTTATTCTGTTATGTTCATATTTAATTACATTTGGATACACCCTTCGATCCTTCATCAATATGGGTTGAGTTGTGCTTTATTGTGGACCCAAAGTTAAGCGGCCCAGAATTTTTCATCCGTTTTTTCTTTAAAGGGACGTGATAGCTATGTAAGTAGTTAAAATCAAGTTTTGGAACGCTGTCATTTTGTTTTAAAATAGCGGATGGAAGAGCGATTCTACCCAAAACCTTAGAATTAATTTTCAAATGAATCAATCCGACAATTTTATTTTAGATTAAGAACGAAATCAGCCTGACAGAAATTCAAATCACTTACATTGATTTGGATCCACAAATTGCATGGATCGAGAGGATAAACTAAAATAACTTCATCAACATTTATTTACAGGAAGAAAGGTAATACTAAGCTCCGTCTGGATTGGAACATAAGTTAAAGTAAAAAAACAGACATCCATCGCACGTTCATCGCTATTCTCAAAGCGCCATTTATCAATTGGTCGCAACGCAGGCGCGTAATTTGAATTCTCTTCCGTTTCACTCTCCCTGGAAAGCGCGCTAAGTAAAGCAACAAAGAAAAGAACGATGCGCTGTCGAATCGACTGCGAACTTTGAACGTGATCCAGACACTTTCATTTTCTAAGGGCAGAGCAAACATTCCATTAGCGATTCCGATCGACAAAGGAAGTTTAATTAAACAATATCACGCGCGGATGTGCCCCGAAACGATTTTCCGCTCCGAGGGAGACAATTTAGGACGTATATTGCGCAGTATAGCACTTCTTGTTAGCTCCTGTTGCAGCAGCAGCAGCAACAGTAACGGAACGCAGGAGGACATCGAAACTGACGTGGTACATACCCTGCTAAATTGAATAAGCCTCAAAATCATCTAGTTTAATCGATATTTGTAACTAGAAGGGCCAGTGACCCTATTTGCAATGATGCAGTTACACGGTGCGTGATTTTATAGTCCAGTTAGCAAACTAAACTCATGCATGTTGATGGGGTGATGTGGTCGTCAGCACCTGTAAACATGGTTAACTATGGCCCAGCACCACGGGGAAAGTTGCACGTCACATGTTGTAGAAACACTTATTCCATTCCGCAGATACGAGTACGAGGTTGCGGTCATCCTGCTTTCAGATAGTGGCTTCTTTACGTCCAATTGTTTACCTAGAGATTCTACAGCGTATAAATATATCGATCATCCCCACTAAAACATTTATTTAATGAATTACTGTTGAAGTTTTCGTTGCATAAAAATCAAAGTCTTCAGTTATTTAATGTTTATTTAAAAAGTGACACTTTAACGAGAGTTGGTAAGCTTATTGTTATAATTGAAAAATGTATGGGTTAGAAGAATAAATACTAACAATTAATGGATATAAAAAATGTTATAAAATAAACTACAGTTATTAGTAGTATAAAATTGGAAGGTTGGGTAAACTGGGTTAGTAGTTGAGAAAGTGCTGAAGTAGGGTACGGATCGGTGTGACCTGTCTTATCGATGGAGTTAAGTTCAACGATTAATGTAGGTTGCCCAGGTAAACCAATATAATCGTAACTTGTATTTTATATCTTTTGTGAATGTTTTTCATATCAATTTACAGATGAATATGAAAGCAAGTATTTATAGGACCTATTACAGCGAGACTTGGTTTTTAAAAATGTTTAACATCAAATAATAGAATTCTTTTTGGTTTTAACATAACAGACATTCAAAACACTATATATATATATTATTAATTGTGCTATTCTTTTAAAATTTGAGACAAAATAACCCTTCATCTCTTATTTTAGTACTTCTTCAGGTGATATTGACTAAAGATACAAAATATGTTAAATTGTTAATTACGGTTCCTACAGTCTTTTTTATAATTTCAGCAATGCACAGAATCTTGTACGTACAAAATTCACATTAAGGGAGAAATTTATGCTGAACATTAAAATTTATTCTTCATATTTCTTTTCTGTATCACCTGAAGATGGCCCAAAATAAGAAATGAAAAGTAGCGATTTGTTCATAAGTATGATCTATATCGTTTTAATTTTTTATATCCTACAGATGAAAATGTAGACCAATAATTTTAACGTTAACATATTGTGTAAATAAATTTTTAACATAATTTGCAATTTAAAATTAATTAAAATGTTACTTATTTAACAATTTAAATTTTTTGTATTCGTAAAATTTTCCAATTAACTGTGAGAACTTAATGCTCAAAATAATATTTTCTAAAGCATAACAACAGTCAAAATACATTGATCCCAGATCATTACTTCAAGTACAGATATGACGCATTAAATGGAATGTGAAGCACTCAAATTTAAAATACGCAATATTTTGAACTTGGAACACTCCGAAAAACTCGATGTTAAAAATTCCGCTCAATAATTGTTTAACGTTTTTGAAGTTTTATAATCCCACATGACACATCAAAATTCAGTCAAAACAGCTATACAAAGTGATATCAATCATTTTGTTCAATTTTATGTCAAACTGGACCAAGCCGAAAGACTCCACATTTATTCAAATCGAAATAAAAGGCCGCTTTGGTCAACGCGTCATCTAGTACGTTCAAACCACTGGATATATAAATCTCAGAATTAAATTTTAATAAAAATAATGAATTCATAATGAAGACCGCACAGCGTAAAAGTTTCTTTTTGTACCCGAAAGGTTCTAAAGAATAGAACGATATGCTGTGATTCTTTAAATTTATTTAGTTAATTATAATTTAAATGACTTTTTATTTAAGAGACTGATTCGTACCAACATTTTCGTCCAGGTATGCTCATAATTTTGCACACGATCGTTTCTTGTGAGTGAGAAAGAGAATGTCTACTAATATCAAACTTTCCCCCGACAGCTTCCTGTAGTTTTACTCTCATCTGTTGGTAGTCCATACGAGGGACGTAACTTCAACGGAGTTCCATTATGAAATAAGATTCTTTTTTTTACGTTTTACATTCCTCCGCCAGTATGGGGGCCATTTTGTGCCACTGATCTCTCCGTCTCTCTTTCTCTCCCACTGTTTACCTTTGTAACGACTCGCGTGATTTATCTGCCGCGTGTGTTCGGCTATTCTTCTTGCCAGGTTAAGATTTAAGTGGCGGACAGTCGGCGCATGCTACGCCAGTCCTGTTTCAACTTCCAATTTAGCTGTAGGAGGTTAATGAAACGGGCCATTGCTCTCCGTGTCTTCAGTGGCCTCCGTCCCATGCGCAAGTTCCCCATATGTTTCCGAGAGCAGCAGCCAGCTGGCGTTCGATCAACTAACTCTTCACCGAATCGTGAAGCAAGGGTAATTAAGGATGCAGCCGGATCGGTATTTCAAGTACAGTAAAAAATTGACCTTGTAGGTTGCGAAGTCAGCTTGTAGCACAACACGTGGTGCTCAGTTCTGCGATAGCTCCAATAACATTAAAGTTCTGAAGGCAAGCCTATACCATAATATACAATATGAATTAGTACTAAAAACAATCATGAACTGTTAGAAATCTAACGGTTAAAAAATGCGAATATGACATACACAATTATCGAAAATAAAGTGGTACAGAAAATACGAAATAAGTGTTTTCTGGCAGAATTATCAAGGGTGGAGAGAATGTACTGCAACAAACTTAAGAATAAAAATATGTACAGCAACTATAGTACTTTTATGTCTATAAAACAAGGAAGAATTCTCGTGATTTCAACCGAGTTACGTTTATTTGCATTACAAACTTTAAAGAGCATAAACTTGAATAACTCCTCGAATAGCGTGCACGAAAAGCATATATTTTTATTATTCACATAAAGGCTTAAGAATTATTCACTCTCATTTCGTTGACATTAATTGAGTCGGAAGGAACCTACAAAATATGTGCTTTCAAGAAAGTTTCAATGCTCTTTTTGTCTGCCCAATGTAACAAGTATTGTAGCAACCCTTACATGAAATTTTATGAATAACATAAAAACTGGTAAGGCATTAACGGGTTGTATGTGATATAAATCTCGTAACGTTAATAATAATTGTTGTTATATAATAAAGATTATATTTTATAAATTTATTGAATTTTTAAGTCACACAATAATGGTCATTTACATAACACCAATTTTTTAGTATATATATATATATATATATAAATCAAATGTATATCTGTCTGTACATTACTACACCATTCATCGGATCACCATGAAACTTTGGGAAGCTGTTGAGTACACTCCCGTGAGGGTTTTACGGGATATGGATCGTGGTCCATATGCGAGTCGAGATCTCCAAAAGTAAATACGGGTTACCTATACTCTTGATCTATTGTACTATATATTTTTAAATTATAAACATTTCGCGCCGTAATTAACTATCGTTGAAAGCGGGACCTGATCAACACCAACTGCAAGCTATACGGTTTATCCTGTATCTTACATACTAAAAATAAAATAGATAAATGATACCGTACTCTATATATTCACTGAATTCAACTTTATCAAATTTATGCACCTGTTGTTTCGATTTTTAGGGTAAAATAAAAAGAGCTATACGTCCAATTGGCTGTACCTGTGTTGTTTTCTGTATACATGTGTTCAATTAAGATATCAGTACATTTCTTGACACGATTATGATACGGAGTCATTGACGTGGTTAAGAAGGCATAAAGTAGGGGGCGTAAAAAGGTAAATTTACAAAAGTGACGTTCTCGGTGATGGTTTAATCACCTACTGACAAAATACTCCTGTTGAATAAAATACTGCATGGGCTAATATTAATTGATTCCCGGGCAACGCAGGGCTCCCGCTAGTTTACTATAAAATACCTGCAAATATTACAGGAATAAATGAGATAAGCTTATATAATGTTATTTTAATAATAAAAAAATTTGTCTTGTACAGACCGTGCGGTTTGTTACATAGGACATACAAATCGAAACTTAATTTGATTCACGTACCATAGTCAAACATTGTCCAGAAACAATTGGCTGTTTACGGAATTGAAAACATGGTAATTCTTAGACTACAAAAATAAATTAGACTATTCAATTTTTAGTTACTGGATTTTAAGTCACTCCATTTACAGTGATCGGACAGACGTAAGTATGTCAAAGATCACAAACCTACGCGACGTGATACACGACAGTTGCTCATTGAAGCATCGATTTTTGGTAAATCGATGATGAACCCTACTTATTCAGGGAGAGCATTCTGTGGTGTTACAAGTCTATTACTCCGTCTAGATGTTAACTGATAAATTTTCGAGGAAGGAAATTCCATTGTTGAGTAGGTCTCCACTAAATAAGATGGGATGTCTTCTAGTGCCACGCATTATGCAAACAATGAGAAGCAACTGCCAGATTAAGTTTTTTTTAGTTTCGTTTTGTTTCTTATCTTCTACAATGTGGCGGTGGGGTAGGTGAAAGTCCAATCCAAACGCAATGCCCCCTGGAGTTTTTTCTCAGTGCATAATTGCCGTCATCGCGCCCCCCAACTGAATGACCTCGCGTCCCCGTTCTTGCTGTTGTTGTTTGAAACAGCCCATTACGAGGGGCCTGAAACTCTGGCACCGCCATTGCAGAAACGAGAATCCTTAACGACCAGGGAAAAGGATGGGGCTAAAGCACTACTTTGGTGGACAGTCCTATTCCTTTCTGATTTAGATCAGGATCAATGGGCAGAAATATCAATGAAAGGGTCAGCACAGCAGTGGCGTAGTAATTTCTGCACAGTAAACTCGGTTATTTTTTTGCCTCGTCGGCAAAGTTGGTTAAACTATATTTATAATTCGTTTTATTAGTTTCTGTTGCCACGGGACATTTTCCTTAAAACATAGTCCAAACATTATAACGTATTAATAATAAATAGTAGAGAAACATGGGTAAAAGCAAGCGTTCAGATCTGGCTAATTGAACCTTCTTCGATTTTTAACATGTTGAAGATAAAATAAAATGGAGATTAAAAGACATTAAAAAATCGAACGTATTCAGTCGAGAAAGTTGCGTGTAGTCGCTTGACACGTGTCACATTTAATGGAACATAACTTGTTTGATCCTTACACACGTAAATGTAAAAGGTTATAAATCTTGTTTTACATAAAGCTTTCATCCAACTGTCACATGTCTGTGGACCGTGGCTCCTCGATATTATCCACCAAAGTGGGACCCTTTTAGCGGAGCGTAGCAATCGTAAATACAAATATATGCATCGTCAGCTGCTACACTTCAAATATGGTGGTCCAACTTTGACCACACGCGAACTGCAAATCTATCAATACGAGCAGCCAGGGAAACCTCAATCCATAAATCCAGGCTCACGCATTCCATTAGCCACGCATCTATCAATAGAGACTGTCATTTCCTGTGATAACTTTCCATTAGAAAACAGTCACGCACAAGAGAAGGAAAGATAACTGAAAATATATTGAAGAAAACTTATGTTAATGATTTTTATTTCTTAAAATATCCGTACGGGCAAAAACACTGTGGTTAAAATGCAGCTTTGAGAATAAATGTTTTTGAGTACAAATTATTTTTTGGTTAACAGGCTAATAGCATAGGTAATTGAAATGTGGGGATGTGGAAGGTAGAGCAAGGTAGGCAAGGCTTGACTAGGGCCCCCGGGTTTAGTTTAAGGATCCTTCCCGAGTCTCGGTCAAGGCTAAAATTATAAGGAATATTACTCAGCTACTGGTGTCAATTTTCTTATTTATTATTATAACGAAAGTGATACGCCATATTTTTACAAGTGTAATGAAATGTGTAATGATCTAACTAATATATATTATTTTTACATAATTTTAATAATATTATAATACGTGCAAGCGCCTTTATGCTTTTTTGCCATATCTAATGTTTTATTATACAATCTGATAGCACGCCGGCCATTGTAACAGTTACGGTAAATTGCGAGGGGAAGTAGGTGTGACTTACTGACGGTATTGAATTCCATTTTGTCAAGATCGTAGCACCCTTAAGGTGGGAGCAGGGGTGACGAGCGTTACATAAAAATAAAGCGAACAGATTCCGGGATTGTAGAAGCCAATGAGTGTAATGCTGAAATTCAAAAAGACGATTAGGACGTTATTCAGCGTGTGAACAAAGCTCAGCGTACATCTTCACCGATTGGATAAATTTCTACAAAACTTTGTAGGCATGTTACTTACGATCCAGGAACAAGCACTGGCTACGTAAAACACCCCTAGCACCAACAAGAAACCCACTCAGGTTGTCCGCAATATGTTCTATGTGGCAGGAGTATTGTTGACTTTATTAGGGTACCGAAACTTTTTATAATTTATATTAAATACTTTTCTAAGTATTATAAATAAATATCCGGGTACTCTACTATCTGAAATTAAAATGTATATCAGGTTGTACAACATGTTCTTAAATAATAAAAGGGCACGAGGTAATTTAAAAAAATCAAGTAACAATATTAGAACTTGTTGTAATTATTAATTCTAATATGCTGAGAAAGCGCTCGGCACAATATGAGGAAGAATATTTGGATGACTGTGACAACTAAATATTTTGGGATTGTCATAGGGCTGCGGATCTATTTCAATTTGAAATTTTGTAGAGATTACGTGTGTATTTAGTTAAAATTCCACAATGTTCTGAGAATTTTCCCAGCATTAGTATTAGAAAAAGGGACACACTAATTCTTAAATATTTTAAACAAATTGTAAATATTTGTACACATACAAAACCCATCCCAACAAAGGTAAATTCAGTTTATTATTACTCGTTTTCAATAAGTTCTCTACAAGCAACATGAAACTCGCTACTGTAATAATGTATCACGTTCCAAGAATGACGATAACTTTCGAAAAATGTTGCATGTCATGATAAATAGACTAAGCATCGGTTTGTTCAAAGCCGCATTAAATATACAGCAGAGAGCAGAGAGACGACCGTAGCACGCCAGGTCCTATTGACAAGGTCCCCGTGAGAAATTCCAGAAAATCGGATGTGCGGTGTGGTCTAAGCTACATAATGATACGAGCCTGTTACCGACGGCGTTTAGCGTGGACGCCCACTGTACCTAGAAGCGTGATTACAGTCTGTTCGCCAGATGGCCCTGCTGGAGGGATGAAGCTACCTGCTGCGGAACCCAACAGGTGGCTGGCCCTCCCCCGCCTTTGTCAAGGCGCCGTCGATGACGTGGCTTTCAAAGCCTGCTTTATTACGTACGATATTGTTAACGACAGGCGAAGCGGTCGCAAATTGGCTCTCTCGCACATCTGTTATGGTGGGAATCAAAAACAAACACGCCTTTATCTCCATGGCCGGGGAAAATAACGCGTGTAGTTCACAGAAAGCGCTCTATGAAATCCATCCGTCTGCGCATCCGGACCGAAATAAAAGTTCCGCTCTAGGAATGTTGTATACAATATTGTCTCCGTCGTTCACGAACTGTAAGAGTAATAGGAAATTAGCGTGTCACCACAACCTCACGTAATTTACTAAAGTGACAAATACAGTGTTATTAGTTTGAGATATATCGTCGCAAAAAAATGAAACACTGTGAAGTCATCAACAATTTGGTTTTGTTTCTGAAGGGATGTGAGAGTTTACTTGAGGGCAACTACAGGATGCATGCGTATGAAAATACCTTTGTAAATGAAGAAAAATCCTATTTTGAACTGATAATTACCGAGTTATATGCAGTTAAGACAAATGATTTCCTTCGTTTTCTTGTTTGTGTTTAATCCGTCCCGAGAATTAAAAGATGAAGAGGATAAATAAATAACATTTATAGTTGGAATACATACAACACTCTTTTTGAAAAAATAAAAATGATTCCCTTAGAATTGTTATCCACCATGAAAACGAAAACTACACACTGCTTAATGCTTTATGTAATATATATATATATATATAAATTTAATTACGGTCATTTAAAATTTTGAAATTAGTTATTTATTTAGTAAAACTACATTGCTAAGATCAATAGTACAAACGAGTGTAAATTTTATTCTTTATAACTTTTTTTTATTTAGAAGACAATAATTGAAAAATGTCGACCGACCAACCACCTCCAGCTCTTTATCTATCCTTCAATTGAAGCATTTATTCTCACTCTCATACTTTTTTATTTGACAATTTATGTTCAAACATACGTAAATAAACATTTCTTAGATTTTTGATTTTATTTTACAAATGTATCCTCTGTGCTGAGGTATGTTTTACTACATTATTGTATTCACAAACATTTTTCAAAAATCATAACAGCTTTTTACTGATCTCATATTTTTTTCGGTCAACCAAAATTTATAGTCTCTTCCCAAGTCACATTTTCTATTATAAATATTTATTTCATGTCATTATCTCTAAAAAAATCTACTGTGCAATGAGTCATGCTTTTTCTTTGTCTGTAAGTTCTTTATATTTGTAAATCATACAACGTCTAATAGTCAAATAATTAAATGAAATAAACGTAAATCATTCTAATTAAAAACTGTCTGTGGAACTAGTCCTTAACTAATTTATTTATTTATTTATAATTGTCTTCGTCAAATAAAAAGTAAAAGCGTTACAACGAATTAATTACAGTGTTCTAAATTTTTAATTTGTTAAAGTTTTGTATTATATAGTTTATAACGTTTTATAGTGGCAGTAGCCGAAAGCACCTGTGACTATTTATATAGATTACATGAGTAAACAAAGGAAATAACGAAAATTCTGGAGTTTTTAATTAAAATATTGAAAGGATTCCTGGAACGCAAAATTCCACGAAATATTTCATGCAACAATACGATAGCCTCTAACGCTATGACATGTGACACCGTTCTGTTGAAAATCATGCCAACATTTGCATGAAGCATCTGCCGTCCCAGCCACGCGTATTAATCATAGTATTTTATGATTTCTACTATTTATCCCTACACTATGAAACACTAATCAGCACTGGAGTTAGGAACAACGAGAAGCATTGTTACCATCTTGACTACACTCTTACTTTACATTCGCAGAGATTCACTTCAATCAACACTTCTTTTTAATTTCAAATATCGAAATTTGAATCTTGACGCAATAAAATCTATTTGTGAGACATCATCTTCAACCAATGGTTTCAGATGTAACTGGAAGAGACGTGTCAAAAGACGTAGATTGGAGTATTATTTCGAGATTGAATTACTCCCTTTCTAATTGGCAATCTGAAACGGAAAAATAGTGATTTTTGAGGAAGAGCCCCTATTTGGGGGAAACTTGCATGTGCACAAATCGTTCCCCTCCGTTTCTCAATCCCAGAGGGTGCAATGCTACCCTTCATGTCTTCCCTACGCAATTGGGGAACGATTAACGATCCAGCCACCCTAACTTCGCAGGTGCTGCTTTTCTCCCCAGGAAATGCCACATCTCAACAAATAACAGAAAGCTCTAAAAGCAACAAGGGAACGAATATAAAAGTTATTCAGCTAACTTTTCAGAGAATACCATCAGTTTCCAAATTTAAATGTTACAAACAGATTGTAATTAATATTTCTTCAGCTTATTTTACATATAAAATTCCGTATGGTTGCCGCCCCCGTCCATCCCCGTCGCACAGTGTTTGTTTCCGGATCATAATTAACATGCGTACAGAATCTGGTCAAAATTCCTCAACGTCTTAAATTAGTATTCGGAGCATACAAACACATATCAAAAAATCAAAATTTATTTATAAAATATAAAATTCCAAACGCTTTTTTCAACACTTGTATAATTAAGGCTAACCTCCAAAACCCATAAATCGTGTAATATAACTATCAATGGAAATAATTTCATACAGCTATTTTCCATCCCGCAGGTTTCACATGATGAAATGTTCTGTCAAGAGGGTATGTTTATCATACCACAGACAATAAATTGCATATTATTCATATTTCGGAAGAGTTACAATTGACAGTTCACTCGTTAACAATGACGTAGTTACTGTCAGACTATCAGCTGAGGTTGACAACTTGGCATTCCTATTAAAATAACCTTTCATCATGGACTCGCGGCATCGGCAGCTTACATATGCATCGTCGAAATGGCTTCTATGGCTGAAGATGTTGAGAGGCAAATTCTCAGAACGTAACTATCAATTTTGATTCGGTTCCTTGAAGCGTTCTGCTTTCGATTGCTCGCAAAGTACATAAGTTGTACTATGATTATTGATCTAGAGAAGTTTCGGTAATTGTTGTAGTACCAATGGCTTCCCAGACCTCGAAGTGATGTAAGAATTACTCTGGAGCACCTGTTGGTCGACCATGACAGCTACTTATTACTCACGGCCAACATGCTGGCTCATCATTGCCCTCGCAGCTGCATCCAGGCCAAACATTAACTAATTTACTCAGGTACTCGTTGCACAAAAGAAACATGTTACTCAGACCAATGTTCGAGGCACGAACTCGAAGGAATACACGGGACGAGTAGATAGCATTCGATAGAAGTTGCCCAATGCTGATCGATAAATGTCTCGAGTGCGTGATCTTGCTTGCACTGGACCCGAGCACGTGAAATTTGAAGAATTTTTAAGTTGAATATGGTTAAATTAATTAAAAACTAAAACTATCTTGAATATCTCTGATATAAAAAATATTTTATTTCAATTAACTAACGCTACATGCTCATTTGATCCTATATAGGAAGTGGTACAACGTACACAATTCATTTTATTTACTACACCATGAAGGAGTATTAAATCATCTCCATACAAACAGACAATGATAACTGAAAACGATTTACACAAAAAACATATTCTACAATTTTGAAGTAATTGAAAAAAAGCCTCCAAAAGTCGCGGCTGATTTTATAGATGATACATATAATAAAATAAAGCATAATTCTTTCTGGGCTTAACTATTTAGAAGACAATTTTTGTATGAGCATTAATTCCTATAAATGAATTTTGATTACCATAAAATTTTAACTATTATTCAAAATAAATATTTCGTATATTATTACCTTTTAGCATTTTAAAGTAATTTATTTTATACGTAAAAGAAAATATTTGTGATTTTACAACTGTAAATCACACAAAGAAGTTTAAAATTAGAATCAAAACATTTTGCTTTAATGTAATTAAATATTTTAATAGTTACCTAAATAATTCCGACAATTATTAAACCTTCAATCAAAAAATATAAAAATTTACGTCTTGTGGTGTTAAGTAAAGATTAAAATTTTTTAACTTCAAATTATAAATTTAAGTTGACAATAATTTCGTTAAAATAAAATTGAGGATGAAACGTGAATCTAATGTGTTGAATAATATAACAAAATTAATCACTGCTCGTTTTGATTTGTACTTGTAAATATTTCAATTTCTTTTATATTCAAGTTCATTTTCTAATTATTTCAATTCTCCAGATTCTCAGAGAAATGTTTAAATCTATAATTGAACACGCACCTTTCACCTGAGATTTAAAAATTGTATGGCTATTATTTATTCATATTCACATGGTAGGTAGTTGTTTAATTTCATGCGCCACTGTTCTCAAAGTTCATAAATATAAAACATGGCTCACAAGGTTCGTTTCTGAGAGTTTATAATGACAAGTCTTACGAATATTTTAAACCATGTTTCTAACACATCCTATGCCTCAATTTTCATTCGACAATCACAACATCTTTATCAATAACCTATAAAATCTTATAAAGGTAACTCAACCTCATAAAATTAGGAGTTTGAAAGCAGTATTCATATTTAACTTTTAGAAACGTACAGACTTTAAAAACTTTTAACACACACCAATTATCTTACAAACGTATGTTTCTTTCCGTAGTTCTTAGAATTTTTTGTGACATTTCTGCTTTACTATAGAAATAATAGACAGTCTTGCTAATTGGGGCTTTAGATTCAAGAGTTTACTTTCCGTATGTAAGTCGTCAGTTTCAAAAGAATTGGCGGGCAGAGAATTAAACTACTAAATGCTTTGTGGCGTAGAGTATTTCTGTGAGGCAATCAAAAGATTACGTCTAAAATCTCAGCATAATTCCTTCTCATACTTCTTTCACATCAATGTTAATACGTATTCAGCTCCAACAGCCATTTATTTCCACTTATAAATCTATATTATGGTTTCTCGATTTGTGCAAAATATCTGTAACTTAATAAAATTGTAGCGTTTACAATAAAATCTAAAGGTCTTATGAGGAAAGCCACAATTACAACGTTTCGTTCTTTTCAAACGTTTTTCTCTCTTTCCATAAGAAAATACACCCTTGAATAAACTTTTCGACCTGTGTAACCTCTTTGACGAATGCCTTTGAGTTTGTGTGCAAGTATAGGAATTAAAGAGCGCGCAAAGGAAAAGTTTAACAGAAAGTGTGGAGAGAGATAGAAACTGAGTGAGAGGAGGGAATGAGGGGTTGAAATAGGTAGCCTGAATTTGGAGCTTGTGTTGCTAATAGCAGGCTGTTTGTAGGATAGGGAGAAGTGAATGCCCGCAGCCAACAAGCAAATATTATACATAATTACTAGACTCCGTGGCAGGCTTAATTAATCAGCACAACTTTATGTAAAGCCGTGTTGGACTGCTAACATTCATCACGCGCAGGTTTTGCGGTAGTGGAGTTGAAATTGGCTCGAATTAAAGTCACTCTGCAGTAGCGGTCGGTCGTCAACAAATACTAGGTACAGGGATGAATCAGCGTTGAAATTGATTTACAAGCGTCTAATAACTATGACAACAATTCCTTCTCGAGTAGGCTACAGTGTGTTTACTCATTGAAAGACTGCGAAATAACCTACAGTAAGCAATTTTCATCTTTGACCAAATCATGATGTTGCTTTGAAATGAGACGTATCAATATAAGAATCCATTCTATTGCGGTAAGATGGAAGGAATTATGAAGGAGAATGCCTGACTTACGAACGGGAGATAACCTCAAGTAGCCTTTGACCACCCCATGTAAAAGGATTACAAAATATAATGACAAATAATTCCTGAATGACCTTACTGAGACTTGTAGGGAGGGTTTTATTGGGTTTAAATAGCCTTAGAACGTTTACGTGGTGTGTGTTTGATAATTAATTTGAGTATTTGTCAAGGAGGAGAAAGAGATGTTGAGGAAATCTTAATCAGTCTTAGAAATTTCAAAATAAATATTCATCAAATTATAAAGATCTGAAGGAGTCACAGTATTGAGCCAGTTTTATTTCTTGCTCAATTTTCAAGAGAACCAAGTGTCTGGTGTTAATAATGATAGTCAACTGAAAAAATTTTCATATAGGATCTGCTCTGGTTTTCATTAAATGCGAGCGAAGAAACAGACAAAAGTGACCACAAGAAGCAAGTAAATAATGATTGAAAACACACTGACGGTGAGCAACCCCCGGACCGCGGGCCACATCCGGCCCTCGTGCAAGATTTGTCCGGTTCGTAACTCAATTGCTTCTGTTGTATATTAATAAGGCCCACCGCGTTTCCAAAGATAAATATCCAAATATCCTGTTACTATCAATTGTTTCTTGTTTGACCCACAGCCCATCATACATTTTTTATACTGCCTCCTACAAAAAAAACGTTCCACCCTTTCTGCAACAATAATATGAGACTACGTCATATGAATTATATTTTAAGGCACAAGAAGAAGCTTTAAGGTGAAATATATACTGCCAGTAAAGCAACACAATTCGTATCGCAGAAAAGACCGTATAGTGTATTGAATCCATCTATATTCCCTCTCAGAGTGCATAATATAATAATAATAATCTTGGAAGTTCACGCAGAATCATCCGTTATGTCTCAAGAATTTGATTATGTTAATTACGAAATATATCCTTTCGCCTCATATTGAAGAACAAATTATAGTTTAAACAGTGTAGCGAGCACAATGGATATAGATCTGGGTAACAGTCATCTGTTGTTAGTGGGTTAGATGCAATGCTAAAAATTATGAGAGCACTTACGAACATCAGTATGGAAGTATCCAAAACATGATCAGGAATCTTACCTGAAACAAAATACGAATGTGAATAAAAATATTGGACAACATAAGTTAAAAATCATAATTAATTAAAATGTGGCAGATTAATCAAAGGAACAACAAAAGTTTTAAGTATAACACAATATTTATTCTTCGGAATTTTCCAAGGTATTCAAATATTAGTTCCGTAAGGCATTAAAACTAGTTCATTTCAGATATACCCTTCAGTAAATGCAATATTGTTCAATAGATATTTTATCTTGCGCAGTGGTTTTATTCGAGTGGCGTATTAACTTTTATATTCGATCTTATTTTAGATTTAATCAATTTAATGTACAAAAACACATTATTCAATCAAGAGGTAGATAGAATGTTTTTCTTTCTCATTAACCGATCAATACAACAATGTTTAATATTTTTTGTACAATGTGTTTATATAGCATTAGTGAATGAATTGAATTATTCCATCTGATAATCGTTAACGACGACAAAGATTATTTTCTTTGTCAAAATATGAAAACAGACACAAACATTATAATATATTATACTTAATTAGTAGCTTTTTGAGGTTGCGCCCCTACAAAAATATTCCTCATGAGCTTATTATACATTCAATTGGAATTTTTTCTTGATAAGGATAAGATATAAGGAAATTAATATTTTGTTGAATTATAAGACATGAAATTGAACTGAGTAATGAGAGCAAAGGTGTAAAAATTGAGTGAAAATCTAAACTTGTAATGAAGGGCGTATCTAGCTTCACGTATCTGCGGAGAAAATCATTTCCCCGTTCCTTCTACCATTGTCGTTTCGATGTGGTCGATCGTTCTGATAATACACGTCTCGCAGTCCAGTGACGATGATGACGTCACCAGGTAGCCTTTTTTATGGCAGCAACGCGTATGAAACTGGGCGTGAATTCGACAGCAAGAAAAGAGGAGTTTTCCTTCTCCTGTCAATCGCATAGCGGTGATATACAACTGGCGACGGCAGCAGCCTTTCTTTTCTTTCTTTGTGGTCCCTGAGTGAGTGACTTTGTGGTATTGCTTTTATCGCGACGCCACAATCAATACGTGAAGTGTTCCGTCAACAGGTATCGCCACGGTCGGCAGCAAACCACGCAGGCTAGAGGGAAAGTGTGAGATACGATGGAAATGCAAGTACTAATTTGTAATTCAATATCAAGTCGGAATAACAGGTAAACAGAAATAGTAATTATTAAATGCATATAAAGAAAACAAATTAAATAAATTGTCAATTCAAGTCTAAGTAAAACGGGAAGTGAATTCAACGAAAAATTATAGTAGGCTATACAGAATTTAATACCTATAAATTAACGTCTAATACAATAATTATAAAGAGTGTGACATTAATATGAAGATATTTTTTCACAATTAGAAACAATTACACTTAAGTGCACTTTCGTTTAGACGCAATTTGTGCATTTATCGTAAAACCAAAAACTGGAAGTATATCAAAGATCTAAAACCATAGTTTACAAAAATAACCAAGTGACTCGAAAATTGAGTGAAAATAAGAAACTAATAAGTTAAAATTTTTCTAACTCACTAGCTATGGAATTTATTTCATAAATAATTTAATAGACAGAAATACTTATACTACATTATAAAACTAAACCACAAGTTAAAATCTTCGTAATATAACTGACATTCAATGGCAACAAAATAAATGCAACAGATCATAAGTCATAAAACATTTACTTAAATATTTGCTTTTCATACATGTTTCATCACGCTAATTTGAAAAATAAACCTCGTCTTTGATTTGAAATGATATCTGTGGAGAGTCAAAATTTTACAAAACAGGACTGGCGTTTATGACTGTAGGAAACTTATGCTCTAGTTGGAATAAAACTATTTTATTATTTCGACACACCGCTGAATCTCATTAATAGAAAATTCACATCACAGAAGAGACAGATTTATTATATTACATTGGGAAATGCCCTGTAGCAATGTTTAAAATAAGTAACTGTACAAACGTTATATAAAATCTCCTAAAATGAATATATAAATAAGATGAAAAAACAAAACATCACTCCATTACCCCTATAAAACATGTTATTCCTTGGCTCTCTACCCCTTCGAGTCCTTGGCCTGTGGACTGTCATTACATGACATATTACGAATCTGGAGTGATAATCCGTCTCCGTGACCATGACGGTACAAACATCCAAGACCATGCCAAGATTCACACCCGGGACCTCTGGGTTGTGAGGCAGCGACGCTAACCACTAGACCACAGGAAGTCGGCACCCCTATAACTATATACTGTATATAAATACTAATCACCATTAATGATTTTCTATTTCTCTCAGCACATTTCCTCTTTGCCCTGCACTTCACTTCAGTGTATTGATCCTTTGTTATTAATATGAATCGCTTGTAAGATGCTGGAAAAAAGGACGAAACGTTGTGTTTTATTTCCAGTAATGAAAACAAGTATTTAACTAAACAAATGTTCCTGAGTTAGTGACTATTGGATTTATTTGATAAAGAATTTAATATAGATACCGAGTCATGACACGCTGCAACTAATAAACTGATTTTAACATTATGCTTCCTATAGCAATACGTTTCTGGAAGACGAATTCCTGTAAATTAATTTCAGTCAATTTCAACGTGAAAGCGTTTTATTAAAGGGTAAAAATAGTAGCTATGAATGGATAACGTAGTAACTCTATTTTCCGTCGTTACACGCACTGATCGTACATAAATATATAACATACTCGCGTTCGAATGTTTTTGGTTTTGCTTGAAACTATTATTCTCATTTCTCGTATTGGTTGTAAATTTAATTCTTAATGTTGCAAGATGTCTGGAACTTCGTTCAATTACTATTGTTAGATTCGTGAGATGCAATATCCAAGGCACTTTTACTCGTCGACGCATCCAAGCGTGAATACCCACGCTTTCCCAAGACCACCTTTATTTAGTAATAGGAAGGTAGGGAGAAGATGTGTAGAAACCGGGCCCTCGAGGGAGGGCAAAGCGAACGTATTAAATAATCCCGTCTGTTCGCTCGTGCTGGCAAAATTTACAACGCCCCGTAAACCTTGCAACACCTACACGTATTAGCAGAAGAAATCCATGATCTCCCAGGGATAAATTTACACTCCTAATATCAGTCACTACTTGATTAATCTGTTTGCCCATACTTAATTCGATATCCCTAAAATCAATTTCATGTTTAAGAACATTTTATTATATAGGCAATTTGGAATGATAAATCAAATTCATACACCGACATTCAAACGACGCGACAATCAATTTTGAGCTGTATTTAAAATATTACCAGGTCTTTAATTTAAAAACACCGGAATATATAAACTTTCGTCAAATTGAAAGGCCAATTCCAAAATATTTCACTAGTACTTATAAAATAAATTTACATTCAACTGGAAAAGTCACATTATTTACAATAAAAAAAACAGGAAACTGCGATAAATATATATCCCTTACAACGTAAATATACACAATTTGAATACGAATAGTTCAAAATAATTTCTAGCGCACTGAGAATCGGGTACGACTAGGTGAAAAAAGCAAAGAATGAGAAAAAATGAAAATCAGAATATATTGCAGAACAAACAACATATAATGATCAAGAAGTTAGTTCAAAATTAATCAATTACCGAGTTAAATTACAAAGATTTCATTATAACTAACCAATCATTTTTCAAAGGCGTTTTAAGGTCTAGAATTCACTCGAAAAAAGTATTCGTCTTTCCCGCCGAAGTTTTCACAGTAAAAAAATTTCAGACAATTTGATGGATATTTTTTATTCACTAATATATCAAAATAAGACTGTACAAAATTAAATATCCTAACAAATTTCACCTGGTTCAAAAAATTTATCCTTCCATTAATATATAATACATTTTAAAATACATGTATTATTCAAGTCGCATAAAAGCGATATCATCTATAAAGCACCAATTTTGTTCTAAAAACTCTCAAAGAAGGTATGAGTAATTTCGATAAGGATAATGCGGTATATAATATTTCTTATTATGACTCCAATGTTTATTGCATACCGTAAACAAAAAACATAATAAATTAGATTAAAATAAAATGTTTCTAATTTGAAACAACCTGAAGACGAACATTCAGTTCTACGTGAGCATAAGAACTGTCATTGTTTTAATTACAATAATGTAACAATATTAGATTCTGAAATTAAATATTATGCGAAATCAAGGACGGAAATGTTAGACATTAAATATAATTACTTCACTTAATGTTCAAATTAATACAAATAATCTCAGATACATTTATGACTGCATTATCTAATAACCTCTTTTATATCCTCTTATTAACTCGTTGATTCACTTTATTTGTAGTGCACATTTGATGAGATCCACGGATTATGGAAGAAACAAAATGGAATAAAGCGTATTTGACAATATAATATGAAAGTAAATTTTATCTGTAATTAATTAATTATTAACTGACCTCTTAGCCATTATGTTACAAAATACATTGTTCTGACATTAAAAATATTAAAAACTGACGTAACCAAATAAATGAAAGATGTAAAATAGGCGAGGTAGATTTTGAACAAAGTCAATACAGTATATTACTTCAAGGCTAGTAAAAGGAATGGGAACCAATTACGGGGTAACAACGTATATGCTGGAGAACTTTGCACGTGGTTTTTTATACAGTAGGTAATGAATTGACAGAGTTGCAGGTTTTCACACTATTTTTATAGCTTTGTTTTTATTTTCTCTGTAAACAACCAGTACGGGCTCCAGTTCCATGGAACTTGAATTATTTATCCCAATTGATAGCAATTTGTAAAACCAATGTAAAACCCAAAAAACTGTACACTTCCATTGAAGGAATTTCTATTAAGACTGAAAAGGTAACAGATGAATGAACTATCTAAACTTTAATTTCCACCAACAACACTACACTATTACATACTTAGATATTGCTGAAACGTCTATTACACTTCTAATATTCAGTCTAAAGAAATGTATATAGACTGTCTTTCAGTATTTTACTTTTTTTTTGGCCAAGTCTGTGGTATTTTTCAAGGTACGTCGTTCCAATCCCTAATCTGTTTGTAATGCCGAATATATACTGAATCAGTAATTAATATGAATTTGAAACTTTTGGTAGCTATCTCGAAGTAAACCAGGCAATAACGAAACCGGAAAATAATAAATGAGCTTCGATAGAGTAAAGTTGTTCTTACAATTATGTCACGCTGACTTAAGAAAGTGTAGAATGGCAGCTTTTTCCACTTTTGCCACAAAGCTGCTAGTCAGCCAGATGCTTGTTATAGTCAGCCCCGTCATCTTCCGGAAGGTTTGCAGCGACAGCAAGTGATATGCCCATTGTCGGTAGAGTCCTTATCGCGGAACGGAATGTAGAGAACCTAACAACTAAATGCTTTGATCGTACAGAGCGCGGGAAATCACCAAGACGACAGTGGAAATGGAAATAATGTAACGAGGATTACAAGTTGCAATTGAAAAATACAAACAGATACTCAAATGAGCAACTGCGTTTTATCCATCAAAATATTGCCTACAGTCTTTCAAAACTCTCTTCGTAATTCGCACAGCAATAAATTTAGGAGTCAATATAACTACCTGGATCGTAAATAATAAAGAAATAAACTATGTATTAACATTCGGAAATCTAGAAACAATCATCTTTTATGCAATCTTCATGAAAATGTGTAAATACAGAAAATGAATGACTGTAAGTAAAAAATCAGCTATTTTCTCATTGAAATTAATTATTATACACTCTGTGCTTCGTATTTTATGGTTGAAAATGTACTAAAAGTAAAAATTGATAATATGAAGACTAAATGTGACATAAGTATCACCACAGGCGCTATGATCGTCATGTCGATTTCGCCGGAGCCAAAACCTGTCGATTGAATTAGCTATAGTCCATTATTATATTCGTGAATAGTGTTCCAATCCATTAATCGGAATTGAGGGAAGTAATAATTAAGATGTTCCAATCTATTTTTAAAAAGTAACACAACGTTTAGTTTTATTTTAGGAACCACTTCAGCTGAAAAACGTTAACACAAGTTTCATACTGATGAATGCCTAAAAATTCAACCCTAACACAATTTTTATATGAGAATATCAAAAAAGTTTGTCTACAAAAATTACATATTGAAATTACAAAATATTACAGGAAATAAATATGTAATTAATTAATTTATTTTTACATACTTGTATTGTAAAATATTTTGATATTTCGTTTATAAAATGATATAGTTTTTAAAGTTTCAGTTATTTATCAATAGAAAAATGTTATATTTTTAGAATTCATCAGTACTAAATTTGGTCTTTTATGCTGTTGGACTTAAATGTATTTTTTTTCTTAAATTGTTTCTGACGTGTTGGTAATTTATTATTATGATGTCAATCAAATATAACTAATACATGAGAGTAAATCACTGGTTTATTATAATTTATTATTCTGATGGTTGTCTTGCAAATCCAAATCTAATGTCGCAGATTCGAACGATATAATATATAGGTATTTGTCATGGTGATATTATTTGTTATGGGCAACGTGTTAACGTGTTGTTCAACTGCCGATGTTGTTTCAACGTTAGACAAACACAGGAAGCGGATATAAAGACAAAAGATGTATTAGGGCAGCAATTTTAGCCGGAAGGAACTATTTACCCGGTGTTTACCCTCAATGGGGTTATTTCCCTGGATACGGACAACACCCACATTCCCAGACGTAACCATTTAAAAATCGCAGCTAAAGGTCAGACCGTCATTTGTGAATCGCAGCTTTCAACGCTTCACAGTGGAGAATATATTTACTTGTTCGCACATACGTACAGTAACAAAAACTAAGTATTTTCCAGACACCACTATTTCAAAGGTTCCGCTAGGTTAAAAAGGTTGAGAAACGCTGGTGATTTTATATATTACACCATCGGCGGCAGTTGTACGTTAATTATTTTCCAGTGGCTGTCTTTCGTATAGGGATAGCGAGAGAGGTTGCATTCCATGACCCCCGCACATGAGAACCGCGGATTTATTAAGTGAAGCGTCGCTTTTCCTAGAGCATCGCCTAATTGGAACGGCTGCATTCTCGAGAGTCACGTCCAGTAGCTTTGCAGGTGCTCTGCTTATCTCGCAGCTTACTTGGAAAGACAACACGCAGATCATCTCTATTCCGCTTACTGGTCTTATTAAGGACATCTCTCTCTGTCCGGGAGCAAACAGCATTCACAGCTACTTTCGCCATAATGATACGGGTTGAAAACAATACTAGTTAAACTTCGAGACGAAAAGTAAACCGTGAAAATAACATTCAAATAACTGAGGCAGACTACATTGAAAGCGAAATAACCCCATACCAAATTATGCCTCGTGAGAAAGAGGAAATCGTATGAGATGCGCAGTAGGACAGGAGTGAAGATGGAGGATATATTGACGTCAAGGGTGGGAACAATAATCACTTGGATGTAAACTGGCGTAACGCTACTATCATTCTCATAAACATTCATTATTTCCTTACAAACTGGGTTTAAAAACATCGACAAGGTATTTTTACCAAATCCTTTACCTCTTACCTCTTTTGGATCACTTATTTTGACTCACAACGTAACCTGAAATGAAAAATAGATATTTCCTTACGTCATATTTTTAGGATAATTTTTAGACAATTTCCAGAGAAAAATTACGCAATAACCCAATACATCTCCAGGAATTTATAAATCATATTCAGCTCAAAAAGTGGCAAAAAATAGTTTAATCCAAAATGGTTACATATTTTTTATGCACTTTTGCAGAAAACCTCACATTTCAACTAGAAAGCGTGAAATTCTCACAACAAACATCCTATTTCGTTCATTGAGCACAAATTACAATCACTGTAACATAATCTTTTTGATAACAGCAAGTAACTGCAGAACAGGATAATTAAAGAAAATTTTGTAACATTACTGACTCTAGAAAATGTTGTATTGAATTTTTGAAGATAAAATAAATGGAAGCGCTAAATCATGTAAAACACATAACATTACCAATTACATCTGTCAATGCGACAAAATAACAAATTCTATGGACGGTCTCACTAAACGAGCTTCAGTTCAGAAGTCTCAGAGAGAGTTTTATAAAACTGTTAAAACTTGGAAAAATTCCACAGACGTTCATCATTTTCAAATAAAATAATTTAGAAAATTATGAAGTTCTTTTCCTATTGGAATCATGACAAATAAAACATTACCAAAAGAAACAACAACATGAAAAATAAATATTTTCGTTGAAACTGACGAATAAAATGTCACGTAGGTTATGTTCTGTGACTTGTACTGCACTTTGATTTGTGTATTATAATCCATAAATTATTGCACAATATTTATACTACTACACGATTATTGAACATATTATAACCAAAGTAGTTCGTGACAATCGTGTGAAGCAAGCGGCTCTGGTGGCACATTTTAGTTTCTACGTTACTCACGTGACACGTTTGTCCTTTAGGAAATGATTACGATAATAAAGTGTGTTGTACAAAAAAAGTTTCCACATATTACTCACGAGTTTAAAAAAATTCCCTTTCAGTTTTTACACTGTTGCTTTGTCTGAGATGTTGGAATTGTTTAGAAAGGAAATATATTAAGAATTTTGCTTCAGAAGGTGTAAAGCACAATTCGAAATTCAAAGGTACGGTCGACAATTTTTTTTAACGAAAGTATATAGATTTACGGTATTACATAAACTGGATAATTACAATGGTTACGACGTTTTTCCATACGCCGACAGTCCTTTCGCCAACATCGTATACTACCGTTGTGCCATTACGTCCTCTTTGTCTTCGTCGCGAATCCACATTTCTCTAGCGCTTAATCATTCCGCTATCTCTCTGTACACTCTAAAAGACATTTACTCCGCAACAGCAGGAAACAATATAAATTTCTAGGTGGAGATTAATGACGACGGTTGGAACACATGCTTCTATTCTCTTTTTCTTATCCGGCGCTGCTGCTGCTGCGAGGTCTAACAGCAGCCATTAGTTAGTTACGCGAATACGCCCACGCAAAGTGTTCCTCTCGATCGGCCATGATTTAAGGTTAATTACCTGCTATCGCAGCGGCCGACGCTAAACTAAATCAATTAGTGTATTAAGACGCTTCGAGTCAACCTCTGTGCAACCGAATATACTGTCTACAAAAAACTGTGACATGTCGGACATTAATCTCGCGAGAAACGTATCTTATTTTAATGGAATAGATACATCACCAGATTAAGTCATGGCGTTTTATTATGTGACTCCCTAAGAGAAGTAATTTATTCAAGGTGTCATTAGAGGAAAAGGAGTTATGTAGAGCCAAAGACGGAAAAAGTAATCTTCTTCAACCTTGTGTTACTTAGTCAAGTAAAATACATAGAAATTTCTTTACTAATGGAACAATCTAGGAAAAAGATCATTTGATGTTCTCTCTCTCTCTCTCTCTCTCTCTCACACACACACACACACACACACACATATATATATATATATATATATAATTTACTAAATTAGGAAAGTAAAATTTGGCGTGATACAAAGTGACGAAATGTTATTTCTTCCTTAGGTAAATGTAATCAGAACACGGAGAGCAGTGTTAACTATATACTGACGAGCACGAGGAGGAATGGTGTAAGGAAAAGGTCACATCAACAGACGAGGCAAATCGATAGCATTTCCTGAATTATATTTTTCACTTTGTGCACAAGAAAAGTCGAAAAAAGTTGCTTTGAGTTCTATTGCCAGTTGTAAACCATAAATGCTTATAATGCGCTGGGATGGTCATATTATATGCAGAGTTTGTTTTTAGAATCGTTAAATAATTTTAGTGCACACACATTAAGATTTGAGCAGGCATTAATGTTGTAATTGTTGGAGCAAGGATTTTTTTCTAAGCTGCAGTTGCAAAGAGGATTGTAATTGAGGGGGAGGGAGGGTCATTGAGAATGCATCGACACGGATACAACAGAATGTTAAGGAACGTTAATGCAGAATCTTTTCCAGCGAATAAAATACTCACTAACTTTGAGAAAAAAAAGAAAGCAAAATTTAATTACAAAATTTTCATCCCAAGTTATTTATAGAAGAGCTATTTCCATGCGAGTTAAAACTGGGAAATCTGCCACACTTCTGGCTTACAGCGGAAGTATCAAACCCCGAATCATCTGTACCACCCCACAGCGAAGAATCATCTTCCGCTAAGAAACCATTAGGAATCCAGTCGAAAAGTGACATAGTGAAATAGTAAACTTCTAAATTCACTTAACGCATGCAACTGTACACTAAATTCATTGCTTAAGTTCATACACAGAATGTTCTTCGTAAACGCACAACTTGGTTGTCCATTGCAATAATAGGCTTACTTTAGTTGTGTGTATGACACTAGGGAGAAAGTATTACATGCAAGGCAATAAATATTTATATTATTAATAGCCAATAAAATTTATAAACGTTTCAATACAGAAACATTTGCGATTGTTGTGCTACATTACATGTATACTGTGTGCTAAAATGCTTCATATTCTGTATTGTGTAAATTTAAAACAAATTTATTATTTAATTAGGGCTAATTGATTAAAATAAAATGAAACAGCTGGCTTGTCTTTGAATATTCATATTACTAATTTTTGGTCACCTCAAAGCGGAACTATTATGATCGTCCATTGAATTATTAACTTTTCAATTACGTACTGAAGAGAAAAATTTAAATCCTAATAGCTCAGATTTATCAGTATTATAATACACAATATTGAAAATAGTGCGACATCTGTAGACGGACACGGGGCCTTGCACGGAGAGGTTCCATGTACTCATCCACATGAGCCGTGTTGCAGAGTAATGTGTCGATTTTTATAATTTTGATTAATGCCAAGCCAAAAAAAGATACCTCTAATAAGATTCAACCATTAGTAAATAACAAATACTGGTTTAACATTATAAATATACATGCAAGGTTTGTAACTATTCTAATAACCAGACTAAATAAATCGAAACATTGTCACCTACAAAATTTATAACCAAAGCCCGATGCTTGAAGGTTTGGTAACTTCCTGGTGGTCGGCTGAATGGCTGGAATTCGCAATCAGAAAGAAATAATGCAGTGGTACCGTAACGATCACTGGCTGAAAAATTCAAGCCACGGAAGCAGCGGTGTAACGAAAGAATGACGACATATCACCAGCTCTGATTAGAATATATCGATCTCGACGAGGTCTAATACGCTCTCAGGAACAAGATTAATCCCAGTCCTTCTAATGCAACGTCGGCCCTGGTTTATAGTTGATGTTGGTCGCTAAAATAACGGAGCCCAACTAGAATACATTAAGCGTCCGTTCGCTCTCGGCCTGACAACAATGAACGCATAAATCTAGCCGTAATGCAATTTATAGTAACGCTGCCAACACCGAAAGGCGAATTTATCTAGTCTATAAAACCCTGGTGATTAAAAGAAATTACATACGACTACACAATCATCCGCTAGCCATGGCCTCGTGTGGAAAAAAAAACAAAAACAAACAAATTGCAATGATGTTATACCCGCCTGTCTAGATATTCCATTCACAGTTGAATATGCACTAGATAAAGACGTGAAGGTATATTACAGGCTCACAAAACGTGTACTGTAGACAAATATTGAAACTGAAGCACATAAATAAAATCGAACACAGTTACAGCAAGTCACGACGTTAAAAAACAACATTCATTCTTTATTATAACGATTATAAAAAGAATCTGAATTAAAGTTACTAAGTAAACTAAAGTTAAATGAAAATTGGAAGTAAAAAAATCCCCGATTAATCGTTCTTTTTTCTCATTCAAGATGTAACTGTCAAAGTAAGGCCTAAACTACGTTGAGCAATATTTAAAATTGAGGTTTAAGCAGGAAAATGAATTTTTAATTCTTGGAAGAAGATTGAAAGGAAAAACTTTCTAGCAAATTACAAGTAAAAGCACCTATAATGCTTTACAAACGGAGCCGATTTGACCTCAAAACAGAAAGTCATTAAAGACGAATGTACCAAAATGAAGTACAACAATTTTCTTCGTTTGATTTTTTTGTTGTTGCAGCAAATATGAATGTATTTCATGGAGAAGTATACGAAGTTACAGATTATAAATTTCCGCAAAAGTGCACAGTCGGTAACGGGAGCAACATACGTTCGAGGGGAAAGTGTCTCGTCGTTCTAATTGTTGACGAAAGCAGCAAATTGGCAACGCCGCGACGAGAATCGGAGTTGCAGGGGAGGTACAGTTTTCCCCTCCCCCAACAATCGCGTAATGGAAACTAAATGCAAGCGCATAAATCGTGATAATTGTAACATAAACCCGTTTATCCCATCGCTAATGATAATGTACTCATCCCCTGTGAGCAGTGTGTGGCTATAGAACGCCCCGCGCATTATTCTTCCACATGGTCGCCAAGTTAGACGAGAGGGGAAAAGGTCTGCTTGTTCCCGCAAATGAAGGAAGGGTGGTTAGTATGTAAGAGAGGGGAACCTGAAGGACTTTTGTCTCAGAGATGGGCGACGTCGATCTCTACGCCCAGCATTACTTCCAGCTTAAACGATTCTTTCCCGAAACCTAAAGCGTACCTCACTTTCTTTTCGTCAACAATATGCAGCACACTCAAATCCAGTAAAAGCAAAGACTCGACTCGTAGACTGAAGTGATATTTTGGAACAGTATAAAAGTCACAAAAAGTATTCCTTTTAGAACTGGAAAAGTCTCTCTGTACCCACGACTGGCAGTACAATGGTCATCGACTGATTGCTTGACGATTTATGATGTTATAAATAAATAAAAATGACTTTCAAGCCAAGTCTAAAACCTAGTAGGCCCACGTGCTATAATTAATAATAATAATAATTATTATTATTAAATATATCCTCGCAGTACCTTTTAGAAAATATATTCAACACTTCCAATTTAAATAATTTTCAATTATTTTCACTTCTAGAACAGATCTTCCCTGTGTTTCACAACTAGCCAAAACACCCATGCTTAAGTGTCATAAAATAAAACTAACGTAAAATCATTTGTACGATGATGCGTATAAGTGCGTATGTCCGAAACGTTTCATTCATTTCTATCAACTTCTTGACACTCCACACCTTAACATTTCCCACAAGGTTAACAACATACAAGCTACTATTAGCAACATTCAAATTACAAACAGAAAATAAACAATCTAGTGGTAACAATCCAATGAAAAAATGGCACTGACTTATGCACCGACCCAATATGCATAGACGGAATACTCAAAATATGACAAGAGTACAGAGGAATGGGTTAGGACATTTATAAAATCTAAATTACATACCCTATTATTATTCATAATACCAGGGGGCAAGATATGGTACGATAAAATATCACAATTTAATTTTAATTACAATATTTTTAAAAACATAATGAAAACACCACGAATTGCAGTTCCTTTCTTTGGAACTACTTCAAATGCAAATATAATTTTGTGCTTAATACATTTTCCTTCTTTTAATTCATGAGGTAATGTAATTTATAAAGTAAAAATTTGCTTCTAAACTTTATATTTTAACTCAAATGTAATTTTGGCTATGTTGGACGTGTTATTCATTCATTTCACAGAAGTCGGATAAACTATTATTAATATTTACAAATAAACATAACATAAAAATGTCAGAATTTAGGAAATCGTTGCTAATAATGTTCGTAATGGAGCGTGGCGTTATACGGGTGCGAAACGTGGAGGATAGGAGTTGCAGAAAAGAAAAGAATAGAAGCCGTTGAAATGTGGTGCTATAGGGGAATGCTGAAAATCAAATAGGTGGATAGAATCACGAACGAGGAAGTTCTAAACAGAATAGAGGAAGAGAGAACAATTTGGAGGACTTTGACCAAAAGAAGGGATAGATTAATAGGCGTCGTTTTGAGAAATGATAATCTTGTAAAATTAGAATTAGAGGGTAGTGTGTGGGATAAGAACAGAAGAGGGAGGTCAAGGATGGAATACGCTAAGCAGTTTAGGGATAATGTGGAATGTGCTAGTTATGCGGATATGAAAAGGCTGGTGCAAGATATGTTTGCATGGAGAACTTCATTCCAGTCTTAGGATTGAACACCATAACAACATTTAATAAAATTCTCTATTACTACGACGTTTAGTCTGTATTTTTGGAATCCAGATAAACTTTGAATTGACATAAATAAAAAGAAAATTCTGCTTTCTCGACTCAGACAAAAGTCTGTACGACTCATTGTAGTAGCAGAGAACTTTAATACACGCTGTTAAAGAAACTGACACGTTCGTTTTGTTAACTTGTAAATTGTAAGATTTATTCTATTGTTGTTATTAAAACTTATTTAAAAATACCAGGCTGAGTACTGACAAAGTATATGGTGGTGAAAGGTAACGAAAAAAATTAATAGAAACTGAAGGCCCTATCGGAGTCTGCAAAGAATATAGAATACTGAGGAGTTACGATTGACAAGGAAAGAGCTAATAACAGAGAAATAACAGAAATAATATACGTACATTAGACATTATGTTCAAATATATCGAACGTTTTTGCATAGAATATTTATTTACGGACCAGAGACATGGGAAACAACGAAAATAAGATGGACTTGAGAATGAAGAGATAAAAAGAAGAATGAAGCTAAATAGTGAAGTCACGGAAGTAATAGAAGGAAGTCGATTGTAAAGGTGTTGACATGTCCAAAATAACGATAGAATAGCATAGGCACACAAGAACCTTGCGACGAGACAAGTTCAAATTAATATAGAAGACAAGGAAAAGCAAAATTAAAAATAGAAAGAATAAAGGTTTGGAGAATAGCGTAAGAGATACGTCCACGAACTGTATAAATCTAGCTCTACATAAGTACATGTAATTATTTGTTATGAAATGCACTGTAATTATTTTTTTTAATCCTATTTTTAATTCACCTAAAATTTATCCATTAAACTGTCATAATTTCGTTTCTAATTTTTATCATTATAAAGACGATTTTTTGTGTCTCCCCAAAGTATTTATTTAAAAATCAGATATTGTTGTGACTTGACAAAATGGCGTTAATATTACCTGAAATCGCGATCAAACAAGCACATATTGGTTTTAATTATATAATTGTACAGGTGGTAATTAAAGAAAAAGTATGATCCAAGTGGGAAAGTCGAATATAATACGTTTATTATTTCGTATAAGAACCTTTCTATTATATTTACTCTGAATTGCAATAGAAACCGTCAATTTTGGATATCCCTGCTCACAAGCACACATAAAAAATCAAAAATATAAAAAATGAGAAGATTTTGGATTGTAACTTTCCGTGAAAACGCTTAGTAATTCTTTTTATGGCCTGCAGTTGAAGTTAACAGGAATTTTAAACCTCACTCAACTCTTTTGGCTTTAAAAACTTTTACATGTGCGGAATACAAACGCGGGCGGTTTTCGTAAATGGTCGACATGTTTCGTTCTACTCGGAACCTGTTTTTGGTTTTCACTCTTTTCAAGTTTCCTCGCGTTCTTTTTTTCAAATACAAAGAGGAGCCAGAACTTTATTCCATGTAGCTTGTGAGAGGTGCGGCGTACAAAAATTCCTGTAGGTGTGGAGCGTATTATTGTGGCGGGTTACGAAAATAAGCAAAGAGTGACAACCGTATATCCTATACTTTATACGTAATTTCCTCGTTTTCCATGTATGAAATGTAGTTAATGAAAGCCAAGGTTATGTAAAAAGCATAGAGCATAGAATGATAAATGGAAATACGTATTATAACAGAAAGACTCTTAAAACAACCTTTCTTACACAACATAATAGTGAAAATGATTTGTAAAAGTTATTGTTTAAAATAACTAACAGAGCCTTCGTTCGGGACAGTACGACAACGATGGAAATTAGCCGAAATCGGATTGACTGTTTTCTCGCATAAAACCAACAATGCATGACAGATGTTTAGATGATATTCAATTCGGACTCCACGGGTCCACTCTCTTATACAGGCAAAAGTACTATTTACATACATGAAGACAATTATTATAAACCGTACGTATATATTTATTTAATCTACAAATGGGCAGTTTGCCCGTTGAAAGACACATTAAATTAAAATGTATAAATATAATTATTCTAAATAATAAAAGTGCCACGTTGTCTGTATAACTGTATATGTTTAATACAAATTTAAATGCATTGTGAAATTTCAATAAAACATATATTGGAGAAAAACACCGACTGTTGAGAAACCCTAACACAAACATGGAAGGAATAATCGTTAGCAAAAAATGTGAATGTGTCAGCATGCTTATATTTGAGACGTAACCGAGCAGTAAAAGAGAATACAGGGATATCAGCCATACTTAATTGCGTGTAATACGGCTGGAAATCTCACAATCGATATCTCGTAATAGCAGGAATACATGGCAGGATGATAAAAGAAAATGAAAGGTTTTATAAAAATAACTTAAGTTTGAAAACATCCATTCCATTCCAACTTTTAGCAAAACACATTTAACGCAAACACGATAACTCCACTTTTCAGTGAATATCAAAGGTTGACAAAAAAAGGTAAGATTTCTTAATTATTATAATTTAATAGATTTTTTGTCAAATGCAAAGACTGACGATATAAGTTTAAGTGAGAATTCTTGAGAATCTTAGGCTGTGTGTACAGAATTTAATAATAAATTTAATCATTATAATTAATAGATTTATCGATGTGAACAAATTTACTAAGTATTACTTAAAATTCCAAACAGTTAACGACATTACACATAATTTATATACTTCACATTTAAGAGTTGCCACGATTCTAACTTTAAATATTCTGCGCGCAAAGGATTTTAAATTCGCGTTATTCAGTGCAGTTTAAATAATTTAGGTGTTCTTCATAAACGGGCTAATGCAAGTAAGTAATTGGGTAACGCTTGGCACCCTGATAATTTTAACTAATATTCCAAATGCACTATAAAAATGCACATGAAGAATAATTTTAATTGAAGTTGAATATTGAAAACTAACGTTATGGTCCATAAATAAATATATAGTCTGAGAAATATAACAATAGGAAAAAAGATTATACTATAATAAATCTTCACCTTATAATTTAAGTATTGGGAATTTTATTAATTTTAAGAAGTACTATTAATCACTTCACTAAATAGAGAGAGTTGAGTCTAATTTTCTTTCCGTATCAGACGTTAATGATACATATAACGCTTTAAACCCGTAGTTAAGCTACCCTCTTAAATTACAGGAAACCTTATAAAGTTGCAGCTTTGGATTTATAAATATTTGATGAAAGCAGATTAATATTTAAAGGACGACGTAATCCTTTCCGCCGTGTGTTTTCATTATTAATTAGCAAAGAGACCAACTCTTTGTTATTTAACGGCGTATGCAGGTAGGTTAGGAGGAATCGCAACTGCGACTATTGAGGGAGAAGCGACTTAGTCAAGAAACTTTGAAAGAGGATGAAATCCTTTTCTAAAGGACCGCCCACCGCTAGTGGCAACAGGTCCGCCTCCGGATCAAAGAGCCGAAGGCAGCCAGCTAGCTTAGCTTTCTAATCTGGAAGAAGATGCCAAGGGACGGGATACTATTTGATCTGATACGAGCTAAGATTCCGCCGCGACTAAATAAAACTATAAGCTGCCGGGGAGGTCCACGTCAAAACAGAAGGAAGCGATATTTCAATTCATCTTACTCGATAGCTCGTCTGAAAGGTTCCGATGTCTCATGCATCATGGGGATATGGCCTTTGCCCATCGTCATTTATCTATGTCTCTGATAAAATTTTGACAACATAGCAAATAAGAGAACCAAATAAAATACTGATAGATAAAGTGGACATGAATTCCAAAATAAGGGATAAATAGCTTATTTTCGAAGGCGTAAGCCTGAAAATTCATCAGTGTATTAATTGTAAGTCAGGGATAACTTAGTGAATGTATTCTATAGGTAAAGCTATAAAATTTATCCCACACAAGCATTGAAGTGGAACTCAATAATTCTATGCGAAGGCGTGGCATTTAATCAATAATAATTAATAACTTGCTGGGAAAATCAACCAGAAATGAAGGGCTTAATGCGTACGTTATAAAAGGTCATTTGCTAAATCATATTTCACGGTGTGATAATAGTCTCTCGAATTCGCATAGAAATATAAAGAAGTGTTTCAAAAAATAAAGTAATAGTGGATCAATTTTTAACCAAGCGCATTATATACGTAGGATGTGAATAGTGATTGTCTTTGGACTGTGAAGTGAATGTTAAGGGCATTTGTCGCTGAGACGCCTGACGTGAATGACGCGTTTATTTAGAGTCGGACGGATGCCTTTTGTCCGAGGATGTAGGTCTATATATATGTCCCAGTCGTAAAAGTTGATAGTATTTATTGTAGAGTGTTGTTTCAAGATCACAATTAAATTGCACCTCAAACTGTTTTAGATACACATATCAGCGAATTATAAAATCATCTTCTTTGTTATTTATCGCACCGTGGACTTTTGGAGAGGACGAGAAAAAGCCGCTGGGTGAGGTCTGCATTCAAGGTGTACAGCCACTGACATATAGATTCGTTTTCCAAAATTACTCTCTTCACTATCATTTATTCCTTTGTGGTTTTAGAAAAAATTGTCTTTATTCGCCACTGCCTAAATGATTTGTCATAGCTTTCATTACTCGGACTTCTTAACCAACGTTTGGGAACAATTGAATTTTATGGCCTTATAACTAAAAAACTTGTAAGAAATAGGTTCTATTTCTTTCAATTTGACGTATGATGCGTTCTAACACGTGGAGTGGCCAAGTGTACTAGGACAACTCAGTACCATTTTCAGTATGCCTTTATAGATAAATACAATATTAATTGTGAAATTCAGTGCATTTTGATTTCATTCCTGTCATAAAGGCAATTATCATAATACAACAAAAAATATTAGCGTAACTTATATTACTCCTATTACCTCTCTCATTTCTCATTAGCATCGTATTATTTTCTTCCAATAGCCTCCTTTTTCGCAGTTAATTTTCATATTAATTCTTCTCCCTCCCAATCAAGCTATATACTTCTTTACAACCCGCGCTCTCCATTCCACGGAAAAATATGTAGGAGCCCGTACTGGACACGTAAGGCTAGGATATTAAACAAAACAAAATTGTTTTCATAATTACTACTTCGTAGTTTTTTAGGCGGTGGAAAATATGGTTCCCATAAAAAAATCTACGACGTCAATGTGTCATAAACTGGGTAAATGGTGATACAGTGTTATGAATTCCAACATAGGCTCAACTACGAATTTTCATTATATAAAAACATTTATTCCTCTATTTCTATTAAAAATTGAAAACGTTTTACAATTTTACCTAAAGATCTTTTATGATATCTTTGGTTTATTCAAAAAAATTTAACATGAATAAAAATATCAGGATGTATTGTTCCTTACAGTGGCAATGATACATTATTGCAAACATGTTTGGTTGCAATATGCGCGCAACAAGCATCCTTATATTTCAGTAATTTTTTTTGTTATATTCAATTAATATGCCTTTTTTCATTTAATTTCTTATTGCCTAATTTCTATTAAGACTGTTTGCATGGTAATACTCTCATAGCAACATTGAAAATACTAATGCCCCTTTAGTTTTCTTTTATGAACATAAGTAAAGCACAAGTACAACGGAGAAGTGGATTACAAAAATTGGCAGTGTTGGATGTTGTTTTTGTGGGATTGAATCTCGCGAAGGTAGACAGATGGATGCTGTGGGCAGAAGGGTGACAATCAGTCGAAAAACGCCCGTCGGCAGAGTGTCTCCTGATAAATGTGATGGTCCCATAGAGGAAGAGGGCAGGCTGGGCTGAATCAATCACAGTGTCGAGAAGGACGGGGTTGGTACCTCCTTTTATCGGCTTGAGGTGAAGTTGTGGCCATCACCGCTATTTATAGCAGGATTAATAGCCCCAGCACGCCTGGCTGGCCACGGTCCGGGCGTATCGGCTCCACCACTTTCAGAAATTAGTGATGGCGTCTTGTTATTGGAATTTACAGAGAGATACTGCTGGACCACTCCGAAGTACGTCTCGACCTCTCCGACGACCCGGGCCTCAGATAAAGCAGTCACTCAGGGACGAGCCACCCACTAATGGGAAACGTAATCTGAAGAAACGGTGGCCGACGTGTCCCGATACTCCTGACGGACAGGAAGCAAGCTGCTTATGAGTTCTGCCAGAACCTGCTACGTGGACGACAGTTTAACCATTTGACTGAAGAGCAGCAGAATCGCGCCGCATACAAATCAGGAACAATAATAACCATATTTTACACATTTTGCACGTTTAAGAACTTCAAAAAACGCTAAACAAAAGACTAAATTCCATAACACAATAAAACCCAAACCAAATATTAATTTTCTAAGCCGTAATGCTCGTTCTTCTCTACAGTTTTCGTAAAATAAAATGTATAAATATTGAAAAATGAAGTTACTGTAGCTTTAACAGTGGCATGGGTAACTTACGTCACTTGAAATCCATACGCCTTATAATATCCAAGTAATGTATTCTTTTCACAGCTGTTTCTTTAATAACATAAATTTAACAACCATTATAATAAACGATTTAACAGGTTAAAAAACGCTAAATAATATTAAACAAATATGATTACTTTTAATCAATTCAGTCAGAAAAATATTTAACTATTTGATCTACATCAATTAAATTTGTTTCGCTGAATAAACATTACAAGACATAATTTTCGTTATTTTTAGATAAATACTGAACTTAACAGAAATTTTATGACAAAGTTAGCTTCTTTTTGACTAGTACAATATAGTAACTGCTGAATAGTACCAAAATATAGAGGTGAAACGTTGTGGACTTTATCTCTACTTAAATTCGTATTGTATCTTGGGTTTATTAAAATTGGACAATTTTTATTAATAATTTTCCTTACATTAATGGGCCATATCAATATGATAATGTCGGAAATTGTATTATTTTGGAGTATTAAAATTATTTATAAACCTATTACATAAATTATAAATACAATATTAGAATCGATAAATACTGTAATGTTATGAGCTTTCCAAAAGTTTTAAAATGACATCTGTTCTTAAAACATGGATGTATGTTCTTTTTTATTACGTTTCATTTTTTAAATATATTTTGGTACTTTTTCTATGAGTGCATATGGCTCATGTGCGAAACCTCCCATTAATGAAATGAGAAAATATAAAGATATTAAGAAATTATTTATTAATGTTTTCAATAAACTGGGGCTGTAATGTAGGTCACAATAAGTTTTATAAGGTTTAAATCTATTTAAGAAAATAATCCAAAAATATAATAATCACCAGTGTTTCCCTACACTTTTCTATTCTCATCAGGTTGGCCACGAATATGATCTATAATACATATATATAATTATATATACAGTATTATGAATATAAATATATATTATCTAACTAACGAGAATAGAAAATATTGTATGTCGTCAAACTTATCTTATTCTTATCCATTTTTAACCATTATTAATGTTAAGACAATGCAGTTAAATTATAATAACAATGGATTTTCTTGAATAAAATGTTATAAAACAAACACAATGAGTTGGAAATATTCCAAAATCTTTTACTTTCATGCAACATTTCTCGTTGGCCTGAAATTTTTAAAACGTATACAGACTTCAGAAACTAGAAGAAAAATGTGAAAATTCATTAAAATATTATCAGCGGTTTTAGGATTACCTCATTAAAACAGAAACGAAGGTTTTAATTTATATAGTTAAAAATGCAGTACTTTTTTCAATATATGCTCTAGTTTAATTAAAGAATCAATAGAAATTCATGACGAATTTTTTATCTAGTACAAATAAGTAAAAGAGCGGATGATAAGAACTTCAGTTTAATTTTAATATCATTAACATTTCTATGGCCTTATTTCAAATCAAAATGATTAATTATAAAGTGTAATTGAGATCACTTTCACAGACACACGCAATAACTAATAAACACTTTGCCATCCCTTGAAAATAGTTATCCGATTATTTTCTTTGTTTAATATTCTCCGCCATACTTATTGATTCTAAACACGATTCTCGTAATATTTCTCTTTATACTTCTCTCTCTTGTTCGCTGTCCGCTCGGCTACTGTCTCTCCCAACAACATTTTGATCTCTTCCTGAAGAACTGCGTAAAGCATTATTTACATATTAATTTATTTTATTTTGTCCGTTCTACGTGGACAGCATATCACGACTTTCGAAATCACAAAAACATTTTGTGGAGTTTGGTGTATGCTCTGTTACCGTCATTTCTAAAGCAGTCTCGAAAAAAAATCTCTCAGCTATAAATTACGTTAAACCCTTGGCAAAAATACGCCACTCTGTCCAGACTTAAAAATCCAAACAATTATCTTGTGCCTTCTGAATTTTATTTCATTACACTACTTACACTTTAAGCCTTAGCTCTTACACTATGTAAGTCCTTATTGACCTACCCAAGAAATTCATCATTTTTTAACTTAAATATTGTCTTTTAGGTTCAATAAATAAAATATTTAAAAGGGGGAGCTTGATCGACTTAGGAATGATTTAGTGACACTGTTCAAAAGCTCTGGAATATCGACGAAATAAATATTTTATGTTGAGATAAATAATATTTTATGACATCTCGAATACTTCCCTGGCAATCCTGTTTGGCGTGACGGTGGCTTGTTGAGTAAAAGTTCCATCGAGAGGCGTCTTTTGATCTTTGCTGGCAACAGGTGAACGAAGAGTGTGTTGGGGAAAAACAGACTTTTTGGAAGAGTCTGGCACGCGTCTGTCCCTGGATGTGAGTGCTCCTGTGGGGCAGATGGGAGAGATAGGCCACGACTCTGCTCCATTAGTCAGGCCTGTCACACAGGTAGGTGGACGGGACGAGACGGGACGGGGTGTCAAACACTTCCAAAGACTCCCGCGACAATCGATTAAGAACCACGACACTGCGCTACTATGTAAATGCATATAAATCAAATGCCACCGCTTCTCAGACCTCTCAAACATATTAAAGTACAGTCAATTTCCCGAAACATTTATTTGAAACATGGGACTTGTGTGTCAGGGGAAAAAAGCTTGTCACTTGCATTGTTCGCTTTTAAAAGTTCTGCAAAAATGCAGAATAATTCTGGGAAATATATCAATTGAAACATGTCATATTATTACAATTTTTCTGAATTATGATAATATTTCAAGTAAGAGTCTAGAAAATTCTTATAAGCGTAGGCGATCACTTAATGGAAAAGAGGAGTTCTCACTATCAAGAAAATAATAATATAATTAATGAGCAATGAGCATTCTTTAAAAAAATTCAGAATCATAATAACGAGATGGGAATGTTTTTATTTACGTCAGTGCAACCAAATACGTGATTTACTGTTTACAATAGGCGTTACAGTATTCAGCAATTTTTGTTTAAAACAATCATTTGCCAAATAAAGTTTTGAAAAATTATATCCGTTCATTTTAATGATTTCAAAGCAAGCAATAGTCAGTATGTTTTGAAACTTATTCATTTTTAAAAAATATCTAAAATTGTTAATTGTAAGACAAAATTTGTTTTTCTATGAAAATTTTGTTTTCAAAATTTGAGTTCAACTTTCTTCAACATGCACAATAAAGATGCGGGTTGAAGAAGTTCTCTGACAGATATAGCACGGGAACAATGAAACAAAAACTTTAATAATAATTTATATTCGGTTAATGTCAACATTCTGCCTTTGAGCCAGATATTAGAGTATAATATGTATTATATAATATGCAATGATTGTTAAAACTAGCACCAATAATTTGAACAATATTTATGATACTTCATTATTATAATATAATAAATCCTCTGTATATGCATTATTTGTTCTGTTACTGTTTTTAAATTATAGGTTTCTTCTTTCTCTAAATTCACTATCACCTCCTTATTGTTTATGTGACGCCCATACACATCAGCTCATAACAGCATATTGAATATTACTTTTATGGCCTCTATAGTTTCGTCCCTGTTTTGTAAAATTGAATAAAAAATAAATTCCCCCTTCTTCAATATTTGTTCCTTCGCTTCACCTCAGCCGAGACACGGTCGCAGGCAGTTCGGATCCCGTATTTTTTCTGTTATTTTCGTTCCCACTTTTTTTATTTTATCCTTCGCATAGGAAGTCTTTTATGCACCCCGCGGGAAGGCACATTCTCACAAAAGAAAGCAAGCTGATACAGCATTAGTGCTGATACATTCGGGGGACTTTCCTCTCCTGCTCGGCCTAAAGTTATAATGAGCAGAAGCCGTTCTAGGAAGAAACAGAACAAAAAAGGGAGGAATCCGTCCCTATCTTTCCGAGGGCTGAGCACACACAGACGCGACGAACTGAATTATTTTTCTCTCGACGTGTATTTTAACACGTCTCTCGTCTTAACATTAACCAAATGTCTACAAATAATTTATAATTTGTCTTATAGAGAAATATACTATGTTTAAGAAGGAATGCTTATTTCGATTTCAACTGAGGTTATGTATGCATTCGTGTTTTCTCAGAGCTAGTAGACACCACGTGAGTCTGCAGCTCGACGCCACGTGACGGGATGACGCGAGGCGTCGGGTCAAGGGTCTTTGGCTCTCGCAAGGTTGGCAGTCTCGGCCGCGAAAAAAAAAAGAACTCGTGCCACCCCGCGCACCCAGCGTTGCTTGCTGTTGTATCCTTAAGTGCGTCAGACACCTCGAGGGGTTGTTGGAGTGGCACGAGTAAGGCGAGAAAAAAAGGGGTCATTTCACACCCCGGCGCAAGAATGCGTACGTGGCTCTAATTATGAATGTTGTGGAACTCCTCGAGCACGTCAGCTGCTCGCGCGTAATTAAAAGTCCCTAAGACAACGGAGTCTTGAAAAAATATCAACACTTATTAAAATCACCACAGCAAGTCTTGGAATTAAAGTCTCAATAAGCCATGGTCCGTGTCCCAGCGACAAAAATAAAAATTAAAACATCCATTTAGGCACTCATATTTATTTAAAAATTTTCAATTAGATTGTATGAGGTGACAAACTTATTTGTTACCCTCCTATCGAATCTGGAAGTGGAAGTGCGTGAGCTATGTAAAAGTGTTATTCTACATACAACTTGGTGTAAAGCGTAAATTTGGTCTCGTTGAAATAGAAAATATATGGATAAAAAGAGTTAAAATTGTGGTCATGTGACAGGAAAAAAATATTTATATGACTGCAATGGATGTACCAACTAAATACAAATAGGACACCGCCAAAGTATTCAAAGACACATTATATTCGACAAGAAAGAAAGGAAGACCAAGAACGAGATATATGGAGGATGTGATAGAGGATCTGAAGATTACGAAAGTCAAAGAATGGCGAAAGAAGCATGCAGGCGTATAGTGAAGAAGTCCAAGGCTCAGGAAGGAAGGCGGATAAAAAAGTATGATAATCTAATAAAAAATTCGTTAAAAGTGAATTCATATCAAGGACAACCATACTGAAATATTATTAAACTAAAATAAGTCTTGTCGTAACATAGGCGAGTTAAACCTGAGTTATAAAAGAAGCTAGTAAACATAAATTAAGTTTTGAAAGTAAAATTCTAAGACAAATATATGGACCAGCTAGAGAACCTGATGACACAATAAAAATAAAATATAATAAACAACTTGACAGAATAATTAAACACAATAATAACAACTGCTCTTGTAAAGATATTTAGAAGGAAACCACCAGCGGAAACATGTAGGAAAGGAAAACCATAAGGCATATGAGAGGATAAATAGATATGTGACTTGTGCAAATTAAAAACTGGAGGACTTGTACTCAGGCTAGAAGGAGCTAGAAGTCAATTGGTCCAATTGTCATAAAGTGTTTCAACACTTATAAACTAACGCAAATGGAATTGAAGTAATTTGTGTGATATAATTATTTTATTAACTGTCGTCTGTTGCATAATAATAATTTCAAAACTTTTTAGTATAAATCTGACGAGGCCCCGCCCCAGCCCTCGAATGATAAACTTGTATAAGAACGATGTCTAAATTATCTTTACTAAGTCCTTCCCGTATACTTCTGATTAGGAGAAAAAATAAACTTCGAAATGTGAAAAGAAAGTATTAGTATTTACAAAAATAATTTAGTTTCAAATGTTTGCTAATTCAAACGCGTTTTTGTTCTTATATGTGCTCTTATCTGTTAAATTGAAAATCAATTTTAAAAAACAAAACAACAAGGAGAAAAAAAATCAAAACACAAAAATTATTGAGCCTAACTTGTTTCAGTAATTATATATATATATATATATAATTAATATAATATATATATAATTATTCTCTGTTACATGTTTGGTATTATTTTAATATTCATTCTAGTTTATAGATGAAGAAACCAGTCAATAAGGCAGAAATATTGTAATTACATAAAAATTAACACTATGAATGGACACCTAAGTTTGTAACACCTTTATGTGAAAAATGAAATATGGTAGACTTTTAAGTCTGGATAATTAACATAAATGTTAGTAAAAAAAATCAATCTTTGTCGGGAAGCTGCACTATATAAATGTATGAACACTTTATAAGGCAGAATTTATAAACTACACTTGGGTTTCGTTGTTGAATTATTTAAAATAAATTGCCATAAAGGGCTTTAATTTTTATTTATAAGTACCACAGTATTGCTGAATAAGACATGTTTCGCAAGCTTTAATTAATTATACATTATAGAGTAGGGAAATACTATGAATGCATTGGTCTTCCTGCTTGAAGCTGCTTCATGGGCTGGGTGCTTGTGCTTCGTTAATCTATGGACGATACCTATCACCATTATTTAGGTAATCAAACCAGAAATAAAAAAATCATAAATATTTATTGGTCTCTTATTCGACTCAGAATAAATTAATGAAATTTTCGTATTTATCCACATTTTCAAAATATTAACCCAATACTGTAATGGTAGCATTTCGTAACCGCAATAGAAAATTGACAAGATGTGCAACCGTGGAGCTTGACAAGAGTACGATATTTATATTAAAATTGGTGGAATTAGTTCCCTTGTGAAATTGAATTAAAGACAGTACGCGAAGTCGTTGTATTCTCAGCTCGCTGCAAGAATGTGAAAGTATATTCGCGAAGTTTATTATGACGATTGCCAGGGGTGAGAAGACGCTAGCCAGACAATCCGCTCATTAGAGTTTACAGTAATTACGCCGCGGAAAGGAGGCTATGGGGTGAGGGTTGGCTGTAAGGCGTGATAACAAGGGCTGCCTGCCTGCCTGCTGGCGTCTGTGTTATTGTAACACAGAGAACGAAGGCGCCCGGCGCCCGGCCGTAGACGCCGTCGTTAAAATAGAAAACTCGCGACTATTACATACAGGCGCGGCTGCGGGGTCTGGCTTCTGTTCAAAAGTGGTCTTCAATCACTTTTCAGACATCAACAATTCCATTTTTACATGGGCTGTTGCACAAGATACGATACACATTTAATTAACTTCCTGTATTAATTAGAGAATAGAATTCCCCAGGAAAAAATATATATAACATCAATACCCAAACAAATAAAATATTATATTATGTTTTAAAATTAACTAAACAGTGTAAGTTTCTCGGTAAACAGCTTTCAGGAAACTGAATCTTACTTGAACAGCTATTACATAATCCGATCAAAACATTATAAAGTATGTTACCCTCAATAGTATCTTCAAAATTGAATAAATATAGGCCTATATAAAATATACGCACTATACCGTAGAACACACACTTAATGTTATATATAACGAATTTAAAATAACAAGACTTCTATAGTGCACTTCCAAGTTTAATTATTATTTAAAATTTACATGTTACATAAATTACCATGTTAAAAGTACGTCTGTTAAAAGCGTTGCAAGGCACAGGTATGGAGTTCTTCCAGCAAAGAATAGTCCAAAACTTCCCGAATACGAGGAAAGTTTTTCAAACAACCAACAGCAAACTGGTAACCGATTTGGATGCTGGTGCTACGGAAAATGAAGGGGGAAGTAAAATCAGGATAGAAAGGGAGATAAAGAGTGATAGACATATTTTGGTTAAAATTGACGGAGCTTGAATCGTGGAAGACGGAGAGAAGAGTAGATGGAGGAGCTCATGGATAAACCGGACTTTGCTTTCAGAAATCGTGTTCTGGTAAGCCGTCGGAGGTTTCTTTCCTCGGAATTTTGCGACGCTAAATTTATTAATTTTTACATCAAAATTTCCTTTAGAGTTCTCATACCGAAAACACGGTAACCTGGGGGTAGAATCCCATGTTGAAGAAATTGGCAATATTTTCTTTACTTGGCCCATTCTTTTTGTAAATATATTCTTGTATTTACTTCTTCGAGTAATTGTACATTTTTAAAATTCAATTTTGATTGGAATTGTCCCTTTTAATTCGTTGTAGCACTACCACGTGATTCCCATAAATAGATCGAAGTAAATAGTGTCCCATTTAGTTATCATTTTCCCCTCCCATTTATGCTACGTGCGCTACACTTCATTTCATAAATGATACAGTTCCTTCATTATAATATATTCAATTTAGAACTTAACTCTTAGCTCAGTATAAAACAATATTCCATATAAATTATCTACAGCTCCTGATATTTGAATACATACGGATTTAGAACAATACCCGTAACACGCCCATTCATACTGGGCGAAAATTCCATTTTGTTCCATGTCGACAGCTCCGTCCGTCTCTTTACAAAACCCTGTCCTTATCATCCCCTAACTTTCACAAAAGAGGTTTTTTACGTACAAGAAATACTGAACTAAACACAATATATTAACTTGCGCCAATGTGTTCAGAAGAGCTTTTCAACTACGAACTTGGCCTAACATGTTCGTGCTAAAGTGAGCTCCAGCTTAACTCCTCTACAAGCGGACTACTGGACTTCTTACTTAATTTGACAAGATTTTCTATTTCTCTCAATTTATATTTCACTCTAAGCGGTCTATGTAGCATTACTTTTATTATTTTATAGCTAACGTCTGAAATTCAGTGTTTTTAAAACCAATATATTATTTTGTTCATTTCATGTGTATGTAACCTATTAAACAAAATTTTAGAAGAGAAAAGGAAATTATTATGAAAATAATAAATTTACCCTTACTTACCAAGACAAGTCTTGGTTCAGAAAGACAACTGTTGCACTTACCTGAAAACAGAAAAAAGAAAGCACAGATTAGTGCAATGACATCATTACTGAGGCATATGAGAGTATTCAAGTGGAGTAAGAATAATGAAAAGGGGAGGGGGGCTGTAAAAATATAAATATTAAATTTCTTGATACTGATCCACCTGCGGGCCGGTTCCTTGCTTTCCAACACGTGTACAATTTCTAATTCTCCACGCAAGCAATGTCAGTCGCGTGAAATGTCTTGTGGTGGTGCTTCAGTAGTGCTACCTTTTATGAATGCCTTTTTTATAATAGCTCTAGAGAAAGGAGGGGGCATTGCTTCAAAGAATATTGAGCAGTCGCCTCGAAACAAGTTTTTAATGTATGCTAATGGAACCAAATTGAGTAAGTGCCTAAATTAAAAATCCAAAGAATCTCCCCGTTTCTCGGAATCAAACAGTCCACGTCCTCCTTTCGCAGTGAGAAGAGCCGGCTTTCGAGCATTTTAATTGTTGTGATGGACCGCCACGCTGTTGCCATGGAGACGAGACACGACCGCCACAGAACAGGACTGCCTCGGGGCGGATACGATAATTACGCGCCTGCATTAAATCTGAGGTGAAATTTTCCTCTCCGTGACAGCCTAATAATGACGCATAATGCGTGTATTAAATTACTACATCTACATTGTTAATTGACGCCACTCCTTGTATCATTATGCATAATTTATAATATAAATATTGTGACAGAAATTATCAATTCTGAGAGGTACGAGAATGTTGACGTAGGGGGAATAATCACAAAAATGCACACAGATTTGCAAAACGTTTTGCATCAGCAAGATCCGTAAAAATATTTAATAAGGAAATTTAAATGAGAAAATTGTCAAAGGACAAACCATGTACAAGTGTATATATCTTTATGTAAGACGTGATACTATGTTGAATATGTAAATTGAATAAAAAAATTATGCATTTTTAGGGTTTTAATGTTTTTAGAGATGTGTACTTGAAAATGGAACGAAGAAATATAATTGAGGACTGCAATCAGTTTCTTTTAAACATGGAATTATAATTCAACTGGAATATTAAAACGTTTGAACAATTTCGGTGATCTATGACAGCCATAGGACTCATACATTTGGCATCTAATCATTTATTCTGACTCATTCATTCCGGAGGAAGTCATTGCAAAATAAAGTTAGATGTTAGCCATAGCCGCAGCCTAGTCTGATGTGTTATTTAATTCCATCTTTGATTAACATTTAAAAGAAATTTTATTATTCAAATACTTTTGTATATTTTCTGTTATTAACTTGTATATTTAGTGCACACTTTACTACGGAATTCTGCTGTTTATTCATAACGTTTTCTTAATTTACTCCGTATGGTGTACTTTAATATTTTTTAATAAATTTATTTGTATGGTAAATGATTCGTACATTTTATGTCTAAGAAAATACCTAGCGATATGAAAAAAGTTATTTTAAACAAAATTGTTAGACCAAATCTGAGACCCTGATCGAAAGTGTTCACTTACTAGTGTGATTTATTACTGTGCCTGAAAATAATTTACAGTTATGAAATTGGAACGCCTTTGGGTCTAATTCACTCTCAAAATTTACAAATAGTAAATAAACAATATTTACTAATCTTTTAATTATTTAATGGAAGCTTTCGGTCAAAATTTCCATAATTGTCTTTAAAATAAATAAAAAATTATAAACATTTTTAACAACTCCATATTCTTTATATGGATGCTTCTGATAAATTTTGGCAGGATGTTCACGTGGAATAATTTAACAATTTTAATAAATATTATTTATTATTGAAGGTGAAAATGATCCAATTGCATATTTATCAAGTTCATAGGCAGTCATAGTAAATTCATATTCTTTGAAGAATTATTAAAATTCATAAGTTGAAGCTTCATATTTAATTTTAGAAAAGCTGACGCACTGAAAGTTCAGTGTATCAATAAAATCGAGTTCTTTTTTAATGGAAAGAATAACCTTTTATCGTGAATGTTTCTAATATTGGGTTATCGTAAAAAATAGGTGGTAAACCGGTCGCGTCAAACGAAAGTGTTAGTTACTCTCTGCGCGGTTTGATCGTAGGGGAGGTAAAGAAGACAGGTAGATATAGTCCAGTTATATTGGAACAATAACTTTCTCTCGTATTCTGATTATTACATTGTATCAAATCTGTCATATGCATTACAAAACGACACGCCTAATCGCCAATAGATGCGTCAATTAGCTGGCAGCTTAATTATTTTACTTTTTCAATCAATTATTAGGTAGTGTTTAAATGTTTCAATCTGACACAAATCGCTTGTTCAAAAATATCCATACGGAAGCCGTAGAAAGGCGGCCGTTGTTTTAGATCCCAAGGAGATTTTTATCTTTCACCCCCTCATTTGTACTCACGCAGTTTGCTACCGCCGCGCCGCCTCTGCCTCTAGCCATAATTATAGCTTTAATTGCTTTCCTGACGACTCCAGTTTATCCCAGTTGTTACTCGTGCGTTCGGTTGATCGGGTTGAAAAACCCCGTAGTGTTCCTGCATATTGGAAAAGTTTGCATGAATTGCGAAAGTGAAATTCCATTACTAGTTGCTGTAGTAATGTACGGGATTCGCATTTACAGAAGCCGAAATTTTAGCACAGTCCCACTGCCCCTGCTCATTTAACAAGGTTATCGTCTTTTAAGCATTTTCTTTTAAAAACTTTCAACGTAATATGTTATCACAGACCACATAAGGGGTATTATTGCCATTTTTATTAAAGGCTTGTATTTGTACCACCATCGATATGACATACTGAAGCGAAATTGTTTAATACTTATTTAAAATGCATGGTCTCCAAGTTGGTATTATTAGAAATTATTGAAAACCGAAGAAAGTTGGTATGTTGAAACGAGATTGTACCCAGCGCCAAATTTGTCATAGCGTTGATCCCCGGAAGCAGAGCATAAGCACGAAGCAACAGGTATTCTGCATTGGATCCGTGTGAATAAAAACAAAATGGATCCACAAATACAAAATTTGGATGATCACGTGATTGTCTCAACCAATGTAATTTCCTGGCCCAAGGATACCGACCAAATAGGTCCATAAAATTAGTATTCATCACATAGCCGTTATTCTGCGAAGACAAACATTCTTCTTCGAGTAGGCGGGAGATACATAAAAATATTACTTTTAAAAGAAGTTATCACATGTATGTAAAAGGAAATCCAAGATTACATAAAAAGGTTAATTATTTCTTGATTAATAAGAAATAAACTATTCCGACTAGTAAAAATCGTCTGAATAAATTTTATATTTGGGCGCCTCATGAGGTTCCTTAATATAGGAACGATGTGTATTGATGCTTTTTATTTTTTCAAAATATATTTATTTCTAGATGGCTGTTGTATTTATTTATGATTCAACTGCAGGCAGATAAATGTAACTATTATAAATAATTTTAAACGTAAAGAGGTTTGCGTTGAGTTTCTGTAGGATGCAGATTGAGACACCGACGCCTCTAGTTCTGCATTCGCACACTAAGGGAAACTCTGAGAAGAATCCTCTCTTTGGTTTCGGTCCGTCTTCCATAATTCACTGGACGTATGACAACTTTTCCCACGTAATTGGCCTCCACCCATTGGTATTATTTATGACCAAGGTTCTGTCTGTCGCATCTCTCTTTATACCGACAAAAGAGACGACTCCCCCTCGAGAAGGATTGCCATTACGGATAACTGTTAATAATTTATGCACAAACACACACACTCGCCAACCTCTGCTAACAATAGACGGTTTTCTTCTTCCTCAGGAACAAGAAGGGGGGAGGGGATTTTATTTCCTCTCCTGACCCTGCAAGGTACGCTTTGCACCATTTATGACTTCCATTCCAAACTTGTCATTTTCTCCTTTATGTTCCTCCTTTCACAGGAAATTTCCAAACTTCGTCGTGGCCACTTGGTCTCCCCAATAATAACGCTCTCACGTCATCCTCAGATTGTTATTCGTGTTTTCCACAGCAGATTTCAGAAAAATCAAAACAAAAATCCTCTTCCTCGATCAACGTTCATAATAATCATCTATCTAAATAAACTATCGGTCAGTTGCAGTTGTAATGTATAACGAACTGCAAAGAAACCTAGCTAAGAAAATAACAAGTTAACGATGAGGTTACACGACTTACTAATCAAAAACCAAGAATGATTTTAAGAGACCGTAGAAGAACTGAAAAAGATTTTCCATAAAGTAATATTCTCCTAAAAGATGCAAATAAAGTATTATAAGTGGAATAGACATAAGAATATTAAATTCTTAAGATCATTAAATGAATTATTAAAATATTTGTCGATTTTTTTAGTAAAACCTATTGATTAATTGTATTTTATAAAGAAACCCCTATCGGTTGGATATATTGTAAAGAATCATATTATTAATGTAACACATTTTAATTTTAGTAATTATCTTCGAATGAAATTAAATGTTATGTTTGTTTAAATCTACATGCAATTGACGTGAAGGTTTCTGTTTGGTGCTTGGTAATTGTCGCGGTTCACTTTTAAGCAAATTTCGCGAAACTCGTTACGGTGCATTGTTACCTTATGCTCGTCTTGTTCAATCAACAAATATAGAACGAAATAAATAAAGTATTGTCAAATCGAATTATAATTATCAAAATGGACCAAATAATTTATTTTAACTGAAATACGACTAGTAGAGAAAGTTGGAAAACAAGAATTAGAATAATTGGCTGCCGTATTAAAAATTAAGACAGCAGGTAAAATATAGAGGCACAGGAAGACAAAATGAAAGATAGATAAAATTACCAGTAATCGCGATGGAATTAATTTACGGGATCATAAAAAAATAATTGCACTCAAAGGAAGGAACTATAGATGCCTAAATCAATCGAAGACGTATGTTCGCATAAGTTGACGCATACATAGTCACAAAAAGGACAAGATGTTTGATAAAACATCGAATCTAAGCCAGTGATTGACACTGTAATCAACCAGAACTATTAATCATTACTTTGAATTTTAATTAATGTTAACAATGACATAAGTTACTAAAGTGCGAACCACTTCTCATGTCATTGACAACTACAAGAAAAACCTGTTTAGTGATAACATCAGAATCCCCTTCAATATTCACTAACCCGAGCAAGTCAAACAAAAATAAATCAGAATAATTCCCCCAAAAACCTGGCACTTAAATTGTGGAGTTAATAGCTTAAAGAGTTACCATACAACACAAAGAGGCAGTTATTGACTTTTCCGCCCTTTTAATTTCTCTAATTTGGTGAAAAAATACGCCAGCAGGGTCATATAAACTTTAGTACTCATAAACCGTAATTTACCTTTCACGTGAATTTTATTTACGTTACGCATTAAAAATGTATTCGCGACAAAAGGTAGACAATAAAGGACGTTAATAACACTAATTAGGTAGCTTTAACAAAAGCCGCATTCGATATGCATGTAAAACAAAATTAAATCCCAGAAGGCATGAATTTAACTACAAACAAATGCTCAAGTCTAATCAGAGTACCAGCAATATTTTACTGTTTAAAATTTATTGAACACTTTCATGAGTAGATTCTCAATTTTTGTTATTTATTTTTTGAGGAATAATTTAGATAATGCTACTGAGGTTGACTCTCGTATATTCCACATATTCCTCTGCAAACATGTCAATATTTTTATTTCTCATTTTCCTTTTTTTGAGTATTTATTTAGAGTTATACTTCAGTTAATCTTCCACTTTTTCTTCTCATATGTGATTATTACTCTTTTTTTCTTGGGCTATCAATGACTTCCCATCCTTTCTTTAACCTGCCTATACAATTTCAATCTTCGCCTTTTTCCTTTTTTGCCTTCGATCTTCATTCCATATTTTTTCATATAATTGTATTATTTAGACATATACTAATTTTAATCCGAAAAGATCCAAAGAAATGAACGATGCGTCCTGATATTGTTGTTAATATGTTCCAATTATGTCATTTTATTAAAATTAGTTTTTTCTGTTTATGGCTGTTGTATGAATTTATTTTCAATTAAGTCGGATAGGACAACAATTAATGTTGTGTTTTATGTCTGTAATTTAAATTATATTTAATTTTTATGACTAACTGAATATTTCATTTCAGAATTTTACTTATTTCAGCTTTTGAATCCGGAAATTTCCATATAAAATGAAGTTAGCGTATTTTCCAAATTTTACATAAATACAAATAAGGTAAATAAAACTACTGAATTACACAACTCTAAAAGGAACCATTTCCTATATGTGAAGGCCGGGTGCCTTGTTACAGGAGAAAAAGCGAAGAGGCGAGTTAAGGAAATAATTACAGGCGAGCACGTTGATTTAGTGGCCCACCGGAGGAGGCGAGCGCAGGCGAAACTCCACCTGCTGGGACCGCGAGCGTCCTTTTGTTGCAGATGCCAGCGCTGTTTTCCACACGTAGCGGCGGCTTTTGGCGGACACCGCTATCAACACTAAATTAACCTCGCGGATGGTGCCAGCTAAGAGATAATTCTTTATTGCGATAGAGACACATAAAATCCAAGAGATACGCAACCCATAAACATGTCCACGAGGGAATATCGCACACCCGCCAATGTAAATGAGCAATTAAAGCCTTGGGTTCCGAATATATATCAACTAAAAACTGCAACGCATAGAATAAATTTCTTCTTCTGAGTTAAACTATTACATTAATAAATATTAGAATATATTACATTTTACTAAGAAAAGAAGGTTTCCATACTGAATAGCTTGAATTATTTATTGAATAAAGTCCCGACATAAATAGATCTGAGTTCACTATTTTAGAACAAATAAAAGTAAATTAATTCTACTTTATAAGAAATGTAACAAGATAATTGCGGCGTTTCTTTACATAAAGTTTCACCTTTTTTTGAAATATTTCCTAGTGAAAAGGTGGCGGCTTCCTCTGCTTTGTGTGCCTCCAGCCTTACAAGTCAGTATTTTCTTTTTGTTCCTCTCTACTTCCATTAAAGAGCTATGGAATATCAATTTCGCCACAGTTTCTCTTAATGTGCAACTATACTTGTCAATATCCCCGGTATATACCACGAAAAGAAAATCATCTGGCGATTATTTTACGCTTGTTTTATATCCGACGATCCTCGACCTCAGAAAACGGCATCCTTGTTTTATCACGTGGTCTAGACAATTAAGTTGTTTTTCATAGACTTGAGTATCCCGCTACGTCTCTACATCCTTTGTTATTAAAGGAAACCATTATTTTGAATCCTCTGAAAATTTCCCATCGTGTATTAATTTTTTTAACTAATTTGATCTGGAACACAGCACTAGAATTAGGAAATCGATGGAACGTGATACTAAATCGGTAAAGCGATCAACATTTGTCCCCACGGAAAATGAATTTAGTTCATTTAGTTTTTCCCCCGTCGTTATGAGAACTAGGCAATAGATAATACAATGCATGTCAAATAATCTAAAGGACAAACCGCTAGTTATACATATTTTTTCAAAGAAAATTACCAAATTCTTATAAGTAAATCCAAATGATTTCCCAGCTAAATTCGTAAAAATTGTGTAAATACTTTTCTTCGTTTCCGATAAATAATTTTTCATATAAGTTTAGATTGCTCTTTCGTAATATTTTTGTCTTGGTACGTTGTCAAAATTGTCCTTATTGCTCTTCTATCACTCAACGTTTTGTTAGTAGTTTGGCTTGTTTGAACAAAGAACGCTGTGTACGGTTCCCCCAGGCAGCGTGAATTCAAATTCTTCACAATAAAGAGATGGAGAGGGACTTTCACATCAGCTGAGGCACTAAACGTTGTTCCCCGGCGATTCCGGAATGAACGGTAATGTTATATTTTCGTGTCGTCGTCCTGGGTGAAATATTTCTTTGTGGAAAACGCATTAGTGCCTCGCTCGTATTAGGCAGGCACGAGTTACTAAACATCTGCCCAAACCCATCCCATCTTTTTCTTTGGGCAACTGTGCGCGCCACAGCAGTCTTTTGTTGCGAGAAATATCTCTTCACTCTTCAACACACAGTTTAAAAACTCCCATCCTCCGTCTTTCCTCCTCTCTCTCTGTCTCTCTCATTTTTTTACTCCATTGCATCGCATTCTTTAAACGCGTGTGGCTTAAATGCCGGAACCGTGATTTGGGAACCATGTGACCTGGAAAACAGGGGGCAGACAACAGAAAGTATATCTATGCTGTGTTCAGACTCTGCTGTCACTAATAAAGCGTGTTGATACCAAAATACAACGAACTCTTTTTAAACGAAGTACTAGTATACACCAAGTTAGTCATACATTTCTCGATAACTCGTGATTCATTTTTTCAAAGTTTATTCTTGATCTTTTATAGTATTTAAGTCGAGAGCAATTATGAAGACGATGTAAATTGCCTAGAGTTAGTTGACGTACTCCCTCCAAATATTCTAATTTTACGTATATGATTTTGAATAAATAGCCCGTAAAAAACGTTTTAGCAATTTCTTTTTGTAAATACATATTTTATGAAGTAAATATATAACATTAGGAACTATATATAGCTATAGTCATAATATATAACTATTAATTGTTTGTATTTTCTGTTGCTGAAAAAAAAGTTGTAAGAGCTGTAGCCCGCTGGTCACCTGTAACGAAACATTATCAGCAAGTACTCTACGTTAAAAATCTAATTATAGTCTAATGAAGTAATATTATGGCATTGTCATTAATCGATAGATTGTCCCACGTTCCCACACAAATAACACACGGCTTCCCCAATATTGAGAAAGTGGTATGACTGCGGACACAGGTCGGATTACGAGCCCCTTCGTCTTTCTACCTACGAAGTGAAGGGGGTATACTAGTTTCAGTGGTGACACTCCCACAGTAATAAAGCGTTGCATATGATGTGACACTGAGACACAGAAAACTTTGTTGACGAAAGAATACTTGAAGCTCACTAAAAATATTTTTGTGAACGTGAAGCAAATATTTAAATGGTATTAAATTCACATGAAATATTGAGAATAACTTTATAAAAATAGTTATTGAAAGTCAAAAATAAAAAGTAATTTAGTGCTAAAGTAATAAATCTAAAAATACGTAGAGAAATTTTTACCAAGCTTCACTTAGCTAGTAACACTTTATTCTAATGGAGTTGTTTCCTCAATGTGGACTGAATGCTGCAGACTATTCCTGCATAGTATTGGACAACAAGCAAGCAGTATTGAGTTCCTAACAAGCAGCCCTACAACGTTCTCCCTTCACCCTTCCTAAGCCCACAGCGTTCCCCACAGTGCTATAGAGGATCAGCCGCTAATAAATATGGTACATGGTAGCTGTTCCTGTCCCTTCTCTCTCACCTCTCAGTGATGCATGGCGAGACAGCTGAATTCACGGTAAAATCTCCCACAGGCTGCAGTGACTTCACAATAACTTTAAAAAAGTAGGTTCCTAGGTCAAGCATCACTGGTTCGATCACAATTGTTTAAGAGCTACACACACGACACTGGTGATTGTATAAAAATTACCAGATCGTAAGATACTGAATAGTTGTGTAAAGGATATGCTTTTAAGATTAACATGACCAGCAACATGATGAATACAATAATGCGATTTTGATGATGTTACAATTACGGGAAAAACTTGTCCTTGGGTACACACAAGACACGAACGAACTCTCGGCTAAGTCTTGAAACGCGTGGAGCTAACACACTCAGTCTTTTGGTATTTAAAGGAGCTATAAATTACCAAAGTAGTGACTGTTTAACGATGTTCTAGTGACGAGTCATAAATTCCAGTGTTGACAGCACACGTTGAGTAGGCTTCCGCGATCGGTATGCTTCCACTCAGCTTCTGATCTGTACTGGTGACCTGAGTAACTGTAATGTTACAATGACCTTTTACAATCAACCCGCAATGGAAAGAAGAAAATAGTCCACAGGAAATTGGTGAGAATCTAAAGTAAATCTCACACAGAGTAATACAAATGTTTGACCGCACTTGAGTAAAATCACTAAAAAGCATACCCAAAGTTCTTGACTTCCAAAATTTTGACTGCAATGCACGACTCAACCCTTTGACAAATGAAACTTTTCTTTAAATGCTCCAGGGAATTAACATCGTGCTACATAGGTATCGTAAGGATTTCATATTTCATCGTCTCATTTCAGTTGAAAAAAATATTTACTAAAGTTCCTCCATAATTTCTACCTACAGAATCAATAGAATAGTTTAATAAATTTCATTTTACGTAGCAGACTACCATTATTAATTCTTTTCCATTTTTATTCAGCATGTGATTGACCAACTCTCACATACATACAAGATTACAGGGGCCACATTTGTGGTCTTGTGGCTAACGTCATAGACTCACATTACACAGGTACCGGGTTCCATTGCAGGCTAGGGCCTGCGTGTGTGTGTTTTCAAGTACCCTTACTGAGTTTACCCGAGAGAGAAAACAAAATGTAGATACCCAAAGAGCAAGTCGCTAATGACCTCATTGGTTGGTGCGACTATAAACTGAATTTTATATAAAAAAAATTATATTTTATTGATGTTGAACATATTTTTGACTTTTAGTTTGTCTTCTTAGTCTTTCTGACAATCATTAACCTTTTTGCCTACACTAATTTTGTAGTTAATTTCTATGGAGTTGTTATTAGCACTGGTAATCACTATAGTGGATTAACAAGATTCCAGAGTCCTATTTTAGTCTAAATTTGACTAATAAGTCAAAGCGTATAGTAAAAACGATACTGAATACTCTGTAGATATATTATGCGAGAAAAATAATATGTAAATCATAATTCAGAACTTGCAGACGTGATAATGAGTCGCTTCGCGAACCATATTATGAAATACGAAAAGTTAACAACGTAATACGTAACATATATAAATATATAATATATAGGTTACTGAAAACAGAAATGGAAAACAAAATGTAATGAAAGTGGTAACGTTCAAACAATTATTTTCAAGAGTTCAGTACCACGATGAGAAAAACTCCTGTGAAGATATTTTCTTATATAAATTCACCTGTAGAAGTATTCTCTCGGAACAACCGGTAGACTCCCTGCTGCAAACGATTCCAGTTCCACGGGTTTTTAAAGGCGAATACGTGGAGTATTTATACCACGGTTACCACTAGTTAGTGGAAGATAGATCAAATCTCCCTCATCCCATCCCCGAGTTCAGTAAACAAACAGAAAAGCTTCTGCTTCGTCGAGGCTTAGCACGAAACATCTAATTAGAATGCAAACAACGTTAACCGGGGATTTTTCCTCCCAATTTCTGTCCGACTTTCTGACAAATGAAGGTAAAACCCCTCCGACATGATGTCATGTCTGCGTACCGCCGTCTCCTTCTAATTCTCCAGAGCAATTCTCAGGAAACGATGAGAAATTGTCGCTGTTCCTAAACAAAACACACAGATGATGAGCCGCTTCGTGAACCATAAAGACAGTTTTTTGTTCATGCAACAGGCAAAGTTAACAACGTAATACGTAGCAGTTCATGAAAAAACCCTGAGAAAAATTTTCACAACAGTCATAACACAGAGTCGTAAATAACCATGTATCAGCATGTGCGATGAAAAGAGATTTTTTCTCTAATGAAGCAAACGAAACAATGATTTAATAGATTGGTCAGGAAAGAGATGTGTGGGCAAAAATTTTAAAGGTTATTTTCACATTACATTGGCAACTAATAAAATTTGTGATCGCGGTTTTCCATAACTCACCTCACAACTTAACAGCAATTTTTTATAATACTTACACACGAACAATTAGTTATTATGAATTACAAAAAATTAATAATAATCTTTTTGTTCAACAGCACAAAAACGTTTTTGTACATATTTATAAAGCATAATTAACTACTTAATGTTATTAAATTCATCCGATCCATGTCTGCTGCTTGTGTCCTTACTTACTTTCTATGTATGCTTATAGTATAGACATCGATCCAAATGCTGTTAATTCCAAGTATGTTGAACGATCATTTCCTCTTCTCTTAGAAGACGCAATGTCACAATGCTGTTGGGATCTTCGAAACCGCTAATTTATAATTTCTCATGTTCTCAGGTTGATTTATATATTCCCTTTACCTTTAATCTTGCACTGCTTTCCCTTGCGCAGTTTTTGTAATACACAGATTGTAGAATCTATACATAATATTCGTATCAAATCAATAAAATCTCTCTAAAACTTTTTCTAAATAACTTATGAATTCTGCAATGTTATATTAACATATCCAGTAGGGCTAGTGGTTTTACGAACATCGGTTCACATTTTGAAAAATAATTGTTCTTCAAAGTCTTGGTGTTCTTTAAATGCTTTTGTAAAATTCCAATAACTTCATCCTTTAAGTTTAAATTAAGCCTTATGTAATTTAATTAATTGTATGATTGTGAATTGTAATTCGTCAGCAAAACACAGTAAAGGTTTGTGAAAGTAATCAAAAGTAAATGTTTTTATTCATTCGCCATCATTTCACGTACCCTTCTACGCGACATATGCCTAATTGAACAAGAACTATCACGACGAACTACGCGTTTCCGTCCGCAAATGTGCGCCCATAATGCTCGGTAAACATAACGTGACAGGTTTCCCAACCGATGCAAAGTCAAAAATATATTTATACCAATATAATTTAACAGCTTACTTTTAAAGATCTGTGCCTATTTTCTGTTTTGTAGTTGTCTTGAGGTCTATTTGGGAATCGCCCTTCAGCGAAGTCGCCTTAGCTACAGACGCGTCGGGCTTATCTCTCGCAGCTCGGTGAACGCACCTGGAAAATCAGCCTGGGTCCCGACTTCTATGGCTACAGATATCGGAATCCAGCAGGTGTGCGCTCCTCGCAAAATCCCATTACAGCTAATTGCCACGGGAACTCACACGGAGAAAATCATTTGCAGTGCATAATTGCCACTTGTTGCAGCGGAGAGCTTTCTCTTCAAGAATTGCTTGCGTGTTCATAGAGCATTCGGGCGGCTTTGCAACTGGATACGCTGCAGTTACCGGGAAGAAGCTCCGTGTTAGTAGCTCGTAAAAGAGGGGCAGGGTCGTCATCAGAAATCTTAATAGCTCCAGGGGTGTCCCGCCAGCTAGGGAGGGTGGCAATTAATCACGGGCCACTGCAGTCGTGAGATCGCAACTCCTATTAACTGCCGTTATAATTACTGACACATCTCTCCCACCTACCGTTCCCCGATCCTTACTCCTGATGATAAACTGGCATCTCTAATGTCTTGAGATGCTGCTTACTACTTTGCGAAAGCAGTTCTCTTTTGGCTAGTTGTTCGAACCATGACAACCTTCTGCGTGAGAGATTTATTTATCTTCGTCAGTCAAGTTCATCTGCGGTGGCACAACACGTCGCCTTCGTAAACCGCAGCAGCCCATCAATATTCAATGGAAATCGTCCAAAAAGTACACGACTCAAAAATATGCTGAAGAAAGAAAAGAATAATACTGGACATCAAGCTTAACAAAATGTTGCCAACGCACGTATTCCATGATAATATTTTTTCTTTCCTACATGAGAGGTGATACACAAAAAATTCCGAAATATATCAATAAAATAAAACGACTCCACGCCTGGATTTCACGCACTGGAATTTGGTAATAGTTCCCCTGGAAAAGTATAAATCGCTTTAAAGATATTTTTCGGTAAACTGAAAGCTACTTGGAAACTTCTCTTCGTGAACGTGTTTTGAACTGTAACGGTACTACACTCCGGCTTCATAAAAGCGATGTTCTCTTCCTTTCTTCAAGGATCTTAGAATGGACAATGGAAATAAACCACTTGTCTCTCATGGTATTAAATTATAAACTGTGTTAATCTGTAGTGAAACGGGATGTCCGCAGTAGTAGAAAGAAGCACCGAAAATCTCAAAACAAAAGTTTTCTAAACCACTGCCCAATCAATTCAAAAGTTACCTCGGGGCCCAAAACCAACTGTCTTCGCTAATTAAAAGTTCTCACCGAAGAAACGTCTTTCCTCCTTTCCATAGACCCCAGAGCAAGCTAGTAGTCTTGTCTTCTAGTACAGAAAAGATCCTGGAAGACGCTATCCCGGGAGCACAGGCTGACGCTGGCCGTTTTTCTCGGGACCACAAATAGTCTATTCCTGGGTTTCAGCTATATTTCATGGGTTTACTTGGGCTGTACTGCTGACCGAAAACCTGAACTTCTTTTCCTGCTGCGCCCACAGTTCAAAAGCAATTTACGCCTCCCATCATTTTAAAATAGTTTTAAATTAGTTCAAATATTGTAGCTTCGTCAATTCCGTTTAATATCCTCAAATGTGTCAATGACACTTAAGTTATATTTCACAGTAAGGAATTGAAATATCACACGGGAACAACCGAGCGGCTAAGGAGCAACAATTTAAATTTGTGAAGTCAGAAAGTCTCAGCCGCGGTTCAAACTTTGCAAAAGCACGTTTCAGGTTCAGCTCTTCGGAAAAACTATGATAGGTCCAGAATATTTCAGATGTAGCTGACGATCTTCCAGAATCACGATAATTTCTCCGGTTGTTGGAGTAGGGCTTTAACAATTTATTGGTAGAGTTATATAACGTCTGAGACAGTATCGTTGCTCTCCAAAATCTAACACTTAATTTCGCAAGTTTTGATAAGCACTACAGTGCGCATCAAACCGAAATTCAGAGCTTCAGAAAAATACCGCAAGCTTTCGGATGCGTTCAAGCCAGAGGAAAGTAAATCACAAAAGAGTATAAAATAATATATATTTCTGTTCTTGTCAGCAATATCCGTAAACGTTATCGCTAGGATAGAACTCTAACGGCTTGAGCATCAACTCCTGACATAAATTTGAGTAGTATTATGATTTTTTTTTCACGATCTCCAAGGGAATGACAAGTTTGCTGAAAAACCTACATATTCCTTTACAAGCTTCCTGTGTTACGTTCACGTCTGGCTGGTCCCATTGAAATCACTCCTCAAAGGACTAATGTTAAAGATGAGGAGCTGGATATCTTGTCAACTGGTGCCACGTGGAGTAACTTCTCCGATATTAATACCAGAGCACACATGCCGCGGAGAAGGCCTTTGTTTTTGTGTCGCGACTGCTGTACCGAGGGTTTGTATTCCAGCTCTATTAGGGAGAGGTTTCTTTTTACGTATATTACCACAGACGAGCCTTGCGACCTTACTGCGGCGGCTGAGCGTAAGAAACTGGTGGTGGCTTTGCGGATTCGCGGTCACTGAGCGTGAAAACGTTCTTCCTGCAACAATGCAAGAACTGCGGCGGTGAAAGCCATCAGGTTCTACGGCGGTGACTCGGTGTGATGTTTACGACATCCGGTAAGCGAAGACGGTCACCTCAAAGATTCTTTCACCTTCGTAGCTTTACTCAAAGAACTGACTTCTACAAACAGCATAAAACATTTAGGCATACAACTTGTTTGAAGAAAAGTTCATTAAGACGTCAGTGAAAGACCTTGTTATGAAATTGCTGCAGCGAATAAGATACAAACGAAGTAATTTTTCCAAACCAGCCCTACGTTTTATAAGAAAAATAATATTCAAAACGTGTGTTTATGCAGGTTCTCGGGTCAATGATGATTGAAATTCAGTAATTTAGACCTATTATAAAGTAACTGCAATTCCTTAAGCAGCGAAGGAATTGAGACCGCTTCAACTTGAACTTCATATTTCCTTTATACTATCCTGTATTCAAAGTACAAACGATTAATACTTTTTCAGAGCATTAAACATAAAATGTAAGAATTGTTATGAGATATTATGGAATACAATTTAAGAGTTCGCCAATGCAAAGTATACAATAGAGTGAAAAGCAGGTTCAAAGCATCTACCGTAGTAAATATTCCTCAAATTTCAAAATAATCGTTTTTTTAGTAGCCAAATGCCGTGCCGACACGCTTGAAAACCGGGTGTTGAGGTTGTATCGCCAAGCGCGTCGGAAAGACTATCTACAATGCATGGATAAAGGAGAAGACGTATTCGCTTAGTGGGGTTGCAATACATAAAAAGAAAAAGGAAAGACATGGAAATCTTTTCCTCCGGACGCGTTAGCATTGTTTTTCACGCGTACTTAACACATAGAATACCCAGAGAATCACAGACGAAAGTTGGTGTCCATGCCTCTTTTGAAGAAGACTAGTAACAACTAGGAAACCGACTACAAGACTGGACGAACATCATAACGGAGAAAGTCACTTGCTCACTTCCTGAATATACCGGAAAATATTCCTCATGAATGCCCCGGTTATGTAAGGTAAACCATTAATTTATGTCATTAGATTCCTCATAAAATGAAAATCAATTTGTTTTTCAAGTCGTTATGAAACCGTGATTTTTGTGTCCAGAAATCGCTTGAAAACGGTGAATTTAACTTTCCATACATGAAACAAAATTTTGAATTGAAATACTTGTTGGTAACATTCTAATTTTTAGTTGTAATTTAAATTAATTATTAGTTAAGATAAAAATCCGTCTAGTGCAGGGATTTTTCTATACAAATTTAATTAAAAAAACATTAATTCTGTTAATAAAAGACCGAGTACAGTGGAAAGGGAAAAACTAATTTACTTACAGGAAAAAGAAACAATCCGCACAGTTCAGATTAGTATCCTACTAACAATCGTTTTGATCTACGCCGCTCTTCTAATAGTCGTCGCGGAACAGTTAGTATAATTGCTTTATATACTGAATTGTAAGGAGAATGACCCGGAGAAGAGTTGTGCGGATACTGGGACAAAGATTTTAAGTCAAACAGAACCCGCGATAAAATGCATGCGTAAACTTGGCCTTATCTGTACAAAGGAGTTATTTTTATCAAGGCGGTAAAGCTGAAAGCGTGGGTCGAATTGTTGTTTCCCCGAGTCTATTAATTACGGCTAATTTCTTCTAGTGGACATCTATGGCACCTCGCTCCCGAAGGACTCGTTTTGTTTCCGCTCAGAGGAATTTTTCCACCGCCTCCTGCGACCACAAAAGTTTGGTGATGCTTTGTGGCCTTCCAGATCTAATTACCCCTGCAAGTAGCAGGCAGCTCGCCAGCCAGTCAGCCAGCTCTAGGTGGTCCGCTTCACCACAACCATTGTTGGGCTTCATCACTCACGAACCACGCTCTGCCATTGTCCATTGTTACTCCGCTCTTACGGCCGGCCGACCGACACGATTGTTCCTCGCGATACGCGGCCCAGAGCTTTTAATTATGACAGGCTTTAAGTAATTTAGACATGTTTAACCTACAATTATGCAAATCGAGTTGTGGAGCTGGAGTGTACTTCGAGCCGCTACAGATGGTGGCAGAGTGAATATCGTGCGATCATTAGCATGCTTTAAGAGGACCTTGATTCGCCCACGGTTTCATATAATAACTGCGCGGGTTCGGGCGAGACACCAAAGGGGGCCTTCTGAGGATTTTATGGATATCACCTGGCATTGTCCGTGATGGCCACTTCCATTATGTCGTTGGAAGAAAGAGCTTCGATATTTACCGAACAATACAAGCCAGAGATGCAAGGAGAAGAGTTGAAATCCAGACATCACCAGGAACACAATGTCCACTAAGTCCTCATCACACTCTCTATGTCTCCCTTTCTCTTTGCCATCAGATCCACATCGTACCAGGATGATAGTTGCATTCTGAATTTAATTATAGTGAAAATTTTCAATTGCGAATCAGAAATGCAAAGATGAAAACTTGGGTGGCAGAACGATGCAAAGTGAGAAATTTATAGCGAGTAAGATACAACTGATTTCCAAGACATTACCTTACAATTTGGCTTTAGAACAAGCTTCTTTAATAATAAAAATTTGCCCTTTCTTTACCTATCAATCAATCAATCAATCGAAGTGGTCGAATGTTGGATCATTTGCCATACGTAATTTTGTGAATTTATTGGTACAGGTTAACATTTATATTTAAATCTTCATCTTTAGGTCCTTTCATGTACATTATACAGGCCAAGAAGAGAACTAAAGATCCTTCAGTATTTTTAACGGACAGTATATCTTTCGCCCTTCCTATCTTTGACGTCGTTAAGATCTGACAGAAAATATATTGCTCCGAAATTGTTACTTGCCGGTTTGTCTGCGATAACAGAGCTGTCACAATGGCAGAATGACCGCAGCACGGTCTGTAATCAAGTTCATTCCTCACGAGTAACCTTCAAGCGTGGGTATGCTTACAAGCGCACTGCGAGCAATTACCTAGTCGTGCCATCCGCTTACTCTTCTTTGACAAGAAACAGATTATGGTGATATAGACTAAGCGAAAAAAGAAACTCTGAAAAGTGCACCACGAGGCTGCCTAACAGATACAGTAGTTGATATCTCTTTTTCTTTGTTCTCACTGAGCATTAAAATAAATAAAAGGTCGTTACACTAATGTTTTTCGATGTTTTTCATATTCCCAAAAAATACTTTCATGTTTTATAAAACACGTAAAAAAGTTTCTTGTTTCAGTTTGCAAGAACTGAATTAGGTCCAACAGCCCAAATGTGGTTGATGGGTTACGTAAAATTATAAATTATTAATAATACAAAAAATAATTAGTTAAAATTTAGTTAATATAATTAAGCCGTTTCGTCCATATTAATAGACTTCATCAGGAAACTAGATAATTATTTTTTTGAAAAACGATATTAATTTAGAACACTTAATATTCCGATAAAATATAAAGTATAATTTTCAGTTAAATAACATACTTAAATTTATGAACGGATAAAACTATTAAACAAGAGTATAATTAGTAGATGGCGTATTAAGCGTGAATATGGAGCTGCGGCGTTGCCACACTTCAAAAATGTAGGTGCACATTATGTTGTAAGGTTTCATAGCCAATTCTGTACGTTTTGCAATAGAAAGGGTAGAATTTTACTATTGTTCTTTTAAAATGGGAGGCGGTTAAACCTATAAGATCTTCCTTGTGCCTTCCAACAAAATTTGTCACCATGTAGTGATTTGTCATTTGCGGCAAGACTTGTCTATTTCTCTAATCTCTCGCTGAAGGTCAGAGCGACTCCCATTTTTAAATCACTCTCCCACAACACACACACACTATCTACACGCTATATAATCACATAGCCTGCCTTGGATGCTGCGGCAGACTATAACAGATATTATAAATCCACTTAATTAAATTTCTTATAGTAACCAATCCTACACTGAAATAAAGCGGCGTCGAGATATTTTGAATCTTGAGTAATTTCAATATTTAACGACGGTAAACTGAAATAGCTGATACGCGATGTATATTCGTATTTAATAATTCTAACTGAACATACGTACAGTCTTTTTTAAAACTTGACTCGAATAAATAATTATTTTTTTAATTAGGCACATTTCTTCTTTGAAACTTGGAACCTAAAACCGTGCTCCCGTGTTAATAACGAAACGAAATATTACGGAAAATTGGATGAATACGTGGAATGGGCGGAACAAACACTAGGCGAGTATAAATGAAAATAACGAAGGGATTTCGTCACGAATTTCTATTCGAGGAAAACACACTTTTAAAATTCTGAAGCAGAATGTTTAATTCAACAGCAGCAAGGCCGGAACAATGGAAAAACTAAGTTAATAATAAACGAAAATTAACATGTGCATTATTGAAAATTTTGTGTAACATGTAAAAACATAATTAACGGTTAGCTGGAGACCAATATGAGAAGGGCGTGTGGTTTTTATTTTTTGTCAGGGGCAAACGTGTCGAAATTCTATTACAGCCTCTAGCTGCAATTTAATGGAATGTTTGACAGTGTTGCCACCCTGTTAATATTAACCGTTGGCGCGGAAACAACCGTCCGCTAAAACAAGTGGGATCGAAAACAGTTTAATGTGCATAGACAGAATTTTATCTACCACTCCAAAAAAAGTCTCTCGGTGAATTGCAGACGCGCGGATACAAACAAAAATATTATTTTGCAAACAATATTAAAAGAATGAATGGAACGGCCCATCCTCTCGTGTGCACGGCTGAATAATGCGAGCTCTCTAATGCAGTGTACATATTGCCGGCGAAAATTACTCGCGCTTTTAATTAGTCTAGCGGCCGTGGATAAAATACTGCCGTTCATTTTGCTAGGTATCAAGTTAAAACCTAACAATCTTATTTTTGTTGGTCGTAAAAATCCTAATTTAATTCTGACCTTAAATCTGGCTGATAATATGACGAAACTGACGAAGATATGGAGAATGTCATGGTACAGCAACATTTTTACCTCCCAATTTGATTGAAAAGTTTAACACATAAGTTTCACTAAACGAGTGCAAACCATAATAAAGCTTTACGGAACAAGAAAGAAATTTACAGTGGTGTTTCATTTTTTCTGTTGATCGTCCTTCAGACAGAACTTCTAATTGGTAACACATTTTTTAGGACAGAAATTTGTGGTTGAATGTTTATGAAAATGCATCTCTCGAACCTCTAAGCAGAACGTTTCTTGGTGCCAAATTGAGTGATCGCAGAGAAATGAAAACACGTTGTGATTTACAAAGACAATTTTAACTCAGCATGCAATTTGTATACGGAAATTAGATAGATCTGGATAAATTGTATCACAAAATACAAGCAGGTTTTAAAAGGAAAGATACACTCAACAACGATAGATGTATATGATTGGTCCTCAATTTAGCATAAAAAAAATGTACAGCGTCTGCAATTAACACCGTTCGTACTTCCGTATTCTATCCATGGAAAGTTTTCAGAATGTGAAAAATTTAGACACCTAAATTTTTATCGATTCGGTACAAACAAAAAACCTGAATTTAGACAACACTGGCTGAAAAATATTTTCCAGGAATAGGGTAAGTCCGAGAAATTCTACATCAACATCTATAGCTTAAAAGTTGATGTAATTTCAAGGGTAGCGTCCGTTTTTATAAAGGCTCTACAGGCCTACGACACATAAAAAATTATCAAACACTTACTAACAGGAAGTACAGTACAATTTAATTCATTTTTATATATAAAAGATTTATTATTCTTTATGATAAGAAATTTTCTTGTGTAGTTTGCGTAGGAGGCCCGGAAGTGTTGCAGAAGATTGGTCTTTTGTCTTCCAAAAAATTCTTGAAGATTGAGAACTGAGCAGATGAGGACAAAGACAAACTAAAACAGTTTGAATGCCAGTCAAGAGAAGTTGAAATAGTAAGAGCCGAGATTAAGACCGGAAAAAAAAAACAGCCAACATGAAGCGGGTCTATACCTCCCGAGCCAGTTCCTACGTCTTCCTCACCACCAAACAAGCAGACGTCATAACGACATGAAAAATAGATAATAAAATCACTCCTGTTTATCGAGTGTAGTAAATAGTTGTAGTAATTGTCACTAATTTATGGATTCAATTTATTTTAATACGATAGTAGTCGTATGAAATTCGATTCGAGTTTCCGATGATAGATCTGTTAATGGATACACGGAAGTGCCCTTCAGCGTTTGTCGAAACACGTAATTACTCCAGACAAAATTGATATTAGAGTAAGCAGTCCACTGGGAGAACCTAAGAAGTTATAATTCAGTAATCAAGGAGAATTTCGCTAACATCAGCAAACACAGCATCCGAATTCGCATATGTAAACACCGAGGAGGGACATGCGTTATTTATTAGGCGTGCCAAAAGCTATGACGAGGTGGGTATAATTGTCGTTTATTACGAACGCGATAGTAATTGCGGACGTCTCTTTCTCTCTCTCGAACAGGTTGGTTGGCATGCTCGCTGGGTGGTCTGGTCCTGGGTGTAGTTAGTACATTCGTCGTACGCGCATTCCTACAACGTTTCCTCGGTCGGTCCCCTTTGTCCCGGTGGTCTTCTTGTTAGCATCATTTTTAGAGCACCCGTCGTTCATTAACCAAACTGGGAAGTGATCAATAATACAACGGAAAATGTCTTCACGCGACATTAATTAAATAACACATCTGGACTTCAAATTCCTCTACATCCGTTTCGTGGCACTGAAAGTCTCCAAGATCTGGACCAGCTATCTGGGTAACAGTGATCGAATGTATCATTAACATTATTTTCTTAGCGACACGAAGCTCCTACTTTTATTGCTGTGAGTCATTCAAATCGAACCAGTCACAAAAATTCTTTATAAATAAAACGTTATCTCGTGTTTGTCGGTCTCTTTGAACGGCGGGATCAACTCAAAAATGGCTGAACAGATTTTAATGAATTTTCATATTATATTTCTTCTTTCGCAAGGAACAATATAACCCAAGTAGTACACAAAGTGTGATATCTAGACGAAAGACAACAATTTCTTCATGACGTTGCAAATACCGTCAATATTATATACGCTGCCCTCTCCAGAAACTTTTACCCTATTTCCTCAACCATCACCGTGTTCAGTAATAAGCAATTAGATATCCCATCGATTTTCCCTTGTTAAGTATTCAAGAAACGTTTTCCATCGTCGAATATATCAAAACCTTATCATTACCTACTTCAATCTTCCACTTAGTACCCAACATTCTTCCGCTAAATGACGTCTCAAATAGTTCTAATCTTTTTTCTTTAATGCCTTTCAACTTTTTAAATCATCAAAAAGCTTGTTTCGGGAAGAACCTAAAATTAGGCACAAAATACTCTACCGGAACGAATTTTTTTTCGATTTATGTAACAGAAAAAAATCTCGTGTCGTATAAACGCGGTATGTGTTACAATATATATTTTATTTTAATGTATGTTTACAACAATAAGATATATTTTATTATGTACACAAAAGTTGTGGTATAAATTTAATTTTTTCTGATTAATAATTTTTTTTAATTATATTCGTTAAATATTCCTTATAACTATTTTATCCATCCAATTTGCACAATCGTGCATTGTCTTGACGGAACTTTCTTGATAGTATGACAAATACGTGTTTCTCGCCGGGATAGTTACGAAACCAAACAAGCCCATCAATCACTTCACCATTTCACCCTCTACTGCTAGAAAACCTAAAACCAATCTAACCGATACTTTTTGAGACACGACTTGGCAGCAATGAGTCTATGAGACGGTTTCGATATCATGAGTGGCATATTAAAACATACTTTTGGAACTGTCATAGAAGCGTGGTTTTAAAGACAGACGACTACTCTAATTTGTTAGGAATGTTAACCCTATGTTTAAAGTTCCCGAAGAATAGAATTTTTTCTTGGACTTTCATGTTCGATGAGAACCACAATCTGGATGAAACTTAATTGAGATCATTTGTGAAATTTCAGTTATTAATTTAGTTTAATGTATTAAAATCTTAATCTGAATTTTAATCGTAATGAAGGCTCAGAAATTAATCTGTCGTAGTTGTACTTGACTTTGCAAACGAATTACACAGCCGTAAATATCAACCGCATATTTTATTCGCAGTCACAGCTTTAATTGCAAAGAATTCTAAAACACAAGTGGACCGTCCCAAAGTCTCGTCCGGCGCGTAAATCAACCGTAAATCGAGTTAGTTTTTCCGTAACTAGTTTTGCGTTCGCGCAATCTAAGTACCAAGAGAACTACCGCGCTGTTAAAAGTTTTGTATAAAACGCTGATTTAAAAGTATCTAGGTCTCATTAAAGGAGAACGACTCGGCCAGGGAACGCAAGCTCCGGACGCAGTTTTAAATTATTTGTAGCTCCCATGATGAAGGCCATATTAAACTGCGACTCATTAGCAATGCAATTGCCCAGTTCCTGCTCTGACCCAAGCCGACTAGCGTACAAGCAATTAAACACTAACCACAAAATAACGAAAGTTACATCAAATCAGAGGAAGCTTAACCTCTTGCTGACCGCGTTCTCTACGACACGACACAGGTGCCCCAGAATTATTAGTATATAATGACTTAAAACTAATTAAATATGCAAAAACATTGAAGGTAATATAAAATGTTAAATAGTACCGCACAATTTAATATTAAATGATAACAATATTCTAAGTATTAACGTATATAAGAAATTAATAGAAAATTACATCGTGGCGGTAATAATTTACCAACACTAATATTGTAATTTTTGTCAATATATTTCTTTATAAAATATTTAATATTAATCAGTTGTAATAAACTAATTGATGAAATAATCACCACTTATCGTTTCTATAATTAGGAACTCTTCAGTTGAACAAATATAAAAATATGGGAAGCTGACTTTTACAAGGCTGAATATAATTAATTTCTTGTAGTAACAAAAAATATTGATTTGTAGTGCGGATATTTCTAACGATTTCTGTTTTCCACATTATACTGCAGCAAAAAAATATCTTGAATAGGCTATTCTATAATGTAAAAAAGCATTTGTAATATTGATATAAAGAGTGAGGAAACGTATAAACGTTGACTGACGTTTCAGTCCGTTAGCATTAACTACAGAGACGTTTCTGTGCTCTTAAATAAAAAAAATTCGAGGTCCTACATTGAAAATTTTGGGTCTTGGGTCGCCGTCATTGGACGCAGTGAAGTCCGAAAATTTTTTACTTTTGGACCTCTAATTTCTAATAAAGGCGTGTGCCTTTTCATGCACTATAAATTTTACGCTAGACGAAATGCTATTATATTTTTTACACGAAGAAGTTCCAAAATCATGAACGAAACGTAGTAACGTATCTTATGTTCAGTAATGTAGTTGCTTTCTGTCTTATTATATTTTTGAGCTATAAAAATTTCTACTAATACACGTTAAACATATATTATTAATGAAAAATAGCCATAAAAATTGAATAATTTAAAACTTTTGTCAAAAGACTGATTGTTACTTAGTATGATAATAACGTTTCGCTACGCTAATCAGTCACATTAATAATCAAAACAATAATTTAATTTTGTTTGCAAATTTATTCAGCAGGAGCTTTCGGCTTTCCCATAGTCCTCCATAAAAATCAAATACAAATTCTTTTAAAACATAACATTAAATAATATTAGGTCCACAGTTCTTCAGAGTATATAGTCCCAACTTTCATGTAGTGTGAAATTTAAGTCAAGCCTTATATTAACTAATATTTCCTTAAGGACTGTAGATCATATGTAAAGATATATAATTATAAACTGTTACAATATTTAAAATACTTCCACGTTTAGCAGCCATAATGTAACAAAAGTCAATATTATTACAATAATACGTTTATAACAGAAGCTTTCGGAAATTTTTTGTTCCATAATTTCTCTTAATTTATAAATAAAAAATTGATACAATTAAATAATTATTCCATTAGTTTCAGAAGCTATCATAACTTTGTTATTCCATAATCATCGCTTAAATTAGATGTCATTATAAAAGCAATTAAAACCAAATGTTTGTTGAACAGAAGGCCATTTTCACTCCTCCCTCAATGGCAATAGAGGATTGTTGTTTGATTATGCATAAATATGTTGCTTTAATTTTAAACTAAATTGCATGTAAATATTATTCGTTTCGGATTCGACCAATATTTAATATTAATTTCATTAGTAATTGATGTTTTTTTTTATAATTGGCTGTGGAAAAATAAAATTATGAAAGATTCTTGCAAGAAGTGTGACTTTAAAAATATTGCAGATTTTGAATCGTAAAAATCTTTTATATAACTATAAATAAAACAAATAAATCAAATAATAAATTCAGATTTAGTTCATTTTAATACAATTAAATGAGAAAAACGTACCTCATAAAATTAAAGTAATACACAGTTTCGACGCATTTTTGGGTTATCATATATTAAGAAACAGTCTATAGCAGAATTAATATAATTAATTTACTTCGTATTAAAATAGAACCTGATTAGGTCTCTAAATACGTTCATCATTTACAAAAGGTGGCTTATCATTTTTAATGTCTGTTACAATTTTCCATCTGATACTTTCGGCGAATCTTCCGGCTGTTTACAAATCAGCAATTTCCTATTGAAACGTAAAAGATTTATTATTATTTTATTTATATTTTTTGAACTCAAGTAAAATTCACACCAAGGTGCAACGAACTGTGAACCGTTCACGATAATCTGTACATATACATGCTTCCAAAGATATGTATTAATAAAAGCAACTCGGATAAAAACTTGTAGATGTAAAGATTAATTTTTCGACTGATGCAGTTGCGGCTGATTCTGAAGGGAGAAAAACTGGAAGTATTTCGTGACAGATTGTCCGGGAGAAGCATTCTAGCGTAACCAATTAGAGAAAGCCATTATCCTAGCAGTGATCGAATACTAATGGTCTGTTGGCATGAAAGTGCAATTAATCGGTACCAGCACTTACTCCGTGCTTGGCAAGAAACTCCAAAAACATGCGGACAGTGCCTCCCGTTTTTCTTCGACTCCTCTTAATTGAATTTGCCGATGTAATCGAAGAGTTCCGCGGGGAAAGCTAGTCTACAAAAAACGTTAATACTTTACAGTCAACAATATACGCAGTGCTTCTAACGAGTAATATATTTATTCATAATTAACTTATTTTGTCATGATAGTAGGATGATAAAAATGAAGTTAATTGCCTGAGAGAAGAGTCCTACGACCCACTGTGAATTATAAGTTGAAAATCCGTTTAATATTAACGTCAAGGTTGACCATTGTTTTCAAGCTTACAGACGTGGGCCCTTAAACACCCTAAACGCGATTCTAATTATTGATCGAATTATTTTCTGGCTCGAATTAGAATTTGGTAACATACGTTTTAATACGTCCCAATACGCCTTCTATAATAGCCAGATAAAAGTTTCACGTTTTATGGAAACTGAGTAGCCGAAAATTTCAGAGAAATACTAGCTAAAAATCCTTTGGACGCAATTTAACACTGATAGTTTGAATGTGAATGTTTCACGGATAATTTTTGAAAATTTTATTTATTATATTTTTAAATTTTATAAATCATTGGGTTTCATTTTTGAACTGCGACTTGACAAGTTTTTATCCATATATAATAGAAGACGTAGCACAAAAATAGTAAATCGAATTTACAATCTTTATATTACGTTGAATGTTTAAGTTCTATACATTTTAATTTATAGTGCAAAAACTAAGTATTTATTAAAGTATGTTTAATTTTATTAGAAATATTAGCAAGGCTTGATAATTGGCAAATTGTAACGTGCCGCAAAAATGCGTCAATTTGTCTGCGTGTTAATTCGTGGTGTCTGCGTGTAAGAAAAATCTAGAAAATTAGTTGATGTTGCCAATAGGTGTGGAAAGATACCTTGAAGAGGGATATAGATTACTCAAAAATTTCAATTTTTGTAGTACAAGTGTTCGCTTGTACCTATATAATTTCGTGAATCGTGACAAAAAATCAAGAATTCTTCTCACAGTTGCGATGTTGTGAAGACCGATATTCTTCTACACGTAGTGATCCAGAGAGAAACTACATAGACGACGACGAGGGCAGCTGATCCAACGAATTGAGGAGAGATACGCCCACGAAAGATGCACGAAATGTATTCTGCTAAGTTTCTGAATCCTTGACGGACCTATGATCCTGAGATTAAGTTACGAGATTGTTTCTCCGGATTAATTTGAATCACTAATTTTTTTCCTTAATTAAATCTCACTTTGTAAACAAATAGCCCTAAATGTATTTGTTTAATTAACATGGATTTATAAAACTCATAACAAATAATATGATTCAATTAAAGACCATTATTTATTTAACAGCTCGTTTCTGTAAATATTTGCACCCTCTAAAGTATGTAATCTGACAAATAATTGTCTTGATGTGTAATTCAGCTGAATAAATTAGATAACTAAAAAATGTAAAAATTCCATTAGGTGACAAATTAAATATGACAAAACGAAAAGCAACAATGTATTTGTCTGAAGAGGCGTAAGAAAGAAATATTGTAAATTAATATTTCAAATAAAAAAAATGTTCAAATTCCTTTCTCTTCAAAATAATTACAGCAGGTCTTAAATAATGCATTGTTTATAATTCATATCTGTTCCTTACAACATTTACGACGGGTAATACATTCGTTTTTCCTCAGAGATAAATTTTGTTATAAATAAACGTGAAGTGGTCGTGGGCTAATACTAAGAGGAGAATGGTAGGCTGTTGATGATTTAGTAGAAGTGATGACACCATAGGAAAGCGAAATCAGGTAATCTGAATACAAAAAATGATTGCAGTAAAGCAGTAATGGTATGCTGAACGGGAGCTTTAAAAGTAAGATGAATCGACAAGATTTTGGAAAAGAGATTTTCTAGAGTGAAGAGTAGAGAGCGGTTTTGATGGGAGTGTTATGGGAAGAAGGCTAACTTTAGTTGTCTGCTGAAAGAGAGAAAGGTCGTTTCAGGCGCTTTTCACGAAGATGGCATCGCCGTGAGATTAAGAAAGTGCGTAATACGGACTCGTGTGCACCATTAGGCAGGCTCGGATGGTCTATAAAGTGCGGATATTGAAATGGCGCTGGAGGCGCGTTCCCCTTAGATTCCAGAAAGGAATTCCAGGCACACAACCCCCGGTAATGGAGCGCCGTAACTTATAGTTATCAGTTCACTGTGCTACAGGAAGCAGCGCGGAAACAGAATTTCCCGCAAGTCGTTTAAGATTGCGCAATGCAAACGGTACGTACTGACGCCGTTTTTGATTAAAACAGTCATTACCACGTTGAGCAGCTACTGGCACCATTTTGGAAGTTGAGATACGTCTTTTATATGATGTTATGTCGACGTTTGTAAGATAAAAAACAGTACACTCAGAACAATGTAGAAATAGCTTCGTGTAATATTCATCTAAAGTTTCCATTATTCATATGAAATCGATATCGAATACGAGTTGTAATAAGGTTTAACACATAACGAATGATTTTTCTGCGAAAAATGTTTTAATTTTATATACAATTTAGGAACCTAGAACAATTAATAAACCTGATTTGATGGATCGGTTCTGGAATAGAAGTAAGGAGTAACCGTTCAAAAGATCGCCAATAAAAGAGGTTGTCCCCCCGTGAGACCAATACACATACTGACAGTATTGTTCATAGTCCAGCCCTGTGCCATTTAAAAACGAACGTTTTCCTGAAAAACTATTTTTTTTTCACAAACTAAAGCCAATTTAACCTTGCAACCCTTCCTTGTGGCGTCGAATCAAATTCATTCGATGTTGTCTCACAATATTGTCCACGCAGCTGTGCTGCATTAAGGGCTTGTCATTCATTATTGTCATCTTACTTATGGAAAAGTTTGTCTATTGTTTTGCTCTAATTGACTCAGAACGGCGCTATTATTTCAGGTCAAGCCTGAAGCCTGGGGTTTCCATAAATATGAGGAGCAGTAATATTTCAAAGTTAATTTATAAGAGAACGACAGTTATATAGAACGTGAAATCGATACCGGTAGTGGGCTTATTATTGATTTGGAGGAACAGCTATGAATGAGATTCTGTGTCAGGGCCTCATTTAGGGCAAGAAAGATGTAATTGAAAAATAAATTCACAGTCCCAGTCAGGATTGTAGTTGAAAACTTCCAATTTTCTTCCTGATCTCTAGTCATTATGCCACGTCGGAGCATTAAAAATTCCTGTACTCTTCCATAGATACAAGTTAGAGAGGTGGGAGGGCGGGGGGAGAGATTCTTTGGCATGCTGTGAGGAAATCTTTCATTTTAGCGTCAGGTTACTGACAGTCATGCGAAGAAAGCAAACAAGTTTACAAAAAGAAAGACAAACTGGAGACAGCTTATTAATTAGGATTAGTAATGAAGAGATTTAAGTACAAGTAAAGTTAAATAATTGATCACAGTTTTATGATTTCCAATTTATAAACAGCCTTGCATAGTTTCGTAACAGACCAGACTATATTTAAATAGAAAGAATAAATAGTGTAAATTACACACTGCAATGGAGATATTTAAAACTCAAGGAACAATATTTCACTGTCGTATTTCAGAGGCATCTTCGTAGGTTTCTGTTTTGTCGACTCGCGCAGACTGTCATGAAAGTGTGTTCGTTATCTTTTAGAATTAATTACACAAAAGAGTTAAGGGAACTTGTTTCCTACTTCTATCAAAAAACTAAACTCGTGACTTAAGGAGTGCGTTATCGAAGAATGTAAGGGAGGGGGAGAAAGGCAAGCAACGAGTGTTTGAAATTTTTCAAATGCCCCGAAGACGGCAACACGCTACGTAGTTGCGAGAACTGGAAATGCAAATTAGAGAGGATAGCGAGACCGGAACAGTAATTCTCTCGTGGACAAGAATGATAGCGTAATTAATTCATTTGTAAATGAAATTCCTGTAACTTTTCCAGAAACAGTCGGGCTGAAGAGGTCTTTGACAATGGTTTGTTCAGAAATAGATTTTAAAAATTAGAGCTTACATACGGAATTTATCTCAACATTTCCTTTCTAGTTTTACCTTACCACGCCGGTAATGTTTTAGGAAAGCATCTCTAGTCTTTTACGATATACATGTCCATATTTACTGTTTATATATTTTTAAAACTCCTGTGATTTGAAAAGAAGTTAAAATGAATAGTCCAGGGTTAATTTTTATAATACAACGAGAATTACGGGTTTTTATAGAGTACTAAAAACATTTATAAAAATCTGAGAATGCACATCGCAATAAATAATGTTATTCTGTTAATGAAATGTCACCGAAAGTAAAAGAGCTGCAAGGCAAGCAGAAAATAACTTTGGCAAATGGAGTTATATAGAAACCTAAAACTTAATATATGTATATGTAGACGTTTTCACGCTGTATGCATGCAATTATATAGAAATAAAATTATCTATTTATAAAAAAATCATCACACAGCAACGTAATTTTTAAAAGGCTTAGCATATTCATATATAAAAACAATAAACGTTACAGATAGTATTAGAGCTGTCGTTTTAACGAAAATTGGTAGGGAAAGTGTAATATTCAACTTTTCAAGTACAGCTATTGTCTTATAGGAATAAACAGGAAAAATATAATGTGATCATTTTCTTTAAGAACTGATACTTTATCTATAACAAAAAATAAACTTATTTCCACTTATTGGCCATCATATTCATTTAATCCCAAAAATCCACATTGACATCGAAATCAATAATTATATTTAACTACTATTTGGGAGTTAATGACGTGGCGGATCCAAAAAGCAATGTATTTGTTTAAATTAATGAATTTGTGGACAATTGATATTATTAAAAGAAAACTAACAATATTTGCGATCAATTTCTGAAATATTAGCCAGTGAAAATTGAGGTAAAACAGGAAGTATTTTAATCAATTTCTATAGGCCTATAGCCTGTTGTTTCTTAATTAAAAATACAAAAACATATTAAAAATGTACTAAATGGTACCATAATATGGCGGTCGTTGCTTTATCCGTATAATATCCATATTACAATTACATGGAGAACCATTTTGTTCTTAATCCTTACGCAGTCAAATGATAATTCTTAACTGAACAATTGAATTTTTCATTTGGTGATCAAAATTTTTATATTGTTTGTAATTGTGTTTGTCATTAAAATTGTTGTTAAATAAAACTTTAATTAAAAAATAATTAGTTTTTTTAAATATTTAATACAAAGGAACAGATGTAAATAAAATAAACTGAAAAGATTTAGTTTTGCATTAAATAATTATTATACTATACTCAACATACTTGTTGGAACCACTAATGGTATAAAAGAAGCAGAAAATGACAACCGAATAATTAATTTCCTTCAATGACGTCGAATTTTTGTATTATTCTGATTGCATTAAGTGTCAAGATCTTCAATTAGTAGCTTCCCAAAAGATTTAACATGATAGAAGAAACTTAAAGATTGCATTGTCTAACTTCAGAACAAAATCTCAATGAATTTATGGAGGTAGAGAATAACTATTTCCACAAATTCACTTTGCAATAAAATTTACATTTTCGTGCTTGCAGTAATTAAAATCTCACGTTCCAGGTGATGTTCTGATGTCGAGACAATAGAATTATCCTTTCTCTGATCGCTATCTCTCTTGGGAAATCAGATCTCACGTCATCCTCTACATTGGGACAATTACCGCGTCCTGAAAGGTCCTTTCCGCACCTTACGAAAGTGCTTCATGGTATTATAACAGGTAAAATATCTTAACAGATAGAAGGCAAAATCAATTTTTACCAACCTATTGCTTTATTCGCGAATGCGTTTGGCATTTACCTCCTGAAGTTAAGCTGACATTTCACCAGATAAGAAATAAAAACACAATGTAAATATCAGTCGCTGTGGGAAAACAACGTAACGTGTGGAGGAGTTTTATTGTTCGAAACTCTCCAATATTCATAATGACCAACGACATTGGGTTTCCAACTCACTGGCACGTAATTATTTAAGATAAATCTTAAGTTTTAGTTCTTATATACAATTGTGTATAATCCTCGAAACCAATACTTCACTTTCCAATAAAATCGTTTATTACATTTAACAGTTTATGGCTTCGTGACTCATACACAGCAATCTCACAATTATGAATCAAAGCATAAGCACATACATGTAATCGCAATTCGTAATAAAAATAAAATTTAGTAACTCTTCAAGAAATGTACAAGATGACCTTAAACATACAAAAGGCGTTGGTCAAATTATATGTAATAATTTATTACAATTCAAAGACTCTTAGGTAAAACTTAAGAGTTGTTTAAAATTTTTGCATAGTTAATTTCTATCACTTCCCTTCATTCCTACCAGTGATAATTTTTCAGTATTCATATTTAGAATTATAATCTCAGATATTAACTTTAAGCTACTGTTTTCTTTGTAAAAACTCACAGCATCTTCCAATAATAAAATGGTAGGTTATTGTATAATGGTTAGACACAATGGTAACCACTTTAGATTTAGGTCTCATTATTTATTTGTGATATAACAACTGGTTTCAAAAATGGAGAACTCTTACTACAATTTGAAGAAGGTATATATGCCAATTTTTTTCATGTCAAATTAATACTTTTCAATAAATAACAAATTTTACAATGTTATTATTACCTATAAGTGTTTCGCTAATTTCTTTTTACGTATTTATTTTAGAAGTAATGGTATGCAAAAGGCAAGGCAAAAAGGGATGTAAATAAATATGTTTGTAAAGCCAAAGTTATTCTACAAGTAATATAAATTTAATATGACTAAATAGTTAATCAGTTGACGCCTTTTTCCACAAAAAATTGATGGAATAAATTAATATGACTGATTTTTAATTTTGATCAATATGTTTTAGATTATTGGAGCAAGATTAATAAGACGATCTGAATTTTATATTAGTGACTAATTGAAGATATGTCCATTAAAATAGTTATGATATTAGTTTAATTAAAATTATATTGAATTTGTTATAATCAGAAAGAAAGCTTTAGTGTTGACAAAAGAACATAGGATTTTGTAATTGAAAATATTTTTCAAAATAGAAATGGTTATTATATACATGAAAGCTCCTTTGAAAAAAATTTAATGAATTGAATAAATAATTATTGATAGTGAAGTTTTTTAATTAGGAAACCGACGAGGATCTATTACAAACATGGTAAAGTTATGGCAAATCCTTATTCCTGCGTCCCTTTCGTTTAATTCTTTATAAAATTAAATAATTCAGCAATCTAAAATTCTAAACGTCACAATGTCGGAAATTATGTACGATTTGCGAAGACCAGACATTTGGCAAGTATTTCACGACGGTCTCAAGAAATATAGAAATTCGGAGATATTGTTTTCGGAAACCGACCTTATTTTCGAAAGGTACTTGATAGTCACTCCAACCATCCATTATTTAAAAAATGTGCTATGGTCTACAAATTAGAAGATGAAGCGATTCGCTTTCCCACTCAAGTTTCAGTAATAATAACTTAAAAATAGTTTTTATCTAGAAGATTTTATCAAGACTGCAAAAAATACAATCTTCTAATAACTTAATCAATTTAAGTAATAAACTATCGCCGATTCATAAACAATACACAATTTAAATGAATTTAAATTACACAACACTGTGTGTATTTATAAATTTTATAAGATATTTAATATTTATTATGCATCCTGAAAACGTTATATCAAATGCTTGGACATTCATAATGTTATATATAAAATTTCCTGCAATGATTATCCTATGCAGGACAAACACAAAGGGCATTAAAACGTTCCTGAAAGAACATGTCTCTAATTTAAAACTAAAAGATCGTAAACATACAGTTATTACTGATCTTGTCACTCACATAACTACGGTTTTGACTGGAATAATGCAACATCAATGTCTAAAATGCTACAAATAATCTCAGCAACATTTGTAACTATACTCTTAAATAACATCTTTTGTCTTCTGTTATATATAACGTTGCTATATCGTTCTTTGAGTTACTTTATGTGCACACTTGATTAAGTCCACGTGGAAGGAATTTTGTTTGTTATAAAAAATTGGTAATATAACAATGAGCAAGTATATTCTTAACGGACTTCTTGGCCATTACAAGAAACCAACACAAATAATAAATCTGTTATAGTAAGGAGGGTGACATTAGTATACGTAATCTCATATAATTTTGCAGTTTCCGAGATAAATTTGTAGTCACTTGCGTGAAGTCAGGAAAGTTCTCAGAATATTTAACTGCATGTCAAAGAATTTCTAATTCAAGTATTTAGAGTGCAAACCCTTGTGAACGCATGAAAGGGGCTTATCCGGAAGAGATCAAAGTATTGTTCAGGTATTGTGTTGTCAGTTGGTATCGAGACACGTGCCTGTGACATTAATACGAGGTAATAACTTCATTCCAGGAACTGTAACGGGGAGAAAGGACTTTTCAATGACGCATTTCATCTACTTCGGAGTACATCTGTCGCCGTCCATAAGAGAAAGTCTTTCACGTGACGTCCCAAACTAATAATTTACGTCCATGCTACAAAATAAGCCGCATGTAAATATATTAAAATTAAAAAGGACTAGGTAACGAAGCCAACTACATTTCTAAGCAGTATAGCAACGAGTATGCAAATGTCTTAAATATATGTGGAAAATGTTTATTGTAAGTCCATAAAGTTTTACAAGCCCATAAAACAAACAACTTCTGAAATCATTAGACAAAACGACCTTGAAAGGTGGCGTGTTGGCGTTCGTAGAAGGAGGTCGCAGTAAACTAACGAAAGAAAGAAAGAAAAAAACGGAATTACATTGCTAAACTCCTTTTCCTTGAAGAGGATTCTTCATGATTAACGACTAGTAGCATAATTTCGATATTAATTTGCAATTACAACACAAATTCCAACTGAATAAGTTATGAGGTTAGTTCAGAGAAGAAATATTAGATAGAAAGCGACGTAAACATGTAACACTTTCAACGAAAAGTAATCTGATTATTCGAACATCGCTAAAAGAATACGCGAAATAAGGTTGTATTTGTTTCCATACATATGCTACTAATTTATCTACACCAGGTGTTTCCAACCTTTAGGTACCACATAACGCATTCAAAAACGATAGTTGAATTTCAAATAAATAAGTTTTCTACAACATGCTTAGTTATATAATAACCAAGAAGTGGTGTGAGAATAAATAAACCTTAAAAATAGGACTGCCATTAAAACTCATCACAATGCTTTTATTATTGAAACTGATTTTTAACTCAAGAATTAGACATTCATAGTTTCAAGTACACGTGTTTTAAATACTAAAAATACTGAATCATAAATTTGTGTATCTTTTTTCACGTTTATTGAATTTATATTTGATTGAATATTCATCTGACAATTGGCCACTATAAATTAATTTCCTTTTATGACATTTTAGTAGTCAAATTCTATATGCACTCACTTGATTACTTAAACACTAAAGTCAAATCCTATCAAAGCATTACTGTTCAATTCCTCCAACATTTACACAGTTCATTAACATAATTCAGAATCTACAATAATTTATATCTACCCATAATTTATCCACAATTATACTAAAGTTGAAAGGTTGTGGTGAAAAATACAAAATTCTCAATACATTTTATCAGCTAAAATAGAATTATTGTTTATTCTTATACTCGTACGTAGTCAACATGACCACAATTACGGAACATGGATAAGATTTAGCTTCAAATTGATAAAATTATCTGTCATTTAGACACTAATACTACTTTTCACTGTGATAATTTTTCCAAATTTTAGACAATGTCAACAATTATAAATTCCGAAACGCTTCACAAAAATATAATACTAATTATCTTAATATCAAAACTGACACTGATTTATATCATTATTTATAATGCTTGATCCGTGATATGTAATCTTTAACAAACCTTATGCTGTTTATATTTGCTATATTATCTTTTTATAACCTTTGATTATCATCTAGCGATTTTATGGTACCTAAAATTTTCAACATCTTTGTTGTTACCCTGTTGTTAAATTAATGAATTTAAATTGTCAGTTTTGTCTTTATTAATAATAAGTCACTGTACAGATGTGACATGCCAATTGGTCACATTAATTGATTAGATATTTGTTAGTTTAAAGTTAGTATTACTTCGTTTTTGTTCTGTCTGACGAGTCAAAATGTTAATGTAGCTGGATAAAAATGTAAGGATAGTTTTGATCTTTGTTTATTTTCCGATGCATCGAGTGTAATTTACGTTATGAAATAAAAACCGGGTCAATTAATTGTTAATATAAAATTTGTGTATTAAACTCATGAACAGAACCCTGAGATTGGAAGCGTTAAGAGTCTCATGCTCAACCGGCTGGAATGTTTGACGATGAAATTTAATAATGGTATTTTTACACTAATGCATGCAAACCGTGCGTAGGCGACGGCTAAGATCGAAAAATATTTAAATTCTTAATAATGTTTCTATTGTTGCCGTCGATTAGTGATCATGGGAATCAGTAACGGATTTGAGAACCCTGGTTTACTCTACTCACAATATATACAAAATCCACGAACTAGATTCCTTGTGTGGGAGCATTGTTTAATAAGCAAGACATTCCACAACATTTTCCCGTCGCACGGCATAGAAGGAACGTTTCATATTTGTTGTCAACGTTTCGCTTTGCCTTCGCTAACTTGAGCGACCACGGGACTCGCAACAAAGGCGGGTATCTCATTTTTTATACCCGAAATATATTACTTGAAATATACCAGGACCTAACGAGAAGAACGTCATGCACGGATTTCAGTCATTGAAACGTTTGAAGCCACCGAATCGTCTCAGCGGACGTCGACTAAATCATTCCCACACGTGTACAAACTCCTCGAGAAGTTTCACGTTTCGGTCTATTAAATCCGGGAATTATCATTAATGCTCCTGTCGCCGCCGATCATTAATCTTCCCTGATACATATTATGATGTCATAAGAAACGAGCGGTGAGGAATTTAAGACTAATAAAAAAAAGGGGAACACGGATTCCGTAGCAGCGACATAAATGTATCACCTAGGCAGCTGAGGCAACAGAAGGAGTAAATCTCTAGTCGTTCAGCTCTTGGAGACGACAACCACCAGCCGATTTATTTACAGTATTAATTTTACACCATATGGTCATAAATAAAAGAGGTGAATTTTAAATTTAGTAAAACTTATAACTGTTTTTTAAATTTGAGAAATTTTAAATAAACAGAAAGTACAATTTCTTTTAAAAAAAGGAGCGAAATCAAATGGCATTCCTCGTCGTTATTTGTGCAGCCTACATTTTATATGAAGTTTGAAAATATAAAAGGTACGTATTTTAATACGTCAGTATTTTATTATGTTTTATACGAAAGAATAAATGAGTTGAATTTGACAGAAAATAGTTTAATAACAGAGCGTATTATTAAAATAGAAATGGGCAACACGAATCGTTCCATATTTTGGCTGTGTGGGTTAAATTCTCACAACTGGAAATATTCCCCACAAAATTTTTATTTTGTACTGATATTTCAAGAAATAAATAATATTCTGTCTATATATTTGCATCTAATAAGGAACGAACGTAGTTTTTTGTGTCCTTGAAATATATTTCTCACAAATTTTGCTGGCTTATTTTTTCTATAATGCATTGAACTTAAATAAGGAACACTACTGGTGTTTCATAATTGATTTTAATGGCTTCATATCCTAAAGCTTCTTTATAGGAAAGTTAAAAAGAGCTTCATTGGTTTATGATTATTTAAAAAAACTACTTTCAAAAACTATCATAAAATATAATTTATATTCAATATAAATATTCATTAGCGTTTCCTCACAAGAATATTTGTATGGTGATTCAATTAGCTTGGAAACAATTTCACATGTGTTATCCAGTTCTCTTAGTCCTTTACATATACATACTAACATATTTAATTTGTATTGGTCGACAAACTACTAAAAAAGAAATACAGACTACAAACACAGGAAAGTGGCAAAAATTAAACCCAACTCAAGTGGAAGAAACGTTTTATAACAATATTAGAATAGTTTTAAATGTGGATAAGACGTATAAAGTTAAAATAAGCAAAAAGCCGGGTAACGTGCATCTCACCAGAAAATTTTTGCATGAGTTTGTTTAAGCAAGGCGATTAGCATGTAATATCTTGTCTGACAGGTCCTGGTGAAGTCCGTAAGAGTGCGTAAAGTTTTAAAAATAAACCGCGAGACTCTTGTAGCTTAGCTACTTCGTGTCTCGAGAGATAATTTAAGAACGATTACTAAAACCGGTACAGTATGTCTAGGCCATCGTTCATAGGATGCGGGATGGAGAAACTTTTAACAAGTTAATAAATTTTGCCACGTCAATACCTTCCCGAGTCGTAAATTTCTGTAGGTCGTATTTTATTTGCCGCGTGAATTTCAACACTGTCAAGTTCTACATACACGGTAACAATGGCAAATATTTGGAAGGGAAACATACAAACAAACTTGTTTAAACAAACTATTCTCGCGTGTTTGTCGGACTTCAGTTCGTTCTTCATGCCAGGTAAAGAGAAGAAAGCCACGTTTATAAAACACAAGTCTCGTACATTATACAGAATATCTCAAAAAAGTGTCCAATTAGTAGAGAGTTCCATACTTCGTGAAAAGGAAGATGAAGTGGAATTTTAGCGAACCCTGTAACCACCACCCATTGTTCATAATTCGTTAGATGTGTCTCCAAAATTCTTGTAGCAACACATTGTCAATATTTCCAGTGTTTCCAATGTTTTCCTTCTAAATATAAAGAACTGTCCTTTCGTTGTTTTTTATATACAAACGACTTCCTCGTATCGTGACAATTAATGTTGGAATAAACTATTTGAATGTTTCATTGACTGGTTTTTAATAAGTGGTAAATTGAAAAATTAGATCCCAATGAAAGAAGGAAATGTTTCTAACGATCTTGAGGGATTCAGGAGTTTGCAACCCTTACAGATAGTCCTGCAACACTCAGTTCGGGCCAGGACTAGCAAAGATATTCCATGCCTGTGTCACAGATCTAATTTCTCTCTTTACCACTCATATTTTCTTGAAAATATCACCGAATGGAGCATAGGAATATTAATAACAACACAATTTTAAATACAGCGAATTAGTTAAAACTCAACCGAAATGGGGATAGCTATGGAATAGAACGCCGTATTTAGATCAGGAGAGCGAGAGAGTTGCGAGAGTGGTTGGAGGGAGACGCGTCTTTAGTGTGCAGCCGTGTGTCCGGGAAGGAATCATACACATTCCCGGTGTTGACAGGAGCTCGACCCTGGACCAGCTGTCGACTCTGTCAGGTGCGAGCTGCTTTCTCCATTCATTTATGCACCTGAACATAGCCTCCCCTACAATTTTATACGTCATTCTTCATGGTCTAAATTTAATGTTTTAAAGAAGAATTGATATTTGGACGTATATATGGAGATTCTTGCATCCTCATCCGTTAATGAATGTACTACTGTGACTCATCGCCGGTCATAATCTATACGACTTTATCCTTCAATAAAACATATTCATATTATAATAGGTTGCTACTTTATAATTGGCTGCGAAAACTAGTTGAGAAACTTCAGTATCAATAAAAATATTGCTCTTTTTCAATGCAAGTACTTATAATCGTTTCGGAATTTATTGATAGAATAATCTTCTAAAGAACTGGTTTCACCACATGTTGCATTATTATTTTGCAGGCGAAAGAGGCCTAGGGTTTTATTTTGTTAGCTTTTATTGCAGGTACGCTGCCTTTTATTGTTCTTCATGCTCGTTTGAGCATTTCGGAAGGCAGGCGATCGGGTCCGCTAAGCATTGGCCAATTGGTATTTTGATGGGCGGGCGGAGGAAGGCAGGTGATGTTTCTTGTCGCTAGGGAATGCTATTTAGAGAATACGGCAAGAAGTGACACTCAGAATATCGACGAGATAAACTACGAAGCACAAGATATTCGATTAATCTTAATCCATACCTCTCTCTTTCTTACCAAGTTAGCAGACAGAAACGTCCATCATATCTCAGAACATCACACTTACCTGAAACAAAGAAGAAGTCATATTTTCTTAAATTTGAAGTTACTATTATTCGGATTAGAGCATAGTAATAATAAAAATAAAATCAGTAAAAAATACAAAGCAAATATAACAAAAACAAGTTTCAGTAATAAAGAAATCCCGCGTCTATTTTTTTTATTCCAGTGAACTTATCTCGAATGTATCGTATACTTGGGATATCTAACGTAATCTGTAATACTATTTTGTGTTGTTCTGATAATCATAAGTATCACGGATCGTAAAGATTCAAAAAACGTAAACTAGCTTAAAATCACTTAGTAAGGCACGATCTTCTGCTAGATTAGTCTTTTACAGTTCCAAGGTAATAATTGGAAATCATCATTAAACATTATGTCAAGTTTTAAATGTAAAATGGCCATTTTACAAACATTTAACGATGTTTAACTTTATTATCAGGTTAATTAAAATGTTTCTACAAGAGAAAAATGCATTTATATGCCTATATTTAAGTATTATTCAATTTAATATAAATATAAATTTATCCAGAAGAAAACCAACATTTTATGTAGAGTAATAAAAACAATATATAAAATAATATTACAAATAAAAATTTATCGAACATTTTTCTTTTTTAATAAATTATTAGAAAAACAACTACATACTTCTCTAATAATATATCAATTAAAGAAATACGTATAATTAAATTTGCGACAGATTCATAAAAAAACCAAGTTTTTATTTTATTCTTACAACGTTTCGTCCACAAATGCGGGGTTTCATCAGATAAATTATAACAAAAATTTAGAAAATATAATATTTGTTAAAAATATATACATAATTTAACTTAAAATTGTATAGTATATAGTAAGACATTAATTAAGAAAAAATTGAGGTTCAAATATGTTTTATCAAAATTAATGTGTAATTAAAACATTGTAATAAATTAATTTATTTTAACCGAAATTCAGCACGAAACTGAAAATTGTTAATATTTCATTGTTTTAATATATTTTGGAATATTGGGTAGTAATGTCCTGGAGAAATTTACTTGATGGAAATCCAAAATGTGTGGACGAAACGCTGTATGAACAAAATAAAAACGTTGTTTGTCGATGGATTTGTCTTTAATTTAATTATAAATAGTTTTCTATCATAAATGCTGTAAGGAACACTCAAGTGAAAACCAATATAATATTTATAATCAAATATCCGCACCACAGTGTGCCTCCAGTGGTGATTTTTGAAGACATAACACCAGGTAATAGCAAAGAATTTTTCTTGAGAGAAGGATTTCACTAGAAAGATAACTATTTCCCTTTGGAATGTCCATTGGCATATCCTACTGGTGTTTACCTCCTTGCAGGTGTTCGACTAATACACTTGCAGCTTTCGTAATTGAGTTCAGCCTCCACGTTCCGCAATTGCGACAACCGACGACTCTGGTTTTCCCTTGGAAGTAACTAACTCTGCCACTCACGCATATCTGGCTGACTACTTGCGCATCATTGAGATTTGTGACCGTGACGTCTCCAGACACTTCCTGTAGGGTGACTCGTGACCCTCGCCAGTAAAAGAACCAATCTGAGAGCAATTACCAAGGCTGGGCGTAGAAAATTCAAGAAAAGTAGAACAATTGAAGCCAAAAAGGAAGAAACCTAGAAGTATTATGATATCTTAACCTGGTCAGCCGCAAAGAAAACTTGTGGATGTCGAGCAGATATGATAGAGGAAGATTTATGAAAATTGGTTAATGTAAAGCATTCAAATTGTTTCAGAAAAAGAAGGCTACATTTCTGGATGATTTCGGAGAGTCCAGATGCTCAGGTAAGGTAGTTTCTGAGACCATTCGTACAAGCGTGTGATGAACAGGCACTGGAGAGAACTCTGTAGTTGGGATCAGAGAGTGAGCAATCGTTAAAGTAGTCAAGACAGTAACCTAAAAAATGTTAATACTCAGGTTTAATATTCGTATCGCAAATGTTTTTCATTAGCACCAGCTAATTTAAATATTAATTAGAGCCCACATGTACAGATCTCCGACCAGCCACTGCACACAATTCACGTCGTTTTATTTAACTTCCACATGTTTTAAAGTACAACTTCACGCACAGCCACAGTCTTTCCACAACTTCCCCGATTCTTATATATAATTCTCTTAAAAAGGATGAACCTTATTTTATTGTTGTGCGTTGTGTTAAACGTCATATCTATACATTAAAACTGAGAGAATTGAGTCGAATTTGCTGTTCATGCAGCGTCATTATAAACCAATGAACTCGTGACAGAGTATCCAGTATGCGAAAATTATCTATGTGTATCAGATTATATCCCTTTGTACAGTTAAGTTAGCCCTTCCTACAATGTGAATGAACCGTTACTGAAAGGAAAGACGACAACGGATTCGCACCGACGCCCGGCTTCTAGGAAAAGCTACCTCCCTAACCCTTTGTTTTGTCTCCGCAGACTTGGTAATGAAGGAGACGCGAGCTTGTTTGTAAAAGAAAGCTTCCTGTGCCGCAAGCCCAGGAGAATTACAGTTTTTTCTCTTACTGACGCCGCGAATCGTTTTATCGAAGAAGTGAAGTGGAAACTCGCGGTAAGGTTGAGGAGACCCGCCTTATTTAGTCCATAGCTTCAAGGGAAAATTGTGATACACTGTCACGACAGGCTTAGTTATTTCATTCCCTTCCAGGAAGTTTACTATGGATGCACAATCCATAACTGTAATTACCTAATCATACAGTCCAATTCTGAATTCTAAGCCCAAAGTTGAAATCTCTATAATCTCAAATTCCCATGTTATGCCCAACTCTTAATAAAAACTTAATTTCCTAGTAATTCCTTTATTCGATTCTTACGATGAACCGGAATATGAAATCGCTCGAAAGGTGGCAACGTTAAAATTATATGTGCTCGTCTTCTCAGGAAAGTTTACTCTCTAAGGTTTTTGAGCTTGTGTCAGCCAATTACTTTGGAAAATAACCGAAAACTAGTGACTAGTTGACATAGATAGTATTTCCTCAAATGAATACGGACTATCCAAATGAGATGCCGCTATGTGGCCTTATTGCGGCCGCTGACATGGTGCTACTCCAATGGCTACCACGGTGAATGTACTTGACGCGCCTTGCGGGTTTTTTTTCTGTATGGATGCATCAAGGATGGAGGTTATACAAAACCTCGAAGACTTACGGCTCCACGTCGCAGCAACTACTTTAGCGCCACTAAAATGTTTCCTGGACTTTATATTTACCCAGCAGTAGTGAGACATGAACATTTTGAACCCCTGCGGATTTTTTTTGAACAACTAATTTCTGTTATAACGAGAAACCTGTTGTAGAGAGAAAATATTGTTTACTCAATAGAGATAATTGTTTTTGTGTATACATTGATCCAAATATACCTAAGGAGAAACCCGTTAAAACGAAATTGCAGACCGTACCTTCATTGATTCAAATAAACGTCTAACATTCTTTGTACAGCGGAAAAAACATTTAATGATGGGGAAATTTACAGATAACTGTCCATTACAAGCCCTGGAGTGCCAAAGTTTTATCAGTTAAAATATTATATAAGCTCAAATGTTTTTCGTAAGTAAAGAAATGAAATCATAAAATAAAATATCCGCAGTGTTAAAAATGGAGCTGCCTGTCGGTAAAAAAAATCAGACCGTGAATTCCGAGCCAAATGGACGGCCCCGTAGAGCTAGTGATAACAGGGTTCGACGGTAACCTATGAGAGAATTACAGTAACCTATGAGAATATTACAGACATTTCTTACAAATAATTCTCATTGCACAGTTAGGCGCTAATGAGCCTACTGCGTTGAAATTACCAAACAAATCAATGTTTCGCCAACGCCCATAAATCGAACAATACATACTGAAAACCAATTATAAAGACAGATCGCGAGGTACGTTCGGATCGAAATAATAGGCTATAACTCAAGCAGCTAACAGCAACAAGTTTAAAAATACATTGTCTAAATATTAACAGTATCATGATTAAGAATGTTGAATTATGGAAGCTTGCTTTCCTCATTTGTTCTCACGGCTATCAATAAAAATTTGGCAAGAGTGAGTAAAATGTAGGGTAATTCTTAAAAGTGTTTAGAACATAATCTAATTCTCTGTCTATTTCGGTTGCTATTATTGGGGCTTGCATGAAAAAACAAATGCGATGAGACAGCTACGATACTTAGTTTTTTTAAAATAATAAAAACGTGTCATTCTAATAGAAGAAGAAAAAACAGCAATACTTGACCTGAAAGTTATTAGTTCCTTTCCACTTATTGCTATACTAACAGTGGTCTCACCAATGTCAAATTACAGATATCAAACATTACACTGCCCATCAACCAAATACAACACAACATTTCAAATAAATTTAATTGTTAAAATCAAGGCTTGGTAATAAATAAGTAAGATCTGTTTAATTAGAGAGCGAAGGCTTTCACGCTGAATTTGTTTCAAATGCAATTCTTGGGTTTCGACCTGACGACGATGGCGGAGCTTGCTGTCGAAACGTTGTGTAAACAAACTTTGACCCGGGTTGAAACCCGAGAATTGTATTTGAAAGGTCTGTTTTAAGTTTGTCAAATAAAAACAGATCTTTATTCAATCATGGTCGACATAATATTTTTAAACATATTCATCTCGAATGAGATTACTGAAATATTATGTATGGCCCCCTGACCACAGCAGAAGCAAAATGAAAGTGATATTCGAACACGACCTTGTTTTCAACATTCCGTAGCACTAAAAGGGACTACACTTGAAATCCCCGTCCCCGGAGTTGTTATGATAGCAGTGTCACTTTCCTTCAGAGACGTCGTTATGAAGGAGACCTACATAAACAGCAAAACAGGAAAAACTATATCACTGCAGAGTAATGCTGTAAACGTTCTCGAGCAGAAACAAACATAAAGTCGACTCCCACAAAGTGAGGGAGGCAAGCTGGCAGGGAGCATTCACTTGTCCCACGGGTGAGTGGAGGAGAGCAGACAGGAAAAAATGCATTAATTTCACGTAAAGCCTAAAACTTCGAAACATAAATATTCCTTTTTTCGTTTTTGCTTCGCTTAAAACTAACTAGGAAGTGAGTCATCGTGGGTGATCATCAAAATTAAGTAAATGTACTACCGTGACGCATCGAAAATCATTGGACATGGAACAAAACATATTCGTGTTGAAATATAATCTATATACGAGAAGAGCTCAAAAAGGAGAGGGACATTTGAGATAAAGGTTATTTATTCCAATGATAAAAATGTGAAACATGCCTTATTTTTCTACATAACCTTCAATGTACTTTTCCCAATTTTCACAAGGTTTTTGATTCATTTGGAATTTTTTTCACTTGCAAATCGTCTTTCCCTTAGCACTTAATGGTCCAAACAAATGAAAAACGCTTGGGGCCAGGTCTAGGCTGTATGGCGGGTGTTCCAGAAAGTCCTTTATTTTAAACGTCGTCCGTTTGGCAGAATGTGGCAGAGCGTTATCTTGCTGCAGGATGGCACCTTTTCGCAGTATTCCACACCAGTTGGATCTGATTGAAGGATTCAGTTTAGTTTGCAACACATCACAATAGTTCTCACTGTTCACAGTATCACCTATTGGGTTGAAATGAACGGTTACTACATCTTCCATGTCCCAGAATAGGGTTAGCATAATCTTACCAGCTGATGGTTGACTTTTACATTTCTTGACAATTTGCATCTACAGTAACGGTTTGCTGTAAAAATCCATCTCCCTCGCCACGATAACGGGCCAAAGGTTTACGAGAGATGTCCAACCTTTGGGCCTGACAATTCTTTCGGGACCCACCTTGCAAACACTTTTCGAAAATTTGGCAGAAAAGTGTGTTGAAATTCACGGAAGTTCTGTAGATAAATAAGGTATGTTTCACATTTCTATCGTTAGAATAAATACTCTCTTTACTCTTTGACTTCCCCTCGTACATAATCGATTTGGAGTATATTCTCTGCTTCCATGAAATCAAATTAGTACATTGAGCAAAATTTTTTTTATTGTTCGTCAAAAGTCCCTTCTATTACAATTACACATTGCAAAATTTCTTTCCAGGTAGATATATTTTCTATTATGTTTAATGCATTCTGAATAAAATAAGCGTCGTGAAAAGTATATTTAAAAGTAAGATTATGAGAAAACTACAGAATCGCGAGAGACATCTAGTACATTAGCAAGTTTAACTCAATTGGAAACACTTCGAGCAAGTATCAACTTAAATCACCACGCCCTTCTTTCTAAGGAAGACTCTACAAGGAAGATTGTATCGGAGAATCCACCAGTAAGACCATTTCAAGGATAAAGCACTTTTACGGTCCGGAAATTAATTGAGCAGGTTTAGAGACAATCGAAGTCGACGGGGACGGGAGGGGGACCCAGAGAGGACGACGAAAGGTATTTAGTGTCAGAATCCTGTGGCAGGACTCCATAAAACACTCCTCTCGGAGGACGTGGACACTTCGAGCCAAGACACAAATGGCCTGCCGTATTCATTTCGTCAGTCAGTACGAAGCCGAAGTGATAAAAACCAAATAGAGGCGACCGGCAGAGCGGCCGTCTGTACGTGATAAATGGAGCCTTTCTGTTGTCAGCCTGTTGCCTAGGCCTTTTCATTCATTCACAACGACAAAGGGACTATCTGTCTGCAAGGGTTTGGCGCGAGTCACTTCCTCCGGTAATTGAAACATGTCACTCTCATCAAGATTCGTAATAAATTACGTTTCTTTCGCAAAGGTGTCTCTCCTCTTCCCTGTTTGCTCATATACACTTGATATATATTCCATATATGTGTATACTAGAGGTGGGGTCGACTTTCACTTGCAGAATCCTCTGAATTAATGATACGTCACAAGATCGTCAATTATACGACACAAAAAAGTGGGCGTGTCAGATAACATGGGTGCGCAAAGAAGAATGGAACGAGAAATAGGGATCATTCCTCACTAATCAATCAGCACATGGAAAAGGTATTCTTTTTCACAACGCACCAGAAATAAAAAAAATCAATACCACGTTACAAAGGATTTTTAACGAATATTTGGATAACTTCGTCATGGATATATTTACTTTACAGAGGGTAAGGAATTTCAATCAGATAACATTATCGAACACATTCAAATCGTCAATTTTAATTTAATACATTTCGTAGAAGTGCCTTCATTTACATAAAAATATATAATAGAGTCTTGCTAATCCGGACTTGCCGGGACAGGACCCTGTCCGGATCGCTGATTAAACAGAACCAACTTTAAAATGTATCAAAAATAAGTTTTATAGGCGAAATAAAAAATTTCATTAAATAAAAATTAACGTTTATTCATTATAAAGTATGTATGCATTTAAGGGCGCTATTTGCATAGTCTGTACATATAAAAACAATATGTAGTATGACAATAAATAAAAAGAAGGTTATAAGCTAATTGTAAACTTAAAGTCAGACAATTATGTTTGAATATATAGTATGTATTGTACACATGTAACTGAAAAGTGTAAAAACAATTAAACGTCAAAACCATTTGTACCAACAATTCACTCGAAAAGGTCTTTAATAATCTCTTTGTTTTAATGAAGACTGTCGTCGTTTCGCCATTTTAGATTCGTCCGGATTAACCGGACTACCGGGGATCGGATTAGCGAGATTACAGTAATAGCTTATTTTTGAGTTATTCGGTCATGTTTTGCGTCATAACCTAAAAATCGGTCCATAATATTAATGATATATGAGCACAAAAACATGAGCATATATTTACGTTTATATAGACTTTATATTTGATACAGTCCTTCAATTATGATTAGCATTTCATTAAAAAACAAAATCAGTTTTAAGATCGGAATATGGACAAAAATTCGAATGTTACTAAAATTCTAAACTAGCAGAATAAAATTAGTTTTCGATATTACCGGTACTTTGTGTAATACGAAATATAACGATCATAATGATATTCTATTTTTTTATACATACCTATCCTCTGTGGGTTTCTTAGATTGTAAGTAATGCAAAGAATTTCTATATTTCAACATTATTTTATTAATTGATAGAAAATTGTTTACCCTTATTCAATTACAAATATGCTTAAAGAAGCGCTTAGAAATTGTCCAGAGTATTTGTTAAATATTTGAACTGAACTAAGAGTGGATTGTTTTCCCTTCTTTACTGGAGGATTGTAAAATGACTGACGTGGCTGTGAATGTACACACCACTCGTAATGTCTTTAGCCTGTCATCAAAGCCCCACGCTCTTCCTGAAAGGAATAGGCTGTCATTTGCTGCAAATGAAAACCAATTTCCGTCGTAGTTCTTCCCCCTACCGTTGTTTTAATAAACCAAGCAAGCGATTATGGCAGCTTCCTGTCACTTTGCTTCTTGGAAAATATAAAAAATACATCAATAAAATTTTTATTTGTTTTTAAAATATGTACACGAATGTAGTATTATAAATATGTACTAATGTTTTTAATAATCATATAAAAAATTCATTACTTTGTGTGAAAGAATAGGTAGACGCTGATAATACAGATAACACGCAATTCTCTGCAAGTTCTCAACTATAATTACAGTTTTGCGAATACTCTTCTGTAATATTGATTAATACTAATAAAGCTGCTTGCCAACGAACTAATAGCAAACATTTTTACGTACAATAGAAAATAATAATGACTTCAGAGTACAAAAGATACAATAAACGATATTGAAACCATGTGAGAAAAAGTAATGAGAAGAGTCGCACGTCCATACATCAAGAATAAGTAGCTCCGCCTACTTCTCCCCTAAAAATAGGGAAGAAAGAAATATTGGGGAATTATTACTCAATTCTTTACAAAATTAGTGGGTCAAATAAGGAGTTAAGCATGCCAACTTTAGTGTACCTTCGTTTCTGAGTCATTCTCAGGATATTGTGGTTAGTGAGATCAGTTACCATTTAAACACAACGAGAACTCTCAAAAACGGCTAAAAGAACTCGAAAGCCTTCTCATATCTTATAAGAACAAGTCTAGACTATAAGATTAATGAATCTGACAGCCTCATTTCTGATATATCAATGAATAGTGGTAAATTGAGACATTAAATAGATATATTTTTATAAGAAACAACAATCCTCCAATTTGAGATGCAGCTAAGCTGTCAAGTACAGATCTACATAGAGGACAGACGTTCTCCTCCGGAGGATCGTAAACTATTCAGATTGCAGCAAGAGACAACACTGGAGGCTGTGCCAGGCAAGGTCGCTTGTGGGTATCAATTCCAACGAGTCTCGTCAAGGGTATTTACTTTGTCGATGCGATCTCTCAGCTTCTCTCAGATACACTCATTAGTAAATTCCTAATCTGGCTAACTAATATTTCTGTTCCTCGTAGCTGCGATCAGCAACTGTTCAAATCGCCATCTGTATCTCGTTAACGTTGTTAGTCAGGGAAGAAGAGTGACCACTTTCTCCAGCATACTTATCCCAAATACCACACAATCCGAGTATCATTTTAAAAATAAGTGCCTTAAGCGACAGAATAGAAATAAATTCCGGAATCGTTTCTGCTAACCTGATTAAATCGGCTATCTATATTAGACCAAACGAACAACGATCCTAAAGAACTTAGTCTCCCTACTTTCACGATATATATTTGGATTATTTTCTGGTTCTAGGCGAAAAATTTAAGGATTGATACCATTATATAATACTTATGGGATTATATTAAAATGTTATTTTTTACTAAAATACTATTTTACAAATTTAATAATAATAATATTGCTTTTCATTACGAACACTGATACTTCAGTTGTCTTGGTGAGATTAAGAGAACAGTGGCATGGCTTATGGCACTAGTTGTTGCAACGTTTAAATTTTTAAATTATCTGTCTCACAGTCCTCAATGCTGACACTGTGTATTTCGTTGTCAATGTGTTGTTTCGTGGCCCTAAACCGAAAGTTCTTGTTTTACACCACACTGGATACATCTATACTAAAGATTGGACAAAGCCTACAAACTTCTCCTTACGACAATAATTAACTACCTATTCCCGACTGTCAACGTAACATTTCCCCAGTCTCAAAATTCTACAGCGATCCCAGTCCAGTCTGAACCCTTTTATGAAATTATTCTATACTTCAACAGAAACAAGAACTAATGGGTCATTATTCGTCATTAGATATAATGATAAGTTCTTCAGAATAATTAATTCATTTTTTCAATGGAAACAAACGAAGCTATTTTCTTCGGTTACATTCAAACAATTATAATAAACAGATGAAAAATCTAGTCCAGGCGTTTGTGAACATTACAAGGGCAATATATTTGGAGACCAGTAAAATCGAAGTCGTTTCTACTAAGTGACCCTAAGAGCTTTACTGCGTAAATATTATTAAAAGATCTTAACGTTTTAAATAATGTCTCGTTATCATTATTTTTCTTGTCGGAATTTAATACAGTGTTATCTATCTCCTCTCGACAAATTTGCTGTGTGTTGTTACTAAAATAAAAGCATGGAGTAACGTATTTTCGCATAAGTTATTTCGAATAGCACTGATCAATAGAAAATTGTGTAACCTGCCCGATTTTAAATCTTCACCCATTATAAAATACAAGCTACGCAATGTCACATGTGGAGTTTATTTAAGCATTAGGTGGTTTGCTCTTATTTTTCCACCTTGCAGTACAGAAGTCACGGATACTGAATTATTTGAATAATAATCATGTCCTGTGCCAGTTGTCGGTTGTTTTCAATCACTTCAAAGAGAGCAAGAGAGATTGGTAGAGCAGTAGTACGTGTTTCCTTTGGGAAATGCGCGTATTATCACCAGGGACGAACAGTGAGGGGAGGAGGATGGGATCTCCCCTCGGCAATAATAAAAACTAATTAGCTCCACTCTATCTTATCATTCCCCGGCAGGGTGCGAATGTTGATTTATTGCATCAGCACCAGCAGACCGCCAAAAAGCTACGGCTGGAAAAAAAGTCAATATTGGGAGCTCAGTCAAGCTGCCGCACGCCGATTCCCCGGGTTCTAATCTGTGCAAACTGTCATCCATGAGGAAAAGGGGTTAGGGATGCTGCAGTGCAGAGGTCCAGCAGACACGTGCCCGTCCTGAATAAATAATGCGGCAAGGGCGGGCAAAGTTCGCATACCGTGACAATTAAAACGAGAGGGCGAAGGGGACTACAATATCCGAACTACATGGGTTTAAGTCAAAACAAGTTTCCACTCCCATTACAAGACGACACGTAAATAAAAAACCACGCACAGAAGAATGTATTCAAATCTCTTCCCAGTAGCAAAAGTTTTATGATTCTAATAAAGCCTTAAAATAGAGATTCATTAAAGATATAATTAATAGAAAAGAGAGATCACTTCTGTTACAAACATTAGATAGGGATTGTGTCGGTTTTTTTTACTTATAGACCTGCTCGACAGACTTTTCTACCTCCTCCACGCGAGACGCTGCTAGCGCTGGCGCGTTCTCAGTCAGACTCACTCTTGTGTTGGGGTTGGTAGCAGGCGGAACTCTGGGTTGAAGGCCTGATTGTATATTTGTTTGCATCTTTGTTAATTTCACTGGGCCCTCCGTCACTTTTTTACATTCCTCTTCCCGATATTTTAATGCCCACACCAGTATTGAGACCTTTTAAGGATTTCTGCCGGCAGTATATGTACTCAGGAAACGTTTCTATAAGTCAGGTTAAGAATAAAATATGTGTACCAGCCTATGACTAAACTTTTTATCGTATTGTTTAATATTTATATAAGGCTCTTTGCGACAATTTTCTGTAAATGAGATGTACTAAGGCAGCGGATTTGAAAAACTTGATATCCCTATTAAATATAATGGACATAATATGCCAATAATGATTTTATCTTAAAATTAACTGTCTTCGTTGGTTTTATTCATTTCACATTTCCGTAGTTCATCATTAAATATTTAGTGAGTGTTGAACGAAAATTACATTTGTCAGTGATCACATGTTATTTAAGTTAGAATAGTGAAAGTTTAATTGCCAACAATTATCTGAGGAATTCTCTCCAAGAAACGCCTGTCCCGAAAGGAAGGTGCTGCATTCCAGATTCCGGAGCACCGACTTTTTACTCCTGTATGAACTTCCCTTCTTGTAGGAACACAGTAAAGATGGTAGAGCATGGTTTAGTCTTCTTGCTAAACGCCCCATTACAGCCATAAACAACCTAAAATGGTCGATACATAGTCGGAGGGCCGCCGTTTTTATAGACTCTCACTCGTTCGCGACCAGACTTCTTAATTGCTTGTGAAATAGCGACCACCGCACGAGTTTCGGTGAGCGCTGGACGAGGAAAAAGAAAAAGTGTCTGGTGGTGACAGCTTGGATGCGTATTATGGCCCACGTCTCGTAAAAGTCGGATAAGCCGCCCACGAGAAAGAGAAAGGTCTGGGTTACTACTACCACTAGAGGCGACCGGATGTACCGCCATAAACGTCCGACCCGGACTAGAAGGGAAGAAAGAAAAAGAAGGAGTTATCCCTGTAATTTAGTGAGACGCCGCCGCAAAAGCTGAGATCATTTCCCTGACGTTGGGCAACAGACACTGCAGAGTCCCAGGTCGTTAATGGAATTCAATGAACGGGACTGACCAATCGTAAGCCTGCCCGAACGTTGAGGAAGGAAAAGAAACACCCTAGTAGTAGTATTATGAGCAAATCTGACAGATGATCTCCTGTCATTCCTAAATACACTCCGACCAGACTCAGGAAGAAAGCAGTCACACGGGAACCCCGATCTGTTCTGATTTGATAATATCTCTTGGTTTTGAGAGCACAATTGTTGTTTTGGATATTTGTGTCTCGTTCTGAAATTCATCACATCTTATTATAGAAGATGGTAGGTTCAATGAAATAGTTTGTATTTCCTGATTAAATAACAATGCCGAATTGTAGGTTTCTTTAAATCTCATACCAGTGTAAATGACGATGTCTGCGGTATGAATTATTCCGTAAAATAATTAAAATTGTTAGAAAAAATATTCGTCATATTTGTAAATGCTACATGATTGAATAAACGCTGCAACAACTAAAATAAATCAATTTTGTATTTTAATTGACAATATATCAATAAATTATTTCCTTCGTAAAATCTGAGGTAAAGCTATAGGTATATTTCCTATCCACACATGAAACTAATGAGTTTTGAAAACACGGATGAATATTTTTATGCACGATAAGTGACGTAATTATGAAACAATAAAAATTGGAAAATCGAAAAAGGCACAAATATGAAGTCTTGATAAATTAAACACAATCTTGTAACTTTGAATCAATCAGACAATAACAACAGTAAAATTACTCAGATATAAATTTAATAAGAAAATTTGGAACATATTGACAATCAACAAACGACGCATCGTTTCTTCCTTTGGTACCTCTTAATATACAAATATAAATTATTATAAATAATTTACATAATTTAATATAAATTTAAAATTATTGTAAATAATTTATTATTATTATAAACAATTTATTTCATGAAATTAAAGTAAGGAAAAGAATAGAAGCTTTCGAAATGTAGTACTACAGAAGAATCAGATGGGTGGATAGGGTAACTAACCAGGAAGTTCTAAGGAGAATAGGGTAAGAGAGAACAATTTGAAGGACTGTAACATAGATAATGGTTAAATTAATATGTCACGTTTTGAGACATCAGGGTCTTGTAAAATTAGCATCAGGGGGAAGTATGTGGGATAAAAACAAAAAAGGGAGGCCAAGGATGGAATTTACAAAGTACGTTAGGGAGTATGAGGGAAGAGGTAGCTATGTAGTAATGAAAAGACTTGACCAGGATAAGTTAGCATGGAGGGTTGCCTCTAAACAGTCTTAGAACTGAATATTACAACAACAACAACAACATAAAAAGGTGTGCTCATTACACAGACGTTATATAGGAACGAAAGGTCGTGCAATTGTCATTTATATGCTCAAAAAATCTTATTACAATTTATATGTAACTGATTTGGCTGTAGAGCTCATTTATTTTAAATGAACTCAGATACATAACTATTTTAATCAAACAGTTAACGACTGAAAAAATTCTCAAATATAATAAAAACGTTGTGTTTATTTTATTAAGAATTAATGTCTTTAAAAATCATGCGCACTGATGACACAAACATATACATTTTGTTCAGTTCTGAATATTTGTACTTCAAGAAAATCATCTGTTAAAGTAAAAAGATGACAGATTCAAGGTGTGCTAAAAATACCATGGTGCTATACGGTATTCGTAATAATGTTTTTAAAAATGATAGTACCGTTACGCTTCGCATTTCATGCAACTTGCTATATCTAGCTATACCAGCCTGTTCCAATAAATTAATCACTATAATTTGGTCGACTATAGACTTTATAATTTGTTTACTTCACGATGATTATTTTCAAATTAATTAAAATGGGTCAAGTTATTTGTTAACGTAAGGCTATTAAATACCTTGAGCTAAAAGACCGAAAAATAATAAATAATTTCTTATCAAATAAATATATAATATTTAAATCTCTTGAATGATTTTTAACTTTTAATCGTCTAGAGTGGCAATACAGGGAATTAGTGAATTTATTACCTTGCAAGATAATCTACCAAGAAATTTGTGTTGAAGACCCCAGGCCATCAATTACGACTGAAGCTCACTTATCCCGTAACATTACCCACTGACAAAAGTGATATTTCACCGAAGTATTGGTGTTCAACATTTTCATCAAAGTATTATATTCAGAATTTGGGTTCCATTCCCTTAGGATTACGCTTCGTATAGTCGACCGGGTCACAATCATTGCCACTTAAATTTCAGCTTGAGTTTTATCAAAGTCATTATTGAATTTTTCGGGAATGTAGTTGGGATTTAAAGCTAGCGAAATTTTCGTAGTGGTACGTTCATGATTTCAACGTACGTGTTTCAACAGAAACGAAAGCATTTTCATACACTTTAGAAATAATGGAAAGTCTTTTTTTTATTACGTTGTCCATGAAGCAATTTGTACGGTTTACTTCAAACAGCACAAAAACACCATAGCTAACGGAACACGGAATCAGATATGAGTAATGGCGTTACTCAAATAACGAGGGAAATTAATCACTTTTATCACCGGCCGCCTTTAAAGCCTGCGTGATCGAACTATCTACACGCCACTTGCTTTCTAATCCACTTTGGAATGACCAAGGTCGTAATGAAGCTCAAACGATTCCTGGCGCAATTACCACTAAATTTCTGGATGTATCTTCTCAATTAATTTAGCAAGAATAATATAGAAATAAACAGTATACAAGGACAAACAAATTTTAAATAAATAAATAAAGCTAAATTTGTTCAAAATAATTCAGTAACTTAATAACTTCAAACTTCCTTTCTCAAACTAGTATTTCATTAGTTCAATTACAACGGAGAATACAGACAAATATCTTCATTAATCGGCAAAAAATTGGTTTATATAGCATAAATATTTGGCTGATATTAATAGATGAATTAGGCAATGTAACAAATTAATTATAATACTCCAAATCTATTTTAAACTTAATAAAGTCATAGATTGAGAACGAAAGTCACGTTAATTTTTAAGCTTCAGTCGTACGAAGACGTTTCTAATGTCGGAATGAAACGTTATCTCTTCTTAAATTTCTTACTGCATATGTAATTAATATATTACTAGCGAATAACAGACTTTGATTTAATTGAATCTATTATTCCTCAAATGAGGAAATAGTCATTGCATAAAATTACAAAATAAGTATTAGAAGGTACAAATAATACCAATTAGAAGTTTAACTGTTCATAACTAAAAATCGGGACAGTCAAATGCCTTGTGTTTATAACGGAGACATTTTCATGACTTCCTTTTTCTAATCTAGGATCGAATACTAATTTCGTTAGTAAATGAAACGACGTTTCAAAATCCACGAGTGACAGCGGTTATCAAATCGTAATTCCTAGCTGTATATGGTCCCTTCACATTTTGAATTAATTGACGGCTCCGGTTTTTCTTCGAGATAGTCCAGTGGAATGTGTTGCGGTTATTTGCCAGTCCACCTGGCACAATGGCGTGAGCGCGGCCCAGCGTAACGCAACGGATGTGGCGCCGCTCTTAATGTGTTTATTTCTAATTTACCCCACCAGGATCTCATCCCTCAACCTCTTCTTTCTTTTTTTTTCCGTAGTAACGCTCATTATGTCATTTGTGGCTGTCGTCGCAGACATGTGAAGCTTAGCTCAGCTTGGCGGCGCCACGGTGAGTTATGACGGAGCGGAAAGGCTCAAGCTGCACACGCATTGCGCTCGCGTTTATTTATAGAAGACGACTTATTACTGTAATCGTGCTAGTATCCCTACATCTGGGAATGTGAAGGCTTACAAGGGCACTTAAAACAAAAGCTGCGACATAGTAAGAGCTATAGCAGTCTACCAAACCATATTAAACGTGGGAAAATAATGATAAAAAAGAGTGATTTGTTTTCAAAATTGTAACGCCAACATCGAACAATAAATATCGATTTACTTTTTTCCCTCTCCAGACATTGGAACAGAATGAAACAGGTACTATGAGCCAAACATACCTATGCATCATTTTTCCGTAAATGCGGAATAGGATCCTTCAACTACATCTCCGGAAAAGTCTTGCTCTCCCTTCCGCATCCCTCGTTGCAAACCCCTTATATGCCATTAAATTATAGCTGACAATATGTGATTGTCCTCATGTAGCCTGTAACTCCAAAAAATTGCGAATAACACGAGAAACAAAAATCCGCGGCCAGTCCGCATCGGCTAGACGCGGACAAGACGCACTTTACAAGAGAAACGCTACAGACAGAAAAATAAGCAATTGCAAAATAAACAAATAATTAAAAAATAGGTCACTGAAATTGAAGCCTGATTGCGTTAATTACGCGCCAGTTAAAAAAACAATTGGAAAAAATTTACTGATCAATCTCTGACTCTATGTTCAATGCAATCAGGAAAAGCAACACTTCGATAACTATTTGTGTCTTTTTTTCAGTTTCTTTCGAATTGCCACCTCACTGTAAAACTTTATGAATATTGTGCCACACCCCAGTCCTCACGTCTTTCAAGTTACGCTACGATCCTATTTTCGAGGATGTCAACTTTCCCCTACCCCCAAAAAAGATCATATACCGGAATTCTAGAAAATTCGATTTTGACCTCATTGCTTGTAGAGAGAAATCGCAGGAAACATTTCGTATTCACGATCAGGCATAGGGAGTCGGAAGAAGCATCTAAATCCCACTTTCGCAAGCTTGGCACCGGTTGCAAATCCCGCAAAGTCTGTATCGACCAAATTACGAAGCGATGTGCTCGCAATGCAGAACTTTCCGTCTCCTAAACTCTAGGCTCGGGCCTTTTAATTTACCGGAAATTTAAAACCGCCACAACAAGGCATGTAACGTCCTGAATTTTAATTGGCCGAACGAACCACACAATTAAGAATTTACGAGACAACAGTATCTCGAGTCCTAAATAATTTTCGTGTCTGTAATTTCATTGTTGAAAACGCACCCGTAGTTTATTCCGAAAGCGAAACAGAAGCTACTCATAAATAATTTAGCCACGAGGGTCTCAAAATTATATGAATATTTATTTAAGTGTTTTCGTGAAGAATTCCGTGGAGGGATCCCCCCCCCCTCTCCTTTATTCTCCTTCAGACCCTTCTGTTAGGAATTCGAGATGCAGTCCTGTCGCACGCAACGTCGCTATTAAAAGCTTCCGGTTAGTATTTATTTAAATGCAGTTTTCCTTCAAGGACAGGTTATTTTCTCACATTATTGGAATGACTTTAAATGTGATAAATCGCTGGTGCAGAATGCTGCCACGAAAACACACTCTTTCACTCGACGCTTGTTATTACCATAATAATGATGGTAGAGAAATAGGAAATGGCAGTGGTGATGCGGAAGTGGTGAAGGGAGTGTGGAATGGGGTTTTGACTCGAAACGCATGATTCCGTGGACCCAATCACATTTGTGCTACGCCAACCAATCTTACCTCAGAGACGCGTTACGGACGTGGGTTTGTATAATTTAGTAGATGGCCCTCAATAGAAAATGAAGGGAAGGGAAAAAACCCCTACGCCTAGAGGTACCATTTCCTATTTCTCTTTCAATCTTTTAATAAATAAAGGAAAAATATACTATAAAAGAGTAACGAAAGAAATGTTAATAAATGCAAATGAAAGTACAAAACCAAAGAATAAAAAGATATAATTTTATGTATTTATTTTCTTTAGACTGATTATATTATGCCTTATAATTAATAACTATCACAGTTCTTAAGTCTCAATACTTTATTTTCCTTCAAAGCTACGACCTTTTCGACCTTTATCGTCTCATAAATTTTTTTAAAGCTTTAAACACTATTTTTAAATCATTCAGGTGAATGATTTATATCATTTCACTAGTTGACATATTTTACAGATATGATACATTACTAATGATCTATAAACAGCATATAAGTTTTTTATCGTGATTAGAATGATAAAATCGAAAGTTGCAAAGAAAATAAATACCTTAATTATTGAAACTGAAAATTTGGAAAATGCTAGTTATAAAAATGAAGTATTTTTTATGCAGCAGTTACTTCATATTGTCTTTATGTACTGATATCAAAATACAATTTTGGATAATGAAGAGTCAATGTTTTGGACAGTATATTTATTGGAGTATTTATTTAAGTAAATACCTCAATAGTATTTTCTGTATACTCTTCTAAATTTTAAGTCATATTTTGAAAGTTATATATTTAATGGCATAGTATAATTTTGCATATATGTAGACGACCGATTTTAATTAACCACAAAAATTAATTTAAAATTCCATTACTAAAAATTTATGATATACTTAATACTGAAACCAAAAAGTTTCGGTCCATTATTTTGTTATATGCAACTAAAAAAAATAAAAGTTTTCAAAAAACGTTAAAATTAATCTTATATATATATATTTCATATTTACTATATACATGTATATATTGAACATTAAAAAATTATCAAATACCGCTTAGAAGTATTAATGTTTACCAATTATGTATTTAAAATTTTGTAAATAATAAATAAGTTTAAAATTATAATTTTTGTAGATGAAATTTATCTGTCGAGAGATACTTATTATATGTTTATAAAAGATATTAGCTATGGCTATTTAAATTCTTTTTTGAGATTCTTAAAGTGTTATGAGGGAAGTTTAGTGAATTTTGTGAAGTGTTGTTCACAATACAAACAATTTCATCTCTTTTATTGTATTTCTTATAGTTCTTTGTTTTGCACAGCTGTCATTTTTTTCCGCTAGTGAATTTTACGATTAGTCATATATTGATCATTTTGACTATAGCCTTACAACTGCATACTGGTAAATGAGCAACCCTACAACTTTCCTATTACTGTCATAAAAACAACTTTATTACCAATAGTTTTGATTAATTAAATTGAGAAGTATGAAAGTATTAACTCTGTGATCGGCCAACAATGTGAAAACTAATTGAGTGCAGTGAATGTTTGTGGACATCATTACGAGTAGCGGACCTTGTGTGTGTGCCTTATTGACTTTGACATCTGCGATTCCGGATCGTGCCACAGGTGGACGGACTCGGAAAAGAGGGGAAGGGCAACCGTCCTGTGACGGCGACAAGCAACGAGCGCCGTAATTGGACGGAGCCGTCACCAAGGCCGACAGGCTGCCTGACGTTTCCCCTGCAATATGCAGTCTGATTTATGTGGGAAAGATGCCGCGGATGGCTAACTGGACCTATTCCACAATTCAAATGGTTAGAAAAATATGTAAACATACCTTCACAACTAAGTCAGATTTGAAACTTCAAGCCTTCCATGCAAATTGGCATAAGTATGAAGACTTCTGAAGTTGTATGTTAAAACCATAGGATAATGTAAATATAAATTGGCGAGATAATTAACTCGAAGAAGGGATCTTAAGAAATAATAAATCCAATCTTCTGGCAATATATATGGGATCCTACCTGAATTGAAAAAGTGTTTTAAAATGTTATATAATTTTTATCTCTATAGAAGATTAAGGCAATGTGTTCGAAAACACGAGTTTTCTAAATGAATATTTTACAAAATTATGACTTCCTCTATTAAAAGGGTGACCGATAAAAACATTGGGGATACAATATGAAATATGTTGCACGAAGACGTGCGACTCCAAGAGGCCATAAATTCAAATTAGATCAGATTGTAATTCGTAGATTCCTGGAAGACAGCTGCATGTCGTGGTGTGGAGAATTTATTTTCCAAAAATTATTAACTGAGCAAAACTAAGGTCTGTTTCGAGAATAAGATAAAAGGAAAATCGGTGAGATGCGATAACAAGTATTTCTGTAGAGTGTGTGTATAGACGAGTTCTCATGGAATAGAAGAGTTCATTCGCAGCTTCAGCTCGTGATGAAAAGTCTCATTGCTGTCGCATTACAAACATCCAGCCCGATAACTGAGTACTGAAACGCGGCTGTCGCACGCCATCACAAAACCTCAGGTAATTCAGGAAGAAATTAGGGATCAATTCGAATCACGTTAGAGAAGAATATTTTTGGTTCATTTCATGGTTCAGAACTTCCTGCTTATAGACTGGAAATTCAATGATCGAGAAAGTCCACATTTTAAGTCATTGTTTATTTGATATAATTAATAATTACGTTTAAATAATTTATTTTCATGTTCAAATCCTGACACCAATGATTCAATGTTTTCTTTGTCATTTCTTAATGAAGTTTTATCATCATTTAATTCATAAAATTTTATACTTATGTAATCAGACCTAATCACATCAAACAACATTTAACAGAAAAGAGCGTACCTTTGAACTGGCGAATACTGAGGGGGTGCTAAATAACTAACTAAAAACGACGCAGAATAAAATATATATATTATGAATTATATTTGTAGTCTGGCATGAATGTGAAATTAGGGTAATCACCAAGAATGACGAGGAAAAGTGAGAATATTTGAGACGAAGATCCCGAGGAAAATTTATTACCCAAGGAATTTTAACGGTACATGGAGGATGAAATATAATGATGATCTGTATAAACTGTATCAAAAACCTAAGATAGTACATAATATAAAATTCTAGAGACTTAAAATGACTACAACACGTAAATCTTTGAAAAATAAAGTGCTTTCTGTCCAAAATAAAAACTAATTATAGCTATAGTGCTTTTTTGTAAGTTTTTCTGCCTTTATTGATTTATTTTAACAGTTTTTTAAATATTAATTTCATTTTATTTATTCTATTGCTAAGTCGTTCACTGTCTAAAAACATGCTAATAAAATTTACAAAAGATGTAAAAGCTATGTGAAGTCACTAATGAGCTAGACGTCGAAAGGACTTTAAACTTAAAATAAAATTTAAAAAATTCATAAGGACAACTGAAAAGAAATCCGCGTTTGAATGGAGACTAGGAAAACGAGATAAATCGTCTCTCAACCACTTTTCTTTTTTATTTACCAGACGAAATGCGACAAGGAGCCTTTAAGAGTCATGAATTCTAGTCTCTAGAGGGAGTGCCACTGACAGTCAACACGATATTCAGGCGTCTTAAAACCCACGTCACTTAATGTTCATAAAGACAGGGATCAAGCGTTGAAGGATCTAGTCCAGCAACTCGGAACTCAATACGACAATGGTAACGCTTCACACACAGCCGTAAAAGTCGAAAGAGCTAACGATCCTTTCTTCAAAGGCACGAGTGGGATATGCTGTAGATTACTTTTGGACAAATGGATGAAGAAACAGAAATAATAGTTCAATGCTCGGTTCATAATTAAACTTGTGGACAGCAGGAAACGGCCAATCAAGTAATTTTAATAAGGATTTGAATCTCAATCCAGGGTATTGCCCAGATAAATTTAGTGTCCCAACAAAATTGAGCGCTAGAAGTTTCAATAGTTAATAAAACACATTTTAAATTAAGTTGAAATTATCCTCAGTCCGGTACCATTTTAAAATAAAGCATTAAGATACAGGTTGTTATCTATTGCCCGTTAGAATCTTTCAAACAAAAATATGAGCTCTCATACCGACCAAAACAAACCCCAATCTATTCCCTTCCAAGGTAAGATCCTTCCTTACGGAAATCAAATTTCCTTAGATATCCTTAAGCTTGTTGAGAATCCACGTGCATCAGAAACAGAATAGGTGTTTAAAAATTCACAGCTCTTAGAGTCGCGTATAAACATTTCCTTCAAGCGTTGTTGTTTTGTGGGGAAACTGAGTGACTTGTCTGGCTGCGGAGAAGTTCTAATCCGTCTTTATTATGAAGAGGGTTGAGTTTTCTCTCGTGCATACGTTAGCGCCTCGTGATTTATTCACTCCGAAACTCCCAAGACATGCACTTCCGAGCGATTTATTCTCGCTAGGAACGAACGAGCCAACACTCGCACTTTTTCTTCCCCTCTCTCCGTGTGCTAGAATTAGGAACCTCTTTGCACTTTCGGCCGTGAATAGTTAATTCGCGATCGGAAGAAGAATTGGGCCGAAGTGGCCGCCTTTCGTCGGAAATGGGCCACTGTAAAAGAAAACTTCCCCAAAGCTGCTGCGTATTTCTTTATTCCTCACAGAACAAGGTAGCATACGTCAGCATAATGTTACTAGAGTTGATATACGCTTACTTTCAAAAAAGTATAAACTTACATCACAAATTGAAAAAGTCTGACAATTTTACTGTATATAAGAAATTAAATTTCAACATTGTGACATCTTGCGAGATATTTAGTTTTCCGGTCATGCCATTTGTATGGAATTCTCAATCTTCACCGTTGTTTTGTGGTTACCAGAAATATTTAGTTCTCTCAAAATACGAATCACAATCGTTTTATTGCAGTGAGATAATATCGGAGCATACTTTACCTGGAATCTTTATTACGGAAACTTAGAGTGTAAAAACTTTTCTGAAACATTGATGGAAGAAAAACATTTTGTGTTCAGTTCGGGATATTTTGTACCTAATAAAAACTCAATTGTAAACGTTAAGATAGGAGTAGTGCACGGTGTGATAAAAAGACATTGGCTCTACCTATGTATGCAGTTCGTGAGAATACATGAGTTTCAAGAACGATAGTAGGTAGCGTTACGCGGTTCCTCCCTAAAGACAATGCTCCCCTTAATTTCTCCCTTTTCCTACTGCGCACTTCAGACGACTTGCTATTTCTCATTAACTATAACACATTGACATACTTCTTAATATAATTTAAATACAAGACATTAAAAAATGTTGGAGTTCTGTCATTAAGAACGACCTGTGAACTTGAAAAATGACCTGATATCTAAAGAAATGGACTTTTTGTGTCATTCACTTTAATAATAATCGTTAAAATCCATGTAAAAATAAACGTCAACTGATCAAATGTTACACTTGCATTATTTATTCCAAACTTGTATACATCTAATCGTGTATTCACAAAAGAAAAAACTTGTAACCGCCTATCTGATCATTTGAATGGAGAAAGAGAGGGGTAAAGTGCTAGGTTGTGAGTCACAGGAAATTTTTTCAACTCGGTCACGATTCAGTTAACAGAGCGAGAGAAAACGTAACGAGAATAGAATAGCTTCGAACAGCGCTCTGAAAATTATTGTACACCGATGATAGAGGATCCGCCTACTGCGTGACTGTTAACCTGTGAACCTTTTGCAGAGGGGTCAGCGAAAGCTAGTACTCGCCTTCTTCCTGCTTTACCTACCCACGTACCCACGCTGGAAGCAGGTTGTTTCCACCACCGACACTCCAGACACCTCATCAATAACGTGATACAACTGTGTAATGGATGAGATCTCAACATTGTGTGTTTATAATAATTTATACCAATTTTATTTTATTTTAATAATAGCCACGTGAATTGTTGTGCTGATATATCCAAGTAAATTAAAATGCCACTTAAGAATTAAATCTAGGCGGAAAAGACGAATAGGCTAATTCATGAGGATTAACGGTTTTCACAGAAACAATTCCTAAATGCAGTGAAATCACAGCAGATTTTTGAAAATAAATAGTACGCGACAACACTGGAATAGAGTAAAATATACAGTGGAAAAATTCTGAAGTGAGACAGATTATAAAAGGGGATAAAAATGAATATTGTTCAGTTAACATGTAGATTTTAGGCCGAAGAGAAATAGGGGATAAAAATGAATATTGTTCAGTTAACATGTAGATTTTAGGCCGAAGAGAAATATAGATATAGTCCAGTCGCAAGGTAGCATTACATGAAAACCAGTTAGTATGAGGCATCAACGGAATGTCAATTAGAAACAAAATCATCTAATTGATCCTGAGGCTACCCGTATTATTAATTACATTCAAACGTTTACGTGATTAATAAAAAAACAAGTACATATATTTTAGGTACACTATTTTCGATTTTTATTGACGTAGTTCCCCAAATTAGTGTTTTGTTTACGTGTAGTCTATTTCTTTACCATAATGGTAACACTAAGTAACCTTCGATCGGTCTGAGAAAAGAGTCAAATGTATTTAGAAGTACATACAGGTATATATATATATATAATGGTGTGAAAATTCAAAGGGAAACTACGCCTGTTTCAGCAATATTTGTTGCGGTACATATATGTATGGTACATATGAGTGTTTGGGGAGGGGGTGGGGACGCATAGCCGACAAGTGAGTTGTTGAGAAATTTATGACTATTTGGTTGAAACTCCTGCTCAAGCAATAGGACCGTCAGAGTCAGAAAAGCCTAAGGCTGCACAAAATCTAGTATTTACGAAGCTAGAAGTCTTGGGAGGTTTGATTTGAAATGAGCTATGATTTGGAAGGCCGCGGTTACAATTAATTACGCCGAGAGGTTTTTCCAAATACATTTACTTACAGGGAAGCTGGTTACGTCGACGATCACGGGTCCTTGAGACTAGAAACTCTTGATATGCTGTATATACATAGTTTCATTTGTTAAACATAATAAGTGGCAAAAATATTAATTTTTGCTACCAAATGTTTCAGCATCCGAGTACATTAAAAAATGTGTGCCGACCTGTTGGGTTTAGGATATTAAAAAGGTGATAGGTTTTACAAAGCAAACAATTTAGCTTAGAAGTACAGCGTCGTAGAAATTGTTAAGTATCATATTATTCATTTGTACAGTATTTGCAGTGATACTATGTTTGAAATTCTTTAACTTATATAAATATTTATTATAAATAAAATTTTTAATATGTTCAGTAAGACCGTTTAGAATCGTTTGTAAACTCATTTCCTGCCAAGTACTCTTCTTAAGACAAGGGCTTAAACACAGAGTCGAGGAGCACCAAAAGTAAAGTGAGGTGCGGAAGTCTACGAAGGGGACATTTCTTCTGGAGACGCTGGAGGGCCTTTGGAAGAGCTGTTTGCGTCTTCTTTCACCTGTGTAATGAACCCGCTTTCGCCTGGACGCATGATACCATCTTCCGACAGATTGCTGATGGGCTGATAACGGACCCTCCGAAAGAGAGAACTGAGAAATCCAGCACAACAGTTCCAGAACTCCTGCGTCTTGAGACGGCAATCAGGCTCTGGCATGTGTTTTCTTTGATACACGAATTTCAACGCAACCCTGAATTATTTTGAAGGCTGATACCCCTCCTAATGGGAGTTTTCGCAGGAGCCGACAAAGTATCCTGTCAAACTTTAAAACCAAAAATCAATGATCTTTCGATTGAAAAACTATGAAAACGCATTCCGTTCGCAAGAAGTAACATCTGTTTCGTATTTATAACATCAAACTCTATTCAAGAATCAGCGGCACCAAATTTATTACTTGGGAATAATTTACTTATACGTGATTTGTTGATAGAGAAGACCGAATGTAAGAATATTGAGGTATTTAAAAGAATAGGCAAAATAGAAAAATAGTAGTAAATTAGAATATCTATATCATTACATTTGAAATTAAATCATTTGTCGACAGAATTCGTACAGTAATTAAAGAGAGCCCTCAAGTAGGTCAGAGTGAAAGTGCCACAAATATGGGAGCTAATTAATTGAAAATTTGTAAATTATTCTGAGTGTTGATTAAAAGTCATATATCCTCACCCTTTATTATATATTTGAGTATGTTATTAATGTCGTTGTAGCTTTCTGATGCTGCTGAGATAGACGAAAAATAGTTTCAAATCCCAGAAGACAGGAAGCCAGGAAGCTCCCTGAAGCCAATTTCTCTCGTAACGTTATTAAGATATTGAAACACTTTATCCGCGTTCGGAAATTCGTAGTGCACCGACGCTGTATTTCCTGACTGGGGTAGTAACTCCTGCATTTGCGGTGAGCAGTAAAGCCCGTTCTTTCTTCCATCTTTCTGGCGTCTCGGGTTCGGAAGCTGTTTGCGGATGAAGGAAGAAGAATATGGCGGAAACAGAATAGAGACATGGGGGCAGACTAAAAACCGAATTCGTGTTCGTCTGCAGGAAAAGCAGTCATAACATTCTGACGGCGCCCGGATAAACAGCGTCGCAAGAAAACGACGCCACGGACCGTGCCAACACATTTGTCCATCCGAACCGGGGAGGTAACGAAAAAAAGCTCGTCGTAGATGAATGAGCTTCAGTAAAAGCGGGAGCATCTCCGAGGGGAAAAAAGTGGACCAAGTGTTTCTTCAATTAGGTAACGTGATATATTTGTGGGGGCTTTGAATAATATTATCTCATTTCCGGCTGTGGTGTCGAGGCTTAGTCTTTCACAGCGCTTGTCCATGCCAGTCAATTAAATGCGCATACTGTCGCAGCATTCTGGCCAGCGGATAGTAACGGCAACATTGGTTTCTTCGTTAAGTACGATATAATGAAATTTAATGTGAAAAATTGTAGGTAACTGAAAGGCCTGAGAAATTTATTGATTTATATATCAAACTAATAATTATCGTCATCATTGTATGTTACTTAGTTTGATCTTATTTAAAAGTTAATACTTGATTGTCCCGATACTTTTTTCGTAAATGAAGTGGCAGGTGTATATAAGAAAATATATTATTACTGGTTTATTATTTTTAATAACACACAAAAAACGTATCAATTTGTAAACAATTCCATATATCAAATTTTTACACAAAATTCTGCAAGATGTAAAAATAACTATGTAAAATTTTGAATTTATAATAGATGCTTTGCACCAGTTAGATTGGCTCCTAAAAATATGCTGTAATTTTATTTTGCACTTCATGTCTAATTAAATTTATAAAATTTTCAACAATTGAATGAGTAAGACGTTTAGAAATAATACCGATGTAGATAAACAACAAAACTAATACTCAACTGAGAGGGGTAGTAGAATTATACTTCACTTATACTTTATTTCAAAGTCGACAAGCTAGTCTATGGTATATGTGGTGAAAAATGTGTATATGTATGTAATGGCATCTGTTTTTAAGCTTTTTTATTTCAATTAATTTTTTAAGCCTGTTAGTTATATATAATAAAATGACAGGCTGTTTGCTTTTACTAATGGGATCGTTTCAAAATCGAAGGAATTCTACATGGTTTTCAAAATTCCTTACGTGGTGAACGAAAATATTAATTAAAGTTTGCCTGATTGTATACTATATAAAGGAACGTAACGTTTTTGACAATCTCCTACTAAAAAATATTGAATTGTTCTCCAGTTATCCATTAACTAATAGAGATATCATTCTTTACATGTTCCTGCTGATTCCGTTGAAAGCTAAGAGAAACTAAAAATAAATTTTAATGTGCTGTGGTCCAGTAGCTAGCGTTGCTGCCTCACAACCCAGAAGTCCCAAGTTCGAATCCTGGCACGGGTTTGGATTGTTGTGTCGTCATGGATTCGAAGACCGGGATTTAGACTCCTGAAGAATCGATACGCTGACCACGTGTCTCTCAAATTCGGAATGTGTCAATGAGATGACAGTCCGCAGTCACCCCGGCCCTCAATGGGATGTAGAGCCAACGAAGAATAATAAAGTTTCAGATAAATTTGAATTCATAAATTGTGAAAATATATTAAATGAGAACTACAGGCTATGACGTTACATCTCTCATGCATAAATGACTAGCAGCGAAGTGTGTAATCAGTAATCGCATAAATCGGAATTTCCGAACGGAGCAAACGTATGTACGGTTTCGCAGAACGCAAGTTTCTCATTAAACAATAAAAGGCAATATAGAGCACGTTACTGCATTAATTTGTGGGTATGCAGTGTCAAAGGGAAGAACGGTCCCGTTACCATAGCAACGGTCTCGTCAAACGGTAGTTAAGGGGGCTCGCATTTGAAACACCGTGCAGTCAATGTCAGAGGTCGAGAAAGAAACAGTTCACATGTTACAGCTTTCAACTATCAAACAGAGACGCTGAGTAGTTGGGAGACTTTCCCACGCAGTCAGCATTCGTTTGTGCAGGCTGCGATAGCTGGACTTCCCCTAGAAACAGCCCAACGCACAGAATAGTATCTTATCGGCGAGACAGAATAGAACTTAGTCCTAAAGAAAAAAATGTTGCATAATTCCGAACGAAAATATTGACCTATATATATATATATTATATATATATATATATATATATATAACCAAGCACGAAAAATAAAAAAATGTTCTTGAGATTCCAGGGTAACTACAAACCATGTATACATTTTATACCAGTATTTATTAGAAACTATGCAGGGTTACATATAAGCTATTCCCTCCTGTTGTTAAAGTACGGTAACTGTGGCAAAGAATACAAAGACCAGTAACCATTGTTTACATCAACGACAGTATCATAAAAGATCAATTAATTTCACACAAAAGATTCACCTGTGTATTGTTGTGACTGTAATTATTTTTATTAATTCAAATTAATAATAAAGCCAAAAACAACTGAAATGATAATTTATTTAATTAAAAGTAAACATATTTCCGTCCTTTATGTGGACCCTCGTCAGGCTTGTAAATGAGAGATGAAATAACAATATCATTTATCTTTGCAATTTTATATCTTTTTATATTCTTTATCAGTTTATTTATATCTACAGTTTATTAGCTTGAATTGATAAATGTCCTCGTTACGACTGAAACGTTAAATTAATTAAATTACAGTTTTTAAATGTCTGTTTCTGTTACTAATTTATGTTATACAGACGAAAGTCATTATTTTAGTTGCTGTACGCAAGGCTAAGGAAATTGGTGACGAAGAAATGATTTGTGGAGTGTTACTAATATTTAAAAATTGTATAGGTCATACAGCCTCCTGTGGTCTAGTGGCTAGCGTTGCTGCCTCACAACCCAGGGTCCGGATTTCGAATCCTGGCATGGGCTTGGATGTTTGTGCCGTCATGGTCGCGAAGAAATTAAGGCTGCTGGAGAATTGATACACTGACCAGGTATCACTCTAAATTCGGAATATGTCACGCCAGATGACCGTCTGCAGCCATCCCGGTAGGCCCAGGCCCTCAATGGGATGTAGAGCCAAAGGAAGAAGAAGATAGGTCATATTGATCTAATAGACTTACAAAATATCGGAGAAAATATAGAAGCGGGATTTCGGGCATCTGTAACCCAGAGAGGTATTTATTATATACGTGCGAAATTACTATTCAAAAAAGTTGCAGAGCCGCAAGGAAATCCAATCATCCCATAAATACTCACGTATATCAGAGCATACTCAGATTACAAAGTGAATTAATAAATTAAGGGGAAAAATTAGATATACTCAAGTAATCGCCTGTTTCGGCATTTACTTAAGAAATTTAGACATACATACAGAACTTTCTGTTGCATTGATTTCACGATTTAGATTTCTTAGTCCTCGGTTGATGTAAAGAAAATTGGTCTGTAAATATGGCTTGAGCAACATCGATCGCCGAGAGAAGCACAATTATTATTTTCCCCAACAGGAAGCAAGATAAGCACGCGAAGATGAAAAGGAACGGACACAACAGTTACTGTTTGTTTGTACAAGAGTTGTGGACGCACAGGGATTCCACAACCTCTTCCTTCCCCACAACAGCCTCAAGAAGAAGCCGAAGTACGACATTCACAAAAGAAACTCGTAGACAGCTGGGATTTAAAGTTTGCTGGGTGCGTGTTTGAACAGGTGAGATCTGCTGCCAGCTGGCCGACGGAGCCTTATCTGACAATCATCCGCAAACAAGGATAATGGACAATGAATGATATGGCTTTCCACTTAAAAACCAGGCTTAATCCTGTTCTGATAAATTCATACGGGTGCTCCTAGCGTGTAATGCTATTACCCGGGTGAAATATACAATGAAGGCAAACTCAAAAGCTTCATACACACACACATATATTTTGCCCTCAGCGGTGGTATGAAATTTGTCAAAAGATAATGATATTGCTACAATTGGAAAACTGCAGTCATGGCTGAGGGGTATAAAGTTGTACTGCAGAAATGTGAACTCGGGTTCGAGTTCCACTCAACGAACAATTTTTTTTATTTACTTTGTTCGCCTTTCGTTTCTAGTATTTTCTGTTTCGAGAATGTTTCTGGAATAATGCAGGAATGTATAAATTGTACTGGACCTCAAAGCGGAGACAGTCTTTTCACAGTGCGTACCTTTGTACAGAACTTCGTCTAAAATAAACGTCTATAACCTCTAGCAGTGTGAATTACAGTATCTCACGATCCTTCAGAAAGTATTTTTCTTCATATTTTACGAATGATTTGCCTTCCGTGTTGAGCTGAACCAGTTTCGCCTAATAACTGCACACTCATCCCGATATTTCGCCTATACATTTGCTCCGGATTTCGGTACGACTAGTTAAGCCTAACAAATTTAGGACGGTGCTCAGTTTGTAGCTATTCTGTGCTATTTACATCCCATGTGATTAGAAATATTTGCATAAAGTGAGTATTGTTTTAATTGAACGATCAATGAACTTTTTGCCTTTTCCGTGCTTCCCGACTTCGCTGCAGAATTCGCTTTTAATACAGAATGGTAGCGCCACATGTTGACTTAGCGGCAGCTCACCGAAATGAAGAAAGTTTGGCCTTAGCATATGCAAATTCATGTCGATGCAGTCACTGCTGCTGCTGGTGGTGGTGGGTGGTGGTAGTTCCCTCCACAAGCAAACAGAGTTCCTCGGATATCGAGAGAGCTTCGAACTTTCCCGCAGTTGGAAATAACGCAAAATTATATGCAAAAATACGCCCACGTAGTTGTCACTTTCCTTGCTGATAAAATAGATGAAGAATTAACGCAGTCACCTACTTATTGCTTCATTTGTATAATAAAATTCTCTTCAGTTCCCAATTTCATAAACTAGACTTATAAAATATGATATATAAAATAATCAGTAAATTTATTAATATCCTAAAGATCCGTAACAAATTATGACAAACAATTAAATATTATCTATGTAAATATGTAATAAGCTACTGTAATTGCTCAAATTTAATATATAAAAAAGGGAGAAAATCGAAATTTAAGAAGTTTTCCTAGAATGTCGGCAGCGTGGTGCAGAAACAAAGTACTTAACATTTCCCTATACGAGAGCTCGGCTAGAATTGCATAATCCTGGAACAATACTTACATCCTGGGACGAGAAACATAATTTGTCTCGCTAAGGAAAATCCAACTCATGGAAATATTTTCCCTGTGATATAAGATAGGAGGAGTCGCCGACGACGGACTGTAAGGTGGAAGGTTGACAAAGGAAGAAAAAGGTCAGGGAAGAATGTCCGAGTAAACGAAAAGGAAAACTGAAGGTAGGAAGATTATTTTGGTCCTGGCGCGTGAAAGTGCCTATTCACACTCCTAACTTGAATATGTTATTTTGTACCCAGCTGGTTCAGGCCTAACTACTCAATCAGTTAAGTTATTCTAGATAGCTGGTCAACGGATAACCAGAAGCAAGTGTCTTCCAATATGGAAGCATTCATCAGGAGGATTTTCTCAGCTAACCAGGAAGCAAATGCAGAGCTAAATCAAAGCTATGGACCATTTTGAACCGTCACCCACACCAACGTTAAATTTAGGTAAGAAATTTATGTTTATTCAATCAAACCCCAAACCTCCTGAGAGGATGAGATTTTAGCCAATATAAGTAACGTTGGAAAAAATACTAGTAAACTAGTGTTAAACATTAAAAATTCTGTTTTTTAATTTTATAATAAACATTCTTAAAAGAACAATAAGTTAGTTAAATTGTTTTTCTGACAATTAAATATATAATAAATGATTTCATCAGCCTCTTTGTCATTATTTTATAATTCAAATATTAAATATTACGACTTTTCGTCTCTTATTTAAGACTTCTTCAGATAAAAATTGAGCTGTACAAAGAACTTCACACCATGACTCCGGCAGAAACGTCGTAATATTTAATATTTAAACTATAAAAATACTGACAAAGAGGCTGATTAAACCATTTATTATAAATTTAAATTAGTTTCCAGAAAAGACTTTATTTTACAGAAACAGGAAAACCGTTCTCCTATAAGTAAGGTTTAATTTACGAATCATTAATTTGCAATAATTAACAGAAAGAAAACAATTCTATAGAAAAATAAAATAATTATCTATGCGTTTCAGATGTTTAATTGATGAATTTAAAATATTCAGACAAAACAATTCTTTCAAGTTCTTTTCTATAAAAAATTTATCTATATTTATTATTATTATTCAAAAGTTTATCCTATCAGTAGCCTTTAGTTAAAATAGCGTTTCGATTTCTCAATAAAGTATTATTTATTATCGTTAATTATATTAGATGTGCAATGTATGCACAGTAGTCGAAGGACCTTACTTTCATTTAACGTTCTGTGTCCAGCGTAATAAAGTTATGGTCAGGCAATTAATTTTATCTCTTTTTGCACAAAGGAATTCAGATAAATATACCTCGTGAGAAGTAGTGAGTCGTATGAAGGGAGAGGATGATGGTGCGAGGGGAATCGACCTTTGGAAAGAAGTAGGCTTTACGCTGGTATCATTCTTCAAATCACTCAATATAATATGTATTGGTGATAGAAATTGCGGCAAGGTTCCTGTACTGAGCAACATATTAAGAAACGCTTGTCTTGATATACTGAAAATTATCCAGAAGTATGCACGTACTGACACTTGTTGAAATGTATTCCATTCTTCGTGTCGATTAGATCTTGCGTTGCTTCCCTCTTCTAGAGGTTTTTCATATTTTTATCTGAATCCTTGGTATTTCGTAGTGTGATATTCGCTACGACCATAGCAATCCATCCATCCACGTCGCTACCGAACTGTGAATCGGAGCTATACACTTTTTTAATTAAAACGTCACTTCTTGCTGCCTCAGAACGGAAAAAAATATTGCAGCAGCGTAGCACGTGTTGGTACATCTGGTTGCAAATGCGCGAGGGATGAAGGTCCATTCGTTACGCAGCTGACGTGAGCTCCCCTGGCTGCCTCACTGCATGCTGTGCTGGCAAATGAAATCAAAGTCCTTTTCGTTAATTAAGCCCCAATCCACGACCGTTTCTTTACGTGACTCAAAATTTGAATCTAATAGCAGTTATCAATCTCAACCGATCTCCTAGTATTTTGCCACTCTCCCACATTCTCTATAAATATCCGGCATAGATCTCGTTTCATGTTTGCAACGCAAAATTATTTATTTAATTAGTCATTAAGTAATTACTGCATGTAATAATAACATTTTAATTGAAAGTTGATGAAGGAAAAAGTCGATAGCAGTTAACCGTAAAGATGAAAAGAAAGCTGATCGTGGTGAAAAGTGAAATATATTGATATTTTCTCGGATAATAATATTACAGTAGACCAAGGGACTAATACATTTAGTATGATTATGATGATTCGTTGCGCTTGCAACGTTGTAACATCCCACACGATTTCCAAGAAGAACTGAATCTAAATGCGAAAAGTAGTACAACAGTATCGGCGTAATCGCAACATGTTCGTTAGAGGACGTACAAGAGTAATAGACACGAAACGAAACGTCGTTTTAAGATAATATCCGGCCCTCTTTCGTACAACATATCGTGTAGTAAATCGGTAATGAGAGCGTCAAACTTAAACCTGCGGTTTCGCTGGACAAAATCAACCTGTAGAGGTCAGAGCGTACGAAAATACTGCCACACTCAGAATGTATATTGATAAAATTATTTTTTGATTTCAGCCATTGCTGGCACGTGCATCTCGGCATAATTATTTACCAAACACTGAGAAGCACAGCTATTGCAACACACTACCGTTGAAAACTCAGAATTTTTATTGGAAGGCACTTCGGTTACTATAAGTTCGCTGGTATAGCCACTAAATTTGAAGGTAAATTGAAAATCGTGCATTCTGGGAAGTCTAACTATAAGGATACAGCGTAGAGTGAAGTGACTACACGTAGATAAGCATGCTGATGATTCCTACTCCATTTCACTTATACGTGGAAGATGTGACAGGAAAATGTAGATAAACTGCTAAAGAGGAAAGATTTGCAGATGGCAATTACAGAAAGTAATAGAGATGTGAAGAAACATGTGAATGAAGTGAAAGGAGAGTATGGTCTAACTATAAATAAAATTAATGAAAGTAGGCGACAGGAGGAAATAATATAAAAATTAGCGAGGAAAATGGAACAATATTTATGTGAAAGAGAGATAATGACCAAAATAGAGATGTCAGTGGCTGATTTTAACAGAAACGCCAAGTTAAACGTACATAAAATTAAGGAAAAGATGGGTGACATGTTTCTTCTTGAACGTCTATGCTAAAGAAAGATGAAGACGGAACTGATACCCTTGAGAACAACATGTGGTTAGAAAAGTTAAGTAAAGGGGATGTTTAAAGAGAGTAGGAGGTGAGAATAAGTTATTAAGGAAGGTATTAAAGAGACAGAAAAGATGGAAAATATATTATTTGAGAAGAAATGGTTTGCTGGTGAACGTGATGGAAAGAATGGCCAAATAAAGGTCTAAAAGAGGAAGAACAAAATTGGTTGATGCCCTGAAGGAAGGGGTGGCTACGAAGGAGTGAAAACGTTATGTATTACAGAGATTTTGAAACAAGCCTTCTTACTACCAAGATCGACCAGCAATTCCACCATTATGAAATTTTTCCTCCAACATAAACAGTCTGTGAGGACGTGAGGACACTATGCTGCTACCTGTTCCGTTTTCTTTGCTGCGGAGTTTTATCACCTTCCTCCTGCTAAAGTAGCAGGGGCACGTCCTGCTGCTTTCCCACAGGAGGCCCATACGCCACTGCAGTAAATCAACCTGGACCCTCCCTCATGGCCACTGGTCACTTTTCTCCCGCACAGTATAACGTCGAAATGCGCACTGAAAGACCTACTTTCAATACAGTCTATTATAATTAAAACATCTGATCATATACCAAACAAAAAAAAAAGTAAATTGTTAACGTTCCTATGAATTGTCGGCTATATAGATGTTTAGGAAATCAGAAATATAATGAAACTGGTGGGAGTGACACTTTCAAATATTAGAGCTATTATTCATTCGAGTTTCGTCATGGCGGACCTTCTTTCCCTATTCTGTACATGCATTGCCGAAAAATAAATTCTATCATTTTAGGACAGTATTTGCGGATGCAGTGATTTTTAGGCTTGCATATAATAGTAATTTTCAATATTTTTAAATAAATATTTTTTTCTGTTCCAACGAGTAAACATATCAGCTGAAAATATAATGCATCTAAAACAACGTAATCACAGCCATGGCTCAAATGAATAACAGGTCGAGTAGTTGTTAGAAAAACGTATATCTTGTGAGAAATGGAAAGTAATATGAAATGCGCACTAGGCCAAGGAAGAAGATGGAGGAAATACGTTGCTAGGCGTAACGCTACTACCATTCTTAAAAACATTGATTATATTCTTAACAGCGCCAAGTTTTTTTCACCACACACTGTGTACAAATATTTTTTGTGTACAAATATCCTGAAATGAACGTAATATATTTCTTTGTATCAGTGTTTCCAGAATAGATTCAACACTTCCAAGTCGTCGTAATAAACATTCCCGTTAAACTGAGTTCCAACTTACTGCCATTAGAACCCGAAGGTGGGTTGACCAATTCAGATCGTTTATGAGACGATAAGCCATGCCTCTCCACTTACACAACGTTAAGACAATAACATCGTCATTGGGTAGCTACCCTAAATATTCCTGTACTATTACGAAAATCATAAAAAATGAATCCATCAAACACTCACCTTTACAAAAGGATTTTCTCAGGAAAATTTTGAATAAGCACTCACCTGAAACACAAAGATAGAAACCTTAGAACACAATTTAATTTTAACTTATGTATTAAGTAATCGCGTAATAATTTTTAAGTCGAAATCCGTAATTACAACGTTATATAATTTCTTACAATCCTTACCCAATTATTATAAAAACTTTTAACATATTATTAAGATTTTGTAAGAGAAATTGAGCTATTGGTAGTCCCTCGTTATTTTTCGTAATGGATAGAGACTGTCAATATCATATCAATCTCAAATGAAATAATTTAATGGTTTTAGTCAATCAAATATAAATTACCACATTTATAAAATTAAAATCAAAATAGAGGAATTATCTTTAATAATTATAAAATAATTACGTCTTTCTTATGCGCTTAAAATATTTAGGAAATAAAAATATATCAAATAGAATAGAATAAAGTATAATTAATATTAATATAAAGAAAATTATTATTTGATTTTAAGTAATTTAAAATGCCGGCATAATTTTGTTCCTATTCTGTACCTTCGTTTATGTCATTGATAGTTTTATGTCTTTTCTAACTAATAAAGATGTGAGCTGTTGTGTATGTTTTTTTTAAAAAAAATAACTGTTTAGGTATATAAATTATTTTATAAAATGATAAAATTGTTTGACTTCATTTTCAAAATGATTATTCTCTTAGTTTTAGCGTTTTTTCCGTGTTTTAAACAGAATTAATATGATTATTGAAGGATGAATACATAATTGAAAATAAAGAGTATTGGGACTTGATAAGGTTCTTTGAACTCTTCTAGCAAAAATGATATTGAGAAGCAAACAGTTAAATTAAAACGATAAATCTCTAAAAGAGGGTATACGATTAGTTAACATACCCAATTGCATGCATTATGTTTCTTAACAGAGGTGAAAATAAAAGAGAAATGAGTTATTAGCACAAATTGTACTCTTCTGACGAAAATCAAAAACTAATAAAAAGAAATGGTGTTAGGAGAAACGTCGACTTAGAACATACGAATAGAAAACAATAATTCAGCAAGTGGAGTGAGAAAGAAATCTTGTTTGGCTCTGATTCGTTACTTTCACCCTTGATAAGAAAAGTGACAATTCTGCACTAATCGAGGCTTCAATAGAAATTGAATATTTTTTCTTAATTAATAATGAATCATTACTGTCATCAATCCACACAACGTAAGCACGCAAGTGTCAACTGCATAGTACGGACCACAGTTAAGAGAATTTTTATTTCTTGGCGCATAGAAAGATAGACCACTGAAAAAATTATATCCCCCTAAAAAAATTGCAACTAAAAAGAACTTTGGCGTCAATGTCTGTAAATGCCAACTAGTGTGTGCAGTAACACAGTTTTCTACAAAGTCGGGATAAAAAAAGCACATCGTGGCGTAATAAGCCACACGGATGGGGTGATGAGAGAAGAGACAGAGGAGAAAAAAACGAAAAACTTTTCATTAAGCTTCATGGCAGCTGCGCGTGGTGAATCCAGAATGTGGAAGGGAAAGCCTAGTCATTACATACATACCTAAAAGGAGAGAAAAAAATACCCGCCGTTTGCAATGCAAAAGTTTGTTACTCAAGCGTGCAACTGTCCACGGGAGAAGATTGTGATAAAGTAGAATTTAAAAAGTCACGATGAGAAATCGCTGACAAAGCGTGAAATTAAAATCTGGGAAAGGGAAGGAAGATAGGAGAGTGGAGAGGAAGACGGAGATTTGGAACGTAGGGACGAACTTTTTCTCGAGACTCATCTGCGGCTGGGAATTCCTGGAAGAGGAACAGCTGGAACTGGAAACAGATGTCTCTTCGTTCATTCGCGGGGACGTTATGAATTCCAGTGACGTCTCTAAAGGTAAAACATCATCGCGATTGTTTTCCATTGCATTTATTCCTTTAATCCTTAATAACCTAACCCTTTACTGAGAAATAGTTCGTATAAGAATTTGAAGAAAAGGATTTCATCGCTTTTTAATGCCATTTCCGCTTCTTTTGAGGCTATGAGAGGTATGGGAAACTTCCTTGTAATGTAAAGCATGCAGTGGCAGAGATGCAAAAAGTATAAGTATATGCCATAAGCCTGTAAAATCCTTTAAAAGGGGAAGAATTTTTTGTTCTGTTACTGAAAATAGCCCTTCTATTGTACAGAGATACTGGGAGTATATTAGAGGTTCATAATGCGAAGTTTTCTTTGCCGGTTTATCGTGTGTTGAACAAATAGATTTCAATACGAATCCTACTTTATTCATGATTTTTTTAAGAAACCAAGAGAAAGTGATTTAATATATTCCTGCGATGAAGGCCTATTTTCGTAACATGAGTAAGGAAATTAGCCAGACTCGAAGTGAAAGACTTTTAACGTCTAACTTTCCCGTCCCCGATCCGATGAATGCATACGCGAATATATGATCGGATGCAGCGAGAGAGAAAGTTAAAGACGTGGTACACCTCGTATTCGACCTCAGGACGCGGGTTCGATTTCCACCTGAGGCTCACTTTCTACTTGTATCACGAAATCGAAATCTCTCTAACTGTTAAAATAAATAAGAACTTACAAAGTTTAATGTACGCTACGAAAATAAATCTCTAAAGGAAATTACAACTTTAACCTCCAGATTACAACTATCTCATTACTAAAATTAAATAAATCATGGTTCATTTCCACCTTCTACTATAGTAATACTGTTTGTGTGTGATTATCCAAAACGTTATGAGAGAGAATCAGATGTACGAGTCTGCACTACGACGAGGACCTTCTGGAAGGACCTATGTGAGTCACTCTGCGTTAACGAGTGTACATAAATATCGTCAACATAAATAGTTATGAACTAAATTCACACAATGAAAATAGCCCATTGCATTGTACTTTTATTCGTTTTTCTGATATATGCATTCAAATAAAAAATATTAGCCATAAATTAAAATTAATTGCTCAAGTTAACTATCAGAAACCATTAATTTATAATCTATTACCCCTAAAATACTCAGACGGATGACCGTGTAATGGTATCAATATTTCTTATAAAGGCAAAACATAAAATAATAATAAAATAAATGACCATTTTTAATGAAAATAAAAATACAATTCAATATATACAAATACATTTCTTTAGATTTTTAATTATTGTTGTTGTGGTATTCAGTACTAAGACTGGTCTATGCAACTAAACATGTGAACCAATCTTGCGCAAGCCTATCAATTTCCGCATAACTACCACATCCCACATACTCCCTAATATTCTTAGCGTATTCCATTCTTAGTCTCCCTCTTCTGTTCACTTCCCTCTAATGCTAATTTTACAAGACCCTTAGGTCTGAAACGTGGTCATTTATCTATCTCTTCTCTTGGTCACCGCCCTCCAAATTGTCCTCTATTCTGTTTAGAACTTCCGCGTTAGTGATTCTATTCATCCATCTGATTTTCAGCAACTCCCACCGTCTACCCATATAACGCTACACACCATACGAACATTTTTTTAATGATTTCCCAATGTTCACACTTATATTACCCGTAATTAAATTGGTTTTTAACTACGCAGAAAAACTGTACAAAAAATTAGAAACTTTAGGTGAAAATATTTCGTAAATAAATGAATTAAATTTCCATTTTTTAAAACGAAATATTGTCGCTTTAAAATTCTAATATGTATCAGCTGAAGTCCCAAATATGAGTAGAAAATCGTCGTACATCAATAAAATTTCTATAAAAATGATCATTTAATTTGCCGTTATATAATATTTATAACCTGTAATAGTTTCAAACTGTGATCCACATATGAAACAAAATTGTGAAGTTACTTCTTTATAAAAGAAATTGAAGGGTGAATTGAAACGTTGTAATTCATATCAATAACTTGGTATGGATCCGTAAGAAGCAAGTATTAATCTCTTGAACGAACATGTCCCCTACGAAAGTCTTTGATGATGATTTATGAAGTGCAAGTGGTCAGAAACAAGATGTAGATAGCTGAGCCCCTATCTGATTCAATCAAGTGTCACTATAATGTAGATTGATGAAGCGATAAGTAATGCGTCTTCGGCATCAACGTTGGAAACAAAAGGAACTGTAACCTTAATTATGAAGGGGGTAATCTCTCAGCTGGACGAATCAAGACCAAAACATTTCGAAACACACGGTACATAACGCTTCCGTAATTCTACACCCCTGCTTTTAATCTGTTTGCGAAAAACTGCTGAACGTCACACAGAACGTGCACACACAGGAAAAGGTGCGACAGAAAAGGGCCACGAGAAAACAGAATCAATACACACAAATAGTGGCACTGAAGCCTCCTGGCTGTTGGGAGGGAGGGAGGCCTTTATTGTGCAGCTTATACCTGAGTACAGTCGGATTCGGAACAGAGTTTCGGATTCACAACGCTACCTTCGAAACGAGATAAGGTCCAGTTTTATAGAAAGCTGGGAAATTTTGTCTAGAGCTCTCAGGAAGACTCAATATGCCAGCTTTTGTTAGAAAGGTTTCAAACACTGTCAGATTGTCCTCGACAAATGGGATGCTGTAAGTAACGTGAGCCTAATAAGACGAAATCCGTAAAGTTCACTAGCGTACAAGTAATAACTTTCAATGCTGTTAACTAGTGTTGAAGTTAACAACAATCTGCAACCGCAATAGTTCTTAAGTTAAACACCAGCATACGTTGTCTACCTGAATACTATTTCAGTGGAATGAAGTCGTGAATGAATAATTATTTAACTAATAGGAAAGACTACAATTTACATCAGACAATCTCAATCAATGAATTAACCTACCTCCATGCCGACATGTCAATTATATACATCATTTTAATTTTGTATTCACTATTTAACATTGTATATACTGTATCAATTATTGTACCAACTAAAATCATTACGATAAAAGTTTTTATATAAAAATAGAAAAAAATTAATCGCTCTTATGCCAACAGACAACAAATAGTTGATTCCAAAGAAATGCAAGTAAACGTAAGGAATCCGTAAGTGAGAACAGTCCTAAAGAGTCCTTAAAATTCGTATAAAAATATGGTTATCAGTTCAGGACATCCAATAAGATACGTCCAAGAATTTTCTAGATACGAGATTATCCACTTTTTCACGAGTGCAACTCTAACTAAATAAAACGTCTAGTGAGAAAGCCTGTCAACATAACACGTTATATTAAGATACATTTAGCGAAAATTAACATAATTTATTATTTAATCCAACTGAAAAAAAATATTAAAACACATTTACAGGGTAATACAAAGACTCTTCCCAAATCGATAATTGCTAATAACACTATCACTAATCCCCTAAATACAGCATATTTGTGCACAGAAATAATTTGATGGCATCCCAAATTATTTAAAAATGAAAAATATTCTTTTTCCTCGATGCCTGTTTTCCTCCCCGAAGCAGTAAGGGAACATTGAGTTTGAGGAGATGAGCCGTTTGCTATCGGCAAAAGGAAAACAAATCGATTCAACACACGTTAAAGATAATTTCAAGCGCGAATGGCCGTGGCTAATGCCACAATTTCAATAAATTGCACAAGTGCCGTTCTGCGTATTACACACACGGGCTGTTATCACATTAGCCACAAACAGTAAAATCTTGATTGGTTGCGGAACCACGTATGCGGGCAAATATCGTTCTTTAAATTCTCCACACGTAAAAGAATTCTCCGCAAATACGACCATCCAGGCATTCACGAAAGAGGTAAGTGTTCGGAAACATTCGCTTGAACAAAAAATGGAGAACATTATTTCAGGTAAAAGGATTTGAATTTGTCTGATAAGTAAATAACAAGCCAATAAAAAAATTGTAGATTCCATTTACTCGTATAATTTTTTATAAGCTACAGCAAAATTTAAACGAATTTTCATGAAAGATTAAACCGTTTTCTCACCAATGTTACCTTAGGAATTATTCCTCTCTTATAAAGTACCATTCTGTGTTATTATGAATGACGAGTTGTTCGAAATTGCGACATACAACTTTTATAGAATTTGATAAGACGCGAAATTTTGGAAGCATGTACGGAAGGTTTAAATATTAAATTTTTCAATTATTTTGAAAGATTAATAGGTAAAATTAAATCTTACCTTAAATTAAGGACCACATAGTAAGACAAGCCATATATAAATTTTATAACCAGGCTTGGGATATTAAAGTTATAAAACTTAATAGGCTCAGCAACTGCATAATACCAGTACCACAATAGAATACGTCTAGTGATTGAAAACCGACGTTTGAATCGGTAAAACAAATTTAAAAGTGAGCACAAGTGCAAGAAGCTAATATCCGTCATTAGGTAGCCACTGTAAAAATATCGTGCGTATAATACATTGTTCTTAATTTCATTTAAAAAAAATTTAAATGTGCAGGAAATAAGAATATTCAAATAGTGTCAATGTATAGAAGGAAAGTTACGATGAACATATTTTGTTATGACACAAAAGAATAGTTACAAGTATAAGCTTGTGAAATTCTACCGTCATCTTTATTCACCATACGTATTTCCCCAAAAACAAAGTGAATTTTATTGATCAATGTTCTATGAAAATGTTGATTTCTAAATTTTATATATAAGGAAAATATGAATAGTAATAATTATCACATTTCATTAAGATTAAGGAATAAACCGCCAAATTTTATAACGTATGTTTCAATATAAAAGTACAACATATTAAAACTAGAACAACGTATTGCTCCTCTTTTTGGACCCCTTCGGATACAAATATAATATTTCATATAATTTGATTCACGAAATGTTGTTGATAAAATTTCTAAAAGCTGAAGAAGCGAGAGAGAAATCTTACGTAGTGTCAAGGTTCTAATAGTTACGTTTATCTCACTTCAGTATAACAAATGGGAAACACAAAAAATTTGGTGAGAATTGAATGCTGATTAAATAAAAAATTATATCGAGTCGTCCCTTTCTTTGTAACCCATTCAGGTGCAATAAATCACTTATATTAATAATCTACCTTAAAATTAAATAAATAAATATATATATTTCAAGTTTACTTGAGATTATTTTAATTAAAATTTAATGAAGACTATATAGGCTGTGTTACTCATTTAAAATGTTCTACTTTTAATATCACTTATTAAGAAGGAAATATTTTTAGGCCAAAAAAAGTAAACATTTTTAATGAGAAAACTGCATTAGTACAAGAAATTGATTTCTCGATTTATCCGGTCGAAATTTGTCACGTATTGGTCCACCCGAGTCCCTCTTCCCACGTGTCGCTGACAGCGCTTCTCCTCTGTCCCGACGTAAATGAATTCCGTGAGTGTTATATATCGCCTGTCTCTCGCTACCCGATATCATATCCCACACCCACGCCAAACAGATTCCTCTATATATATCGAACACTCTCGATTCTCGGCCATTTGCGACTTCCAGAAACGCTACTACGGACATTTCGACATCGAATTACGTAACTACGAAATTGGAACAATCAATCGTTTACAATGATCGTGACTTTTGTCCTTCGCCAAATTTTGTATAATAACTTTTATGATAATTCAAACCACTTTCCAAATGTAAAGATAGAATCGTAAAAGGGGAAAGAGGCGATGTAACAGAAGTAATGTAAAAAATTTATACCAAGTTCAAGTATAAGAATTAGTTTATATCTGTATTACAGCAATTAAATTACTGTCGTTTATTGAGACGATGTGTGAACTTCTCTTGCGGAGGGAGATGATCAATGTAGTTTCTTTCGTTTAGCGGAATTTAGGGAACTATAGCGACTTCCCTGCAAACAATCGTGACGTCAGATAGCCGATGGCATTTCCTGCCAACAGATTGTGAGTCAGCTATTATCTGTGGAGACAATTTCACGCGCCATATCCGTGTTATTGTGTAGCGGCAGTAGACCCGGGACAACGTTTAGCAGTTATTCGTGAAAGGTGACAGGGCGAGAGGGTAGTAGGGGGGGTTGAGGCAGGTGCGACCCGGTCCGAGGCAGGGCGACCCCATGGGGGTTTCCCCGAGGGGGTGGACGGAGTGGGGGTGTCGAACCCGTGCGTTATTAGCAGAGTCACGTCCAGCCGTAGCGCCCCTGTCACGGAGTTAGGCTGTATTATTGATTCAACCCTCGTGGCGTGAATCTACCTAGGCGACCAAACCTGCAAGCTACAATTGGCCCTGACGTTCCTCATCTACAATATGAGAAGCTAACAGAGAGTTTGGAAAGCACGAACACAATATAATGTAGGAATAAAAATTATATAGCAACACAGCTCGATTTTGAAAATTATTGAGCATTAAATGAAAAAGATTCTGACGTTTTTTTTTGTAATATAAAATCAGGATAGGATATTGGTTAACTGCATTTGAACTAAAGGGGTAAGCAGAGAAGGACTGTGACTGGTCAAAGTTGATAGACGGAAATCAGGTCGCTAAATTGAAATATCTCACAATTGTACTATAAAGAAGTAGACTTACAAACATTTACTTTCTGCGACATATCAATCAGAATGATTGATGACTAATATCTTTCAGACTTTATAAAACGTAAATGAGTCCGTCCATTCCTCCAATACAGTCAACTATATTCTAAATATCATTTGACTTGCCTTTTAAAGTTTGCATAACTCAACTGTTCAGTAACGACAAATGTTTATAAAAATATAAATCCAAAGAAAAATATTTTTACCTACAGAATCATCTTTTTATACTTGTTAAATCGACCAAACGAATCGCTCTTTAAAAACTGGAATAATGTGCATAAAAACTATTTCTAATTAAACTAAACACACTTATTTAAATAACCATAATTTTGATTAACAAATTGAAACAAATTAGATGTAGACTTTAAAAGTTGTAAATTCTTCAAGATTGATGAGAGAAATGTTGCATATGAGATCTAATAATGTAAAATAAAAGTAAAAGAATATATAAATAATTGACAAAGTTTATACTACATTATGAAATCTCTCCACAGCTTTGGAATAATTTATTGGTATTACAGGAAGTTTTAATAAATATTAATTAATTATAATAGAATATAATATAAATATAAGGTTTATGAAAACTGTTCTCTATAAATTTTTAAATACTCAGAGTTGTAATGATCAACGTTTTATATTTGTGCACACGAACACTATATTTAATAAAATATTATTATTGTACTTTTTCATAATTTTAATATTTATTTTAATTTTACTTTTCATATATTGAGTATTACTTAATAACCTTTAACGACTGAGAAGCTCAAGATTGGAAACTGCAAAGTGCGGAAATAGCATTTATTATTTACCAGCTAATCTAGGTGTTTCATGTTTTGTTTATTCTCATAAGTGGAAAATATGTCAATTCATTTTCTCTGGAAGCTATCCATCGTAAGAAATTAGTCTAAGATATTTTATAGAGATTTAATATTGAGGGACAAATGAGGACCTGGAATCTAAATGTCCACCGTAGAACAAATTAACACAAAACTTGATTTCCTTTAACTGGGCCCCTTCACAACAAACCTCGCTGAAAAAAAAAAGACGAAAATATCAAACATTTTCACGGCGAGCTGTAGGTGTCTCTTTAATGTGTGTCGTTAGAGAATATGGAGAATATTTATCTCGGCGGCGACCTGTTTTTCCACTTTTTCTCTGTGAAAAGAGTGGGGAGGTCTCCATGCCTGGCCGTCGTAGAATACCGGCTCTAATTGGAAACTATTACTCGCAAACAAAGTGTATTCTGACCGGAACTATACCTGCCCAGTGCGCCCTTACAATAAAATAACTCTCTCATAATGTCACACAACCCATAGTTACGCGTGTTTTTCCCTCCTCCCTAATTCACTCTAACCATTCTCGTTCCCTCGTCCTATTTAAAAGGAAATATGAGCGTGTTTAAATCCTGCTACATATATTTCTCTTTTAAAAGCCAAAGAGGACGAACCCGCCCAAAGAAATTACGTGATAGCGGTGTGTGTGTTCTACGAACAAAGTATAAAGTAAATCCCAACCGTTAAACAACCGTCCACTCGAGTGCATATGCTCATACCGGTTGTACTTCACAACTCTCTTCATTCCACCTACTCCCGATCCGGCTTCCCCACTGCAATTTCAAATTTTTATACACTTTTGTGCTTATTGTTCTTCCATAACTGATCTTTTTCAATTCTATTCTACTTAACGCATCCGATATGCATTTTGCGTTTAATCATGTATTTAGCCAATGAATTTACTAATTCCAGTATTCCGCATTACTAAAATACATTTTATAAATTTTTGTGTTTACTGGATGAGCTGGTTCAATACTTCAATACAGAAACGCAATGAAATCAGGAACATAAGGACAGTTTTTGAATGTCCTTGGATAGTTTAGGGGAATATTAAGTGTCACATATGGATTTTCTACCGGACGTTTTCCTTGAACCCCTACTGAACATTGTGGACACAAGCGTCCAGCAGGGTCCAGTACAGGTATTTTCTTCCTCCCGGTCAATAAGATTATGAGAATGTTTTGATCTTCTCAACTATTGTCCTCCATCTGCTTCTATCCTGGAAAATCTTTCCAGTTTTCAATTTTCATAAGTTTTAATCATTATCCACTCATTTGTATTTAGGTTTTCATTTCTTTCATGTATTCACTGTTGTGCTTAAATATCATTTTATCCACACCGCCGTTTTCCGTCCTAAATGGATTATTGCTATTAACAATTGATCGTAAATATTTAAAAGATTTAACATGTTTAAATACCAGTCATTCATTTCAAAATCCGTCACACTGTAAATATTTTTTTTTGCTTCTTAAAAATGTTTTTTGTTATTAACCAATAAATTCAAAATACTATCAACGAGGACTAGTAGTTATGTTTTAGGATGTTAGCCTCCAGTGGGGTTATTTAATTTGCAATTTAAGCGAGGAGTAAAAGTTATAATCTTGGAGAAGCCACGGGAAATTCTGTCTTGAAGACAGACCTGCTAGGAAAATCCTCAAACTGGAGGAGCAGACAGGATGACAGGAAAATCTGTGGCAACACCACAGAAACAAAAGCATTTGGATTTATAGATGCTCACCACAACCATATCCGTAAATTGGACATCGTAACAACAAGTCAGAAAATTAAAAGAGAAAGCAGCCTACGGAAAGAACAATACAAATTACATTATTCGCAAGTGTGAAAAGTCCGAGGATATCAACAAAGCTTAGGGAAACAATCATTCGTTTGCATAATCTTGTTTATTTTTTACTTTAATAGATATACGCAGTGGAAATTATTATTTAAATGGAAATATTTTTTTGTTACTAATGAAAACTTGAGATTTGTATATCGTGGATTTTTAAATCATACCGAAGCAACTCGAAGGACACTGACGTTTCCGTATTCGTAAAATTGATTTACATTTCAGCATCGTAAATAATCAAATGAAAAAATATTCCAAATTTTGGACACAAAATTTTACGTTTAAAGGATACTTTATGTCAATTAAAAGGCTAGGTCGTATGCTTCTTTTTGCTAATTACGAAACATTTTAATCCGCGACTAAGCCAATAGTCTGAATTCGGGAATAACAAGTGTTAAATATTAAATAGTGGATTTACAGAGATTATCTTACTTAGTCAGTGAATACAGCCTGAAGAGCTGTGAGAAACCAGAGTAAACTGTGATTGAAACCGGGCGGTTTAAAGGAGAAAGTTGCGAGGTTCGCAAAGTGTATTTGGGTGTTAGAATTGTAAGACGTTCTCAGCGACACTCTCTCCTGGAAGATTAACCCGGGTAAACGGACGATATGGAAGGGGAGAGAATCCTTAACCGCGGAGCCAAGCAAATACACTAACACACACTCTCGCCAGAAGATTTTTTCCATCAGAGCCTGGGATTGGAGTGGTGCCTGTGGAACGGCAATATCCAAACAAATGGTGTCCACCCTCTATACCCTCAATTGATAAAATTTCTGTCTCTCTCTTTACTAGTCTATGCAAACCGATTTCCCTCGACATACAAAGAAAATATTTCAAAAATAACGTAGGAAATATTTTACATCCTTAATTTCATAAACTTACTAATGCCGCAATATTTTTGATAAGAATTCTAAAAATTTACACGTAAATTATATATTTTTAAACTTTACTTTGGCAGAAGCTACATCCCTCACCGTAGTCTATTATTCGTATTAGACGATTTAGTCTTACAGAGGGTAAGAGTTAACAAAAAAGCAGAATATTTACGTGATATTGTTCTGCAAATAAATAAAAAATTATCTTACGATGACCACTGATATCCCTAAAAATGAAACGCACAGATTTTGGAAAATTTTTACCTGTAAATAGATCAATACGCGACTGTAACTCCTTGCCTGCAGAATTACTGATGACTTTTCGGAATAGTGGTTATTATTTTAGGGGTAGGTTAGGAAAACTAGTGAACATTTGGTCATTTACTTTATTTTTTCTATTTACTAAAGAATCATAAAAATAGTGACGAACTGAAATCGGCGAGGTTAGTTACTTTTTCCTTCCCAGATTGAAAACATTCAAAGACAGTATAATAATGCAGTTTAGTGTTAATCATATACATGAAACTTGAAATACTGATATGTTATATAAATTTGGTACATATACATAACTGACACCGGACAAATTCCCAATAGTAACGAAAATAAAAAATACACATAATAATAAAATGTCAGTGGAGACGTACGAATTCCAATTAATGTGAATGAGTTAACAACAATTCAAAATATAATTCTAGGACAAAGTTTAATTCCTACATTTCTTAATGTTTACGTGGGTCGTGCAGTACATTTTCAGTATAATGCCAGTTCCGTTAAATGTTTTCCTTTCTCTAAAATAATTTTCGATTGTTATTAAAAAAATACATGTTAAATTTCAAAGAACTACTATTCTTTTGAAATTATAATTTTTTAATTATAATAAGCTTCTTCTGACACGAAACACTACTGATGGTTGTCACTGCACTGAATACAAATTAAGAAGGCAATAGTTGATGCAGAACCTGGTATTAGTCCAATATTTACGTCTACTCTTAGAACTTTAAACAATGGGTGTACTTGTAACGGAAATATGTTGAAGATATGAAAGAAATCCTGAGCATGCCCACGAAAATTTTGTAGGAAAGTTTGTGACGTTCAACGCAAAGAGAAGTAGAAAGAAGGGTTGACAAGATATTTCACTACGAATTCTAAGCTATAGTCGTTCGCAAGCAATGATTGACGTAAAAATCGAATGCCATTATTGTACATGACCTGGCTTGCACGGACGTGTTGCTGCTGCTCTCATGTCTATTAGTTGGTTACATTTTCTCGTATAGGAACTAATGGATGAATGCAGTAGCAGCTCTCAGTATCAATAATTAATCTCGTCGAAAAACCCGGACGAACCGAGTGAAAGCCGCAGAGAGGGAACTGCGTGCAGCTTAAAAGAACTCCCAACTTCCTCTGGAGAATTTGTGGTTTGAGGGTGGTACGGCGCCGCGGTGCGCTCGTTCCATTATAGCAAACTAATCCCACTCATTGGACTGTACAAGGCAAGGAAGAGAGGGTGAGCGCTTACAGGATTGCCCGGGGTAAGTGTGCCCGGGAGAACGCACGCAACCGACAGAATTAAGACAGGGAGAAACCGCGCAGCAAAACCACCACTTCGAATGGACCGGTCAAAAACATCAACTTACAACTAAAAGAGACATAGAACGGAGGAGAAAATTATAAGTGTTGATATTTTAAGTCCTACTGTCAATGGGACAATGCGATTACTCAACAATTCTGTCTGTGGATATAACGAATTTACATTAATTGTATGGCACAATAACCTTAAGTAAAGAACCAGACCAAGGCATTTAACATATATATATATATAAGATCAAAATATAAAATAAAACAAATTTGTAAGAACTGAACTCTACATAAGACGTTTCCTCTGCTCTTCATCAGAGCTATCCCATCAGATACTTAAAAGGATTAAATTTTATGTTTCAGATGTACAGAACAGAATAAATCATAAAGATTTTACACATAAGTAACTGAATTCAATCCTTTCTAGTAACTGGTTGGGTCTGTCCAATATCAGAGGAAACGTCTTACGTAGAGATAAGTTCTTACAAATTTGTTTAGTCTACTTTAACCATTTTATGCACATATTTGCAGTAAACATAATTTACAAAGTTAGGATGCGAGTTAAATATCTAATGCTACAATTTATCCTTGCCAAGTAAAGTCAAAATAAATCCGGAAGAAACAAACCCATGCACAATCCTGTACCTTTATTAACTCACTGATGTAGGGATTAAATTGTAGTAGAAGATTAAAAACGAATAATACGTAGAGTATAAAATAAGTTTATTCAGACAGAAGATTCCGGGTCAAGGTCATATAATTGTACAATTTAATTATTCCACGATTTTCAGCTTAATAAACTATATGCAAATTACTAAAAATGAAGAACAAAGCAAGATTTAAATTTACGCGTTCATGTAAACTTTGAAAAATAAACAACGTCAAAAAATAAACAAAATATATATTTAAAAAAAGATAGAAACATACCTGAAGAAATATAATTGATAAAATATATTTTTTTAATTATAATATTTAAAATAAAAGAATGTTTTTTTCTATTAGAATTATTTTATATATCAGAAAAAATTACATATTGAAATATTATATTTCTTATTCGTTAAACAACTTATGATAATTGTTTAAAATTAAATTTAAGTATCAGTTCACAGACCGAAGAAGTCTTTATTCAATACCTATAACGTTTCGTCCTCACATTTGCGATTTCATCATGTAAATACATATTTGGGCCTCTAATTTGGTCTACATTAATGTGTAACTACATACGTCAAAATTTAAAACCACAAAAAAAATTTACTGATGAAGTCCCAAATGTGAGGACAAAACCTTGTAGGAATCTAATAAAAACTTGGTTTGCCTGCGAATTGGTCATTTAATTTAATTTTACCAAAGTCTTTTGCGAGCAGACGTTAAGTGATCTACTATTTATAAATAATTGTTGATTTTTTAAAATGAATTTTCTTCTTAAATGAATGTTTGAATTTGTAAGATAAACGTTGTATTGTTCCTTTAACCTTCTGGAAGATTTTTATATTATTTATAAATCAAATAATTGTATAATAATTAAATTATATAATAAGTAAAATAACATATATCAATAAGGTTGATGAAGGAAAAAAGCTATATTCTGTTACAGTAGAAATGTAGCAAAACCAACCAGATCAAAGAATACAAATTTACAGAAACATCGTTGAATACAATATTTTTATGTCTGTCATAAATGGTTGTTTAATTTATCTTATGAAAAATACACTTAAGCATTAAATTTATTTTCCTCTAACTCTCCCCCTAAGGTAAATTACTGCAGTTGTTGTTCGTCCTATTTAGGAATGAAAAATTTTCCCACTTTTGTTTTTTTGTTTCCAACATTTAATTTTTATTTGACTATAGAATAAAATGACTGCTGTATTAGTTTTATTAATAAGATTATACAATGTAATAATTTTAATTGAAAATATATTTGAAGTGTTAAACATTATTTTTAATCAATTCACGGCCCCTTTTTTTCAGTTGTTTCCTTATCAGATTGTCAGTCGTTTTTCTGCCAGTTGAGAATTTTATTTGTTATCTCCACTTCGATTACCTTTAGCATTAAATTTTATATTGTATTCGAACCTGATCCATATTGCCGGTATTCTGGTTTCCTCTATTGCCCGAAGGGGATTTGGACATAATAATAAGATGAGCATCGACGCAGAGTTACTGCTTCCTGCCTGTGAATTGAGTAGAAGGTATTACTTGGCCTCCGTTGGCCGCATCATCATCTCCGATCGAAACGGGGAGTAAGCAACCTTCGAAGGAGAACTGGATGGGAAAGAGGCCACTTTGAGTGGAAAACACCTCTTCGGCGCCGGCCACTGGAGATGTTATCAGTGACGAACTGGCGCCTCAAACGTTCCCCTGCCTGAGATACGACCACAAAACAGGAAAAGCGAGAGAATAAAACACGGGATATGATTCTAACCCGTACTGAAATAAATCTCCGATTATCGAAAAAAGGAATGCCTGGTATTACAGGGTTTGTGCACATTTATATACTTAAATTCTGAGGTCAAACCGCAAATAAAAATCCTGTGAACAAGTATACCCTCTTACGCCGTCTCTATCCCATTATAGGTTCTGATTCTCTTCAAGTATTTGTCTTTGAACTAGGCTGTAGTTTTCAATAATAAATCTCTTTAACTTCTTATTGAACTTATGCCTTATACTTTCACTCACCACACTAATTGATGCTATTCTAGAGTACAACCTAGCTTGTTCTCCGAACACTTCCGAAGGTTTTTATATTTATCTATTCTTTGTGAAATTCTGAATTCAATTTCACGTTTGAAATAATTCTGGTGGCAGTGGAATAAACCTACAGAAACAACAAAAGTTTATATTTCAATGGGACAAACATATTATTTTAGTAGTTATAATAATATAGAATTAAGTCAACTACGAGATAGTTATTTTAACTTATCTTATCCACAGTTAAACTGAATTTAATTGTTCTTATCGTCATACACATGTCTATCTACGATACAAATGAAAGCTAACAGCTTTATAAATGCCAACCTGACTCTTCATGTAGCTACAAGCAGAGTTAGTAGCCATAGTGACGTAAATACGTTTACGTATAGCTTGAGATTATTAGCAATAATAATAGTAATTGATAAAGATAGAATAAGGGTATTGGATTTCAATAAATACTGCAAACCAATAGAAAATAAAACAGATTTATGTATGAGTAAGGATGATAAACAAGGTGGTGGAATTGAATTAAGAATTAAGTGAAAAAATAATTACTACATTTAAGGAAAATTGAATTAATTATATGAAACTAACATCTAAACCTCTGAATAAAAAAAGTAGATCATACGAAAGATAAAAAGAATACTGCAGATATAGAACTGTAATTTATAAAAATGTTACATTTGTTAAACGGCTAAGACTGTAAAAACAGGTTGTAGTGTCATATTAATAATCCCAAGACCACACAAAAAAGAATATGTCTTGGCCTGGACAGTCAATGTATATATGTGTGTGTGTATGGATATCGTTATAAATAAAAGAAGTGAAGTGGGAATCGGCGAACATTATATGCTCAAATTCTGAGGAAAGTGTAAACCTTTACTGATATTACGTTATGTTTATGGTACAAATATTGGGTAGTACGTTGCGAAGAATTGAAAAAAAATTATTCTGCATAAAGAGAAAATACATTTATTAGTGTAGTGTTATATTTTAATTAATATCCAGTTTTAAGAAATCAACTATGTAATTATGCAGAACTGTGGAAAAATAATTAAAAATTGACGAGCACTACGAACAAATTAATAATTATAATTGCTGTGGGCTTTTGTTAGAAGTTGACATTACAAACAAAATTTGTAATTATATTGTGACCGATTATAAAGTTAATTACCTGAGGCAGCAATAAATGATCGCTTAAAAACGATCGCACCGTTTGTGACCACATAAAAAGAAATACCATCCGTCCGCCAATAAAAGTGTGTTATTGTTTATGTTTTTTCCAGTCTCGTGAATTATATGCGTAAATGTTATCACACGCTAGGAATCTGTTGATTTTACTCTTGACAACAAAACGTGATTTATTGCCGCGAAACTTAACGAAAATATCTGTTTTTAATGAGGAGAAACCTATTCACAGGGCTCATTTGGCCGCACCAGTGAACAAACTGAATTGGAAACGGTGAATGTATTACCGATACTGATCGGCCTGTGCGATGGATGGATGACTGGTTAGCTGTATAGCGACAACGCGACGTTTCGCTCGTGAATCTGACATAAAGGAAAACTGGGAATTGGGACATGGAATAACTACATGTAGCAACGCCAAAAAAAATACATGAATGGACGTAGGAGGCGTACAGGTGTCGGTTGAGGAAGGTAGCAGGTACTACGCGGCCATTGTTGTGCAGCGTGGCGTAAGAGCCACCGTCACCGGAAGTGGGCGTGGCGGCGGCAAGTGGTCTGTGTTCCGGATGACCGCAAACCTCCACACAACTCCACCCCCTCTCCTATTCTTCCGACATTATCAATTCTCAAGTACGATCTGAGTCGCATTCTTTTCCCACGTGAACTAAAGTGTAGCAAGTTGTAGGACACTCGATTCCAACCTTGTTTCCATCTTTATCAACAAATTTTTGAAAATATTGTATTTGAAAAATAATTTTTAAAGATTCCATACTAAAATATACCTTTAAACTCTACTACATTAGTTGATCGCCATAGATCTCGGTGCCAACATGGTAGGGGTTTATTGAATGGCAAAGAAATATTTTGTAGAACGGCCTACCAATAATGTAGAAACGAGTCGGGAATGACTATCCATCAGAAGAAAAATTGCCATGTTTTTGCTGATGACTCGATCAAGGGATACAAAAAACTCCCAAACAGTGCCTTGCAATATTAACCAAAAAAACGTGGACAATTTGAAAATATTCGTTTGTAAAAATAGAAAAATGGCCTACATACCTTAACGATGAAAAATGCTCTGTTGTGGGACAATAGAAATATATAACTATAATTTTTATGAATTTATCAATGAATTGTTGGCAGATTATGGAACAAGTCCGATAATGGGTCGTACAGAAAAGAAACAATTCATTACACACATTGCGCTTTGTTTGTAAGTCGAGTCAAGTGAACGAGATTCCCTTTTCATACGGGAGCCGTTCTGGCGTTCAGCCAATTTGAACTGAGAAATAGGCAAAACACTTCGTCTCACGAACCTTAGCTTCGTGGCAAAAATGATGTGACAATGTCGCAATAATTAATTGATTGGATGTCACGAGGAAGAGCTTCAAGGTAAAATCAGCTCCCATTTGAAAAGCATTATAGTAACAATCGATCTATACAGTTGATTTAAAGAGTGCACGGTGCAGTCAGCAAGAGTTGAGAGTGTAATTAGAAGTAGACGTCGGAAAATCCTAGGTGAGCTGACATGTAACCAATAATAACTTACACACATAAAATAATCAGTAATTTTTAACAATTTTGTCTTGCAACAAGTCACTGATTTCCATACTACATAGAGAGAAAGATATCAATATTTCCGCATATTGTAAATTTTTAGGTGTACAATATTTCTAAAATTATGTTATCAAAGAAAATTTTGTTTAAAAGAAAAACCTACAGAGATACACAGAAATCAGTGAAAAACTAACATTTGTTTTCAGAAAATCTATTTGCAAATCCTTTCAAATATAATTTTTTAATGGGGTAACAGGCTCTATGAAAGTCTCCCAGAAACTGGCAACTCCCATTTACTAGCATAGAAAGGAAATTTGAAACGGGGGGGCGAGAGATGCGGAAGGGTTGACCGATGCTCCCGTGAGTTCAAGGATCTTACTCCAGATCACCTGCATGAGGATTGTTCACAAGTATCTTCTCCGTCTCGGCTGAGAGAATTGAGAGGTGTGAACTGTATAAAAATTAATGAAATACTTCATAATAACAAAGTAGGCTATTAGACAAAATGTCATCGGCACTGGTTATTAATGTAATTACTAAATTAACATCATGGTTCTAAGTTATTTCCCATTATTACAAAGATATGTTTACCAACAGATCCAAATAATATGTTAACAAGAGCCAGATATTAATTTGCATAAACTGTAAAGTGAAATTTTGCTATTCTCGTAATTATATAATATTTTCCAAAACTGAATTTAACTATGACGTGAAATGTAGGCCAATCAATACTATAATTACTACGAAGAATACCGACTCTTTTATACACCCAATTCTATAGAGAACAATATTTAAGACAAGTACGACACTTTGAAGACTTGATATTTGTCCCAACGGAAGTTATACCCTCTGGAAATGTCGGAACGTATTTCATGACAGGTAGTTCTCTCTAATGGACTTGCAAGGTAAAGTTTGGTCCCAGCTGGTTTCTCGCGCGTCAATAATCCTGAAAGACGCGGGCGAACTTGCCCTTCCTTGGAAATGGAAGAAAATGGATTTTTCTTCCCGGGCAATGCTGCGGTCAGCAGAAAGAATGAAGTGGTTTTTCCGAAGTGGAAAGATAAAAAAAACATGTCCTATCCGACCGACTCTCCGACGGATTACGAGTAATAAACGCTAATTGTACGAGCACAGTGACACAGACACCAGCTGTCATTGATGTATTACACTGGCAATTGGGTTCGTTACGTATTGATTAGATTTGTGCGCGCCCAAAGAATCTACTCTTGCCCAGTGAATAGTTTTCCAGCTTCAGTAACTCCAGCGAGTTCCCGCAGTAACCACAGGTATTGAGGTCCTCCACCTCCTACTTCCTGGTAAAAGGCGTTTTACTTAATTGCCTCTCAGCCTTTTCGTCCTGATTCCCCTCTGTAATGCCATCAAAGGTCTCTCTCATATAATAGCCGAAAACGTGACGACGTAGCAAGATCATACAGTGACTTTGTGATCCCGCATTTATTAAAACTAGTGCAGGCGGACATTACGTTTTACGGTAGTTAATTTAAATACATATCATTTCAGTAGATTACTTAATGAAATGAAGCAATACGACGTTTCTAATAATAAAAAGCTCCATCTTATAATCAGACAATTGCAAAAAAATTAACAATTCCGGACATATCGACGCGAATTAGCGAAAATTTAATATCACTGGCTAACAGCTTACGTCTTAAGATCAGAATAAAATAGCATAACACTTGGACAAGATTCTCAGTGTGATGCTTAGTATTTTTAATATGCAGCATTTAAGAAGTTTATCTTTAGCAATAATGGGGATCTCAGTAAAAAATAATGGTGTAGTCAAGACAAAACCGAAACTATACCGAAATTGAATACAACGCTTAGAGACAGTGTTAAAATTATATTTTTGTTCTTTACAGAAACATGCAGTATTTTAAGTAAAAATTATAGATTAAATAAGAAAGTTTTACTACCACGAACTCATTACATGTATTTCTCTGACTGGGATTAGAATTAATCTTACCTAATCAAATGTTTATATATTTAGAAATATAACAAAATATATTTGAAATAATTTAATGGACATATTCAGACAAGACACCTTTGTAAAGCTTCTGTGTAGCAGGCTGACCAGATAAAAAATTGTCATGAACAAAATTTCCCCTCCTTCTCGTAACAGTGACTTTGGGATCCAACCAAAATTAAAATTAATTTGTTTATTTTTTAACATCAAGATTGTAAACATTGATAGATATGAAACTGTGTATTATCATTTCAGTATATCCCGGAAATAAAATAATTCTTTCTTCGTGTTTACATAAGATACTTGCTTCTACCGCAAAATCCCCAGCAACTGGTACCTTTCGAATAGGTCCATCTATTTTGTCACCTACTCAGGCATTGTGCCACTAATATCAACTTGTACTCGTTACCATTGCACCCACCTATCCATGAACGTTCGTGTCACCCACCGATTTCTCGAATCACCGACTCTAACCAACTCCATCGCGTTTGGTTGCTGTTTAAACACGCATCGCATTCCTCTAAATGTTACCTCATAACACAACAGAATACTTCATATGGTGCTACGTAACCTAAAAATTCATTTAGCATATCTGGTTTAGCAGAATCATTTTAAGTCTCTCTTCAGAAACCTTTTACCCATTTCACACCCTTTTACACTATACGCTATATTCTTATTTAATTTAAATACATAGACCGATTAGCGTTACCTGTAAATCATATTAATTCGCTATAAAAGAATAATCTTCCACGCTCAGATTCAAATGCTGAGAAAACTTCTTATTCTCTGTGACTGAATTCAGAAAACATTGACTATTGTAACGTAGCTCTGCTTTATTCCTCTACATCCGAAATCGAAATATTTAAGTGTAATATATTTTCCCTGTTAAAAACAGCCTCCATTTCTCATTTACTTCATGGACGCTGCAAAGCATGGAGAATTCGCCATGAGTAGCATGGTGTGTGCGGCCGAAGTGTTGACGCTGGAGGCTCCGAGGTGGATCCTCCGTCCTCGCGACTGGACCGAGGGAGTTGCAGCACAAAGAGAGCGGTTCCCATGGCCGGGCAGCGATGACGTTGCAAAACCGCATTCCAGAACCATGCTTGTCATCTGTCGTGCCGGCGTAATGACTAAATGGCAACACCGTGTTCGGCCTGCCCACTTCAAAGACCTGCCACAGCATGCGCTTCGATCGTAAATCTGCACCGGCGTTCGATTGCCCGAATGCACTGACGCGCCATATTTCATTTCCCACTCATGGCGGCGGTTTATTTCTATTCTATATAGACGCACACACCTGGGCAATTTCGAAGGGCGCCTATCAAAAGATCATCGGTCATCATTAGCGATCTACTAGCCTTTTGGTACACGGCAACAGACTTTACGAACAGGTTTAACAAGGATACTGAGGGTGAGTACAAATGTCAATATGAAAGTGTGTGGGAACATTACAAATTAATTAACAGAATTTATCGGATGCTCGGTAGCTACGTCAGCTCGGGTATTACTGACGCCAAGCGAAGTCGTTTGACAATTGCAATATATTTCATGTCATCACGTAATTCTGCAATAATGATTATTATTTAAAATCACACTTTCGCCGCACTTAAGTAAAACCACACACAAAGGTCTTTCGACTTCATCTCCTGATATCCATCAAATGTAAACTTCATATAATAATAAGTAGAAGTTAACTTACAATAGTTTCATGTTATATTTTATCTAGTGTAATTTCAAATTACCCTGTTAATATGATTGAAACTCAGTCATTAAGGTCAATAACTAGTAAAAAAATTAATATCAAAGTAGTCGTAACTTATTACAATTGATGAGTTTGATGATAATTTTATAGGATCCCCTGGGTTGTTAAATTAGTCTCCAATTTTTAAAAAATTGGAAAATTTACTAAATATAATCAATTTCGCTCCAAGAGTTGACTAATTAGTTTTTTAAAATTAATTTCAATCGTCTGGATGCTTCATAATCAGGTTGAAACTTGTAAGGAGTCGTGAAAGGAACACATCCCGTGTATTTATTTATAAAATTGTAAAGTGACCCCTAAGGATAACTTGTTAAATTATTATCAATTTAATAAATTTTATATTCCTTAACGAATTATTTTTCATTGGATAAAATTTAAGATGAAACCCTTGTAAATTTTATATATAACTACTAAAACAGGGTATCTCAAGACGTTAATAATATTACTACTAAATACGGTAAGGAAGTCGAGCTATCGGATGTAGTAAGATTCTTAGAGGTATATATAATTAAGTAAAGTCAAAAAAATAAAGCAAATAAACACACATTAAAATATATTAGGAGCAAATTAACTAGTTCTAAAATTCAGGTTTTATTGGCACAGGCAAGAATAGGCTTTGTTTGCTTTACGTTGTCATTTTATGACAAATTTGTATTTAAGAAAGATAAATAAACATTTCAACGAGACTTACAGAGTAATTTGTACTGGACAAAAGAAAAAGGAGAACACCAAATCTCATTCGAATTGACTGGAATGTGTAGATTTCATAAAGAAGAAATTTTATAATTAAAGTATTGTTTGGAGCATATTTAAGTGAATGCGTTAAAATGGAAAACTATGGGTTACACAACTGAAGAAAGTAATACACTTCAAAGTGACAGAAAGTACAGAACATTTTGATTTTTCTGCGAGAACTACGGTGATTTATTCAAATAATCAGAAAAATAGTACATAAAAGTAGAGTGAATTGTCAAAAACGCACTGAACTCGTGATTTAAAAGATTTTAGCGGCAAAATGACTACCTAATAATACAAAAGTATAATAAACAATTAGTTTATCTTGCATTTAAATAAATATTAAATATACTACGTTTCGTCTCTCATTTTCGACTTCTGCAAGTATAAAAATTTAGCCGTTTATGGATATCACTCAATGACTCCTTCGGCCGCAGTAAACGTAGTATAGTTCGTTATTTAAATAAAATAGGGGTTGTCATAATCCATTTAACAAAAGTATTATATTTCAACATATATTGTAACAAGAAGGCATGTTTTTGGAACAAAAACACAATTTTATAGCATATTATTATTAATAAAAAATACTTTTTAGACATTTTAAATAAAGTCATTGAATAAATAAAACAAAGAATGGCCAAAAGTCAGAAATAATATAATTTTATTTGAAAAAGTTTCGTCCTCCAACTATCGGGATCTCCTCAGTTCTTTCTACAAAAATTCTTCATATAATTAATCATTCCTAGTTTAATATAACTAAATAAATAAGCGTGCCATGTTGTAGGTACTTACAATTCAAATTTCTGAGTTTTGGCCATTTTTATATAGATTTAGTCGAAAATTTCCCAACAGGCGATTACGTCCAATAATATCTCAAAACAACCAAAAATTATTTAAAAAATATTTTCAGCTAATAAAATAATACATTATAATGAATTAAACTCTAATGAAACTGAACATAACTAAATGCCCACTATTAAAATAAATATTAAAATAAATATATATATAGCTTATTATTATCATTGTAGGAACTCTCCTCTTTTAATCTTAAAAAATGTCTTTCAATAGTTGCTAAATATATCTCATAAACAATCAAAAATTATAAACTGAAGGGCTCCCTCTAAGAGTAAATATTATAAAATCATTTCCAAAATTGTACTTGAAACATATGTGCAGAAATATACAACACCAATATTTTTAAGTGTACAAACATCGTGATAATAATTATTAGAATATAGTGTACAAATTATATATATATATATATATATATATATATATATACTGTGTACAAAGATTATTTTAAGTCGCAGAGTACGAACTTTTGCTGGAATATTTATTTTTCTTGGACTGGGGTACAAAACACCTAAAGCTATGGATGGAAATTAAAAGCAACGTGAGGATAAAAGCGGTGACCAGATCGAGCTTAAATTAATTTTTAGAAATATTTACCTTTAAAATTTAACCAAAATATATACCTTAGTGGAAGTACGAATGCTTGCAAAGCTGACAGGTGCGTTTCAACGCTTAAAAAAAGGTTAAATTTGATTAAACCGGAAGGGGTGAGTTCAAAGTGTCTGATTGCAGATGCCTGGAATGTTTAGTTTGAAAGTGTGTGGGGGGCGTCCCAGATATTAAGCATCAACCATCGTCGGAAAAGTTTACACGCGTTTGTAAAGCAAACTCTCTTTCGTCCCCACTCCTGTCTGGTTCTGCACTTTGAAACGTCAATTAATGGAGGGGTCTGCTTTTATGCGATTTTTATGTAAACTACAAACGATCAAGTGGCAGAACATTCTTTTTATGGCCGTTTTATTCCAGCCGGTGGCGTCGTGAAAGGTGGAAAATGTGTTGCGGGTTTATTTGTGAGCTTCGTCGTTAAAATCTGTATTTTATTATATGATTTGAAAATATTACAACAGAAAACTCATGTTTGGTACTGGACATCCTCTCACAAATAATACAGAACCTACAGAATTGAATTTCAAAAATCAGAAAGCTATAAGGTATATCGTAATAACCTTTATATCTCTTTTCCTCTTTCAAAACTACGTCGCCAAATTTGTATTTTATTCAGCTGTAAAAAATATATCAAATGATTATATAGTAAAATAAAAATCCAAGGCCCGGAATCACACATTTCTGAGCTCAACGATTGATTGCGGATTTCAACACATCGGTTCTTTAGATTCGGATTTATATGATCTGTGCCTCAAATTGGGACAGTATCACTATTTGTCAGACCAATTTTGGGGCAGGCTGGCAAGTATTCAAACCACGATTTTATCCATTAATTAGCCCGCAATTACCACAACGCCATTAGGTATGGTTATTAGGACTTATAAATGCAACCATGACAAACACAAAAAGTCCGATCCTCCATTTTCGGTTTGAACTGTGCCACCACTAAAACCAAGCTTTAATGTGACTAATTTGAGCGCGCAAATAACTTCTATTCATTGGTAGAAATTCTAAGCCGTGCAAATAACTTCCGTTCATTCCTGTATCCAAAAAGCTCTCGGATTTGACTTAATTTAACAAATTTATTACTGGTTGAATGTAAACAAATTCCCATTTATGTCTGTACGGACATAAAATAATTCTATGACATGATCATGCAAAAAATTAATAAATAATAGGTATTAATCATTTATCTAAAATGAATGATTATGAAATATGCATATTCCACTTTAAATTTACTGGGTTAGAAAATATGAAATACAAACAGCGGATTCCTTTACTGTTATATTGACTCCGGGGTCGGTATTTGGGCAGTATTTTAGTATTTTAATATATTGTATGTATCTTAAACCTAACAATTTGGATTAAATGAGGAATTAAAAAAATTAATAAGTTTTACGCAACGAAAACGATGTGTCATACTCACATTTGGGACTTAAACAGGTAAAAAAAGAAATTTATTTAGGTGCAAAGGTATTTTAATTATGTAGCACTTCATGCAAAATTTGGACCTCTACTTTTTAACAATTAATGACATACAATAAAAATGCAAGTTTCTATTATTTATATATTTTTACACTGGAAACTTAAAGAATTCATAGTTTTAATAAAATATTGCCACATTAAAATAACAGTTTTTGATAGTAGTTAAAACCTGAATAAATTTGAATAAGTCTAATTTTTATCAGATGGAGTCTCAAATTTGTGGACGAAACGTCGTTGCAGTTGAATAAAACTTTAATTTTCCTTAAAATGATCATTTAATTTATCTTAATATAATGCAAAGAACAGACGTTAAGTAAAACATTATAACTAAAAAAAAATTCAAAGAAAACAATCCTATCAAGTGTCAATAGATTGGTTACATCTAAAAATCCAAAATCGCTTAAGTTTGTTTACAATGAACTCTATGCTTCGTAAGTTAAGTTTATATTTTTATAAAAGTGTATTCATTCTGTGCTCTTGAACCATTTCAAATACTGAATAATGAAGAATCCCAAATAATATGAACAAGGACAAGCAGATACTTAGGATATCATGCATCTACTCTGACAGAAATTATACGGAATATTACCTCATTACTTCGTCGTTTAGAGCGGGAATGGAAGTTTTTTAATTCATTTTATACTTCAATTCAAAATTAGGGAATATTAAAAACAGCAGCATTTATCTTTGGGGGACGAATAACCTACGTGCTTCTAGGAAACTATACATAGGCTCAAGTGAAAATGAAAATATAAATCTTGTCCATTATGACAGCTGAGAAATAAATTCTTCGCAGGGTCCTTGCATAGAGTTCAAGTGTCTGGGTCAGAAGCCACTGCCCTGTTATCGATGGAATGTCTGCTGGATCCAACTTCAAAGAATTCTCTGGAATCTACGTCAAACGAGCTGGTTCCTGTTACGTTTAGAAATCTGCTTTGTACAACCATCAGCGTTTTGTGTCAACACGAATTTGCGCGGGGAGGAGCCGTGTTCAAAATGTCAGGTTAATAGACGAGGGTTGTCTCGCTTCCTCTTCATGGATTTATGCCAACCATCCCCCGGATTCCCTATCAGTGTGTCCGTTAGCGGAGAAATAACAATGATGGACAACGATTAATTACCCTGGCGTAATGTCTCGTGCGAATGAAGGTGGAGAGATATCAATGTAGTTAATGGGACATTGAGCTCGAAAGTAAAGTAAACAGCATCGAATTTTCAGATCCAATATTTTTAAGTTTATAATATATTAGAAATACGGGAAGGATGATAAGCATAAATATGCAAATGATAATAGCTATTAAAGAAAAGTATTAGAACTCACTATTCAGTTAAATTTATATTGACCAATACCATTAATATCAACTGAATAATGTTTGTACTGAACGAAGTCTGCACTGAACCAGTCGTTAGTAAAAACATATCATTTGGTAGCCAAATTATAGTAATCGGATGTTGTACGGAAGCGATTCATGTACTTTATAGAAGTTAAAAGAGTTCGGTTCCTGGAAGACCCCAACCCTTCATCCACCCACCAACCCACCCCAAGAATTGCACAAGAGCCTATGGGGAAAGACGGCGAATTTGCAATTCAATGTTCCGAAGCCACATTGGTGGAGGTTCGGGGGGAAAAAATGAAAAAAAGTTTTCCTTTCAGCACTCGCCTTTAAAACGTTATGCTGAAAAATTATGGTAAGATGTTGCGTACAGATTTAAAGAATTACTTCCACCACGGTATTGTGTGAGTCTTCTTTTTTCCCATGCGTCAGAATAGTTTTAAGTCCTAAATTTTGATACGTATGTAACGCTTTTATTTCCAGCTTATTTATAAACATTTACTATATAATTTAAATTCTGCCATTCGTTTCTAGTTATCAAATACTACATTACATATATAAACACGTTTATACAAAATAATAAGTACATAAATAGCTGTATATAGACAGTCATTTATATATTTATTATTTTTGTATAAACTTGTCCTTTTAATTTTGGATTTGTTGTTGTGATATTCAGTCCTAAGACTGGTATGATGCAACCCTACATGCTAACCTAACCTGCGCATGCCTTTCATTACCCACATCTCCCCTAATCTCCTTAGCGTATTCAATCTTTCACATGTTCTTACGTCACAAACTTTCCTCAAATGCTAATTTTACAAAAGCCTCATGTCTCAAAACGTGGCCTTCTCTTGGCCAAAGTCCTCCTAATTTTACTTTCTATTCCGAACTATATTTATGTTTTCTTACACTGTTTCTGTGCACGTTTATATATAATGTTGTCGTATTTCCCGTGTCTACTGATTGAATAAACTAATGGAAATATAAATGTCAATTACTTCGGCCCTGGAAAGTGATGGAAGAAATCAGTTTTTTTTCTGTTAAATAATTTACACAAATTAAAATAATATATTTTGATTATACACTAATGAAAAGGTCCCTGAACCGTTTTGTTCCAAATGTAAGTTTTCAACCTCATTTAGTCTTTCTTTTTATCATGATACATTAACTTAGTTTATAATTGCTATATTAATTTTAAAATTTTATTTTTAATCAAATAGATTGTGGCTTACTTTTTCTCCTTTCCACGCCCCCCCCCCCCTTTCAATACCCTCTGAAACAGAAGTTGCGAGCTTCTGGGTGAACCTCATCCCCACAATCCCGAACAAAAGAAATAAAATACCCACCCCATATTCATTAATATTTTGGGGTGTAAGGGAGTAAATCGTAACTTAGATAAACTATTTCATAACTGCCATACTGTCCTTAATACTATTGGCTACAAAGAAAATATTAGAAAAAATTACTACCCGATTAACTTTCAATATAAGGATTATTTTATCCTGACGGTAGTAAAATAAGCCCCTACAAATTCGTCGACAACAATTTCCTACCGTGCATAAGAAACAATAAGTATTAAAAAATATTGTATACAAGTTTATATACCAATAATTAATAGCCTGAGTTATTTAACAGATATCCGTAGATAATATTTGACTTACTTAAATCACTAAAAGCAGTAAAGATATTTTCGAAAAACAGATAATTGTAAAAGATTTACTTTTAATATCGATTATTAAATGATCCAAATAACAGTAATCCAAAAGTAAAGGTTTTAAATTCTTACCAAAACTACTTAGCACCATGAGTAATATCACTTACCTGAAATAGAAAGAAATAATATAATTAGTAAATGACGGTTTAAGAAAATCATAAACAAGCAAATAATAACAAGATTTCAAGTCCCATAAGATGGAGACGTTATCACTTGATGCAAAATATTATAAAATAAAATAATACGAACACAAATACATAAAACTAAATTAAAATTGAACGAAGCGTTCAATTAGAAAAATCAGTAGTGAACTACGAAACAGCTGAAGGAGCTGTTGTGCCGTAAGTAAAATATAAAGCCTAATAAAACTGATAGTTCAATTAATTCGAATAACTTTCATTCAAAAATGTATTATTGTTTCACCATAAAAGTTTCGCCACAGTTTCTCTTGACAACGTCCCGAAGTACAACGAGGAATGGTTTTGCAAAACAGTGAAATGAGCTCAGATACAAACACGTTAATAGAAAATTTCAATCAAATTTCTGAAACACACGTATAGTCACTATTAATAGTTATAATTATTTAACTTCAATACAATCGTTAATAAACAAGCCAACTTGGCAGTGAAAAAATAGTTCTATTAATCATTCCTATGTTTTAAAATATTTACAGGTACACAAGTGTACAAAATTTGGTGAGTTGTGCGTGTGTAAACCACACGTCTTTAGACATTTATCAACAAAAAATTCTATTATTGATTGATTTTTATAGGACACATAAAAATCAACTTATAAACATTCATATATTTGTGTACCTGAAAGGTCTCTAACACATAAAAACGTTAAGTAATGATAATTTTTATTTCATCAAAAAATTCTGGCAAGTTGACTTATATATATTATTTATAAATGCAATTTTCCTTCATTTCCAGAAAACAGTTATTGTTTTATAATTTAATTTTTTATATTACTTATTTCGATGGAAACAATTCTCTTTATTTGTTTGCCGTAATCACTCGGAAAATAAAAATTTCTAGATGAATTAACGTAGTAATATTGAAACGTTTCGATTGACCAGGACAATAGAAATATTAAACTGAATGATCAGATATTGTTCTTCGCAAGTGCAAAAAGAACAACAAAAAAAGATGATAAAAATGCTTTATTTCGCCTTGGAAAAGATATTTATTAATTTGATAAAAAGAAAATATTTAACCTAGAACCGGTACATAATTGTTTTATTGATAAAAATAAATAAAACCTAATAGAGCCATTAACTTCAAATTGGAACTGTTTCTACGTCTATCGTAAGTTGCAAAGAATTTCGAATACACAGACACGCACACAAAATTGTCTGTGCTCAAGTGCTACAGCTATTACTGGATGCGCAAATATTTCAAAACCAGATAATGGAGTTTGGTGGGTGTCGGTTCGGAGGATGGTTTATAACATACTACTGGAGATAATAAATTGGGGTTAACAGACGCGAGTGAGTGTTCGAATAACCCAGATGACGCCAGAAACACACCCTCTCACAGAGAAAAAAACCGCTAACAGTGCGATAAAACCCTTCATTATTCATACACGTTAAAAGGACCTCTTGCCCATTTCCTGGCCCACTTTTTAATTTCACTTTAGGAGACCTCAGAAACAGAACGTCGAGTCTGGTCTGCACAAAGGGACGAGGTTAATAAAAAGTTGGATTTACTCGGTTGCTTTATTACTCTGGAAGTTAATCTTAAATTCCGTAAAGGTGTCAGGGAAAAACTCCAAAAATTTTAAGTGTCCAACAGAAATATTATATCGAAATATTCAGTCGCAAGTAATATAGAGCCGAAAAAACAATGAAGACTGGACAACAGATTATAAAACATTGTGTAGTGTTGCTGTAATTTAATCATAATAATACAGTAAGTCTGACGTGTGAAACTGTATTTGCAAGCATAGTTAAAAAACGAATTTAAACCCCAGTTACTATAGAAATTAACGATTGATGCGCAGACACTATTGTAAATAATTCAGTTTGAAGAAAAAACTGCATATTAATAAAAACAAAGTGAAACAATTACAACAAGAATGAATTAAAATAACAGTGAAGAATTGCGTTTCTTGGAATATAAACTTTCCGATATTAAATAGTTAGGAAATTATGTGGTTAAATATGTACACGTATTGACCACCGAGGTACGAACGATTTAGTAGTCACATTTGCGATCCAATTTGAAGCATTCCCAAGAAGCACCTCCGCACTCGAGTAAAGTGCCGTAGGATGAATAATACGATGAGTCGTGACCCTCTGAATGGGCAATTCATTCCGAAAAGGAAGGAGGCGTGTTTTTATCTGTGCGCGAGGAGCTGAAATAGTGTTTTAACGGAACCGTCGGACGTACAACGCGCCAAAGCAATCGCCAATAAAAATCTCAGCAGGAGATTGGGTACGCAGTTTGTTAATAGATATGAACTCTGTGGTCGGTGGGATTTCGTATGCTCAAGAGTTAAACCCGCGCCCAGGGGTCGCCTGATATACAGGCGGTAAACTACTCTTCCTATCAGGTGTGCGGAACGAAATGAAAAACAAAATATTGTTTCCCGTGCAACCGAGGGGGAAAAATAACGCAGGCTCACATAAGGGATGCTAAGTCACTTTAAAGTTATGGTATTAATATAAGCGTCAAGAAATACTAACTCAGTTTTATTACTATCGTGCTCAGACAAAAAGCAGATCTGAAGGAAAATATTTCGGTGATACATTTGAGGCTTAGGATGTGTTCGACATTGTCATTAAACAATTAATTAAAAATCCCAAAAGTGCCCTCATCCCTTTTTTAACTCATAATCTAAATGAATTACGTGAATTTAAACACGGCCTACCTAAAAATATGAGTTAATTTCTTCAAAGAAATCAGTCACGCCAATTAATTAACCAAAACAAAATATTAATTTTAATTCGAAATTTATTCAATTTTCCAGAAGCTTTCGGCATTGCCATAGTCATCTACAAATTTAAATACAAATTATTTGAAACATTTCAAAAGATATTGTGGATTTTTAAAAATATAAAACAATTTCGGTATAATTTATTGAAAGTTGGCACCTTTTTATTTAAAATGTAATGTAGTCAATTAATAAGTAATATTTTAAATAAAAGATGACAACTTTTAATAAATTACACTAAATTTATTTTTATATTGTAAAAAATCCACTTTTTTAATGTTTCAAATAATTTGAATTTCAATGTGTAATGACTATGGCAATGCCGAAAGCTCCTTGAAAATTGAATAAATTTGGAATAAAAATTAATCCATAGTTTTGGTTAATTAATTAACGTGACTGATAAAACATAGGTAATCACCATTATCATATTTGAATTAATTTTTAAATTCTACTTCAGATAATAACGTAAAATATGTCCAATTTTCGTGAAAATAGGATGCCAAAAATTAAAGAAATAAAATAATCAGTTGCAAATGTTGGTAGCCCAAAGCTCCAGACAAAGTTCGTGCAGGTTACATGCGCTAAAGGGATAATGATATTTTTGGTGATTTTAATGGATAAAAATACGTTCTTTTACTGAATAAATACAATTGAGTCATTAAACAAAGAAAATACTGACAAATCTTGAAAGTTAAAACTGAATCTTAATTTCTATTATTGGTCTTAAACTAAAACTCGTACGGTGTGAATAAAATCCCATTCGAAATAACATACACTAGAAAGTACTTGCCAATTTTTTCCTCAACTTTAATAATCCACAGACAGTTTCCAGAAATTAATTCTGAAAGTGATAAATGACTTCAAAGCAAACACTACTGAAGTTTATTCAATCTACAAAAGCAGTTGTTAAAGTTACGTTATGCTTCATAGCTCCTTTCTTAAGCAGAATTTTAACTGCCAACATTCGGTGAGAAGGAAAAATACAGTTAGATACAATATCCAACTGTTTGGAAATAAATAAATAGTCAACAGCCTAAACGTCGGAATAACATTAATACAAGCTTATATTAAAGAGTAGTTAGTACACGACGTTACTTTTGTAAATCAAAAACCTCATATACATAAATCAAGAAAATAAAAAGGAAGAAAATTTATACGTGCATGTCGCACATGCGAAGAGGCTGAAATTATCATCCTCATTAATTTCCTGAATCCAATTTAAATCAAACCAGATGATTTTACAAATTCAGGAACTAAATGTCGTGGACTAACTAGCGTTTTAAAAAGAATTTATTTCAGCTCGCGATATACACTGATTTTTAATAGAAAAATCCATGTTACAGTTCACTCAATCTATGGCTGCGACGTAGAAGTTATGTAGGAGAACACAATAGAAGTTAAAGAGAATTCAGTATAAAGGAATGGACTTACGGTATACAGTATTACAATGAAAACACACGAGTCCACTAGTACGTTTGTACAACACAGTTATAAGACTCATGTTCATGTACAGGTAAATACACAATTGTTACATGTATGATTAATCTTTAAAATAATTTAAGAATATTAGAAAATTGCTTGTTTTCTTGAATGCTTAAAGCTCATGTTTATATAATTTGACTTGTTTCTTAAATAAAAAAAGACAAACACACCGGAGGACTTGTGTGGTTCTAATACAAATATCCTTAAAAACTACTGAATGTGATATAACAACCCGTATCGAAAAACTTTTCATTTTTCATAATCACAATTTCTTAATTATTCAACTACATATAAATGTGCATTATTTCCTCTCTACGAAAAATTGTAAATCGGAGCACAGTCCTATAATAAATATGATAATTAAATAGTACCTCTATGAAGCCCACATAAATTAATTTAATTATAAATCGGAAATTTACGAACTAGTCGTTTTACTACAGAAAGTAGCATGAAATATATATTTCGAGTGAAAACCAAAATCTTTTAAAACAACATAAAATCTTAATTTTAACAGGGAGGAAAGTTTCATAAGCATCACGTTACTCCGGTAAAACTATTAAAATTAAAATAAGGGAAGAGTAGTAATATAATTTTGTAAACTGACAAACACGCATTACTAAGTACAATTTAAATGCTTTAGTAGGATAACTGTAGCCGAAGAACAAAATTACAATTATTTTACATTTGATGACTCATAGATTTTAATTATTTTCAGTTTTTATATTACGTGAAATTTAAATAAATTTCGGAAATAAATGACCGCAGTGTCTTCTCCGTGACTATTTATTCAACGTTGATGGCTGGAAGACTAATTGTCTCTAAATTATTTAATTTAACATTCACTGAATAGCAATACTGCCATGGCATATCTGTTTCAATTCGCGACCGCAATTTCATGAATTTAAATAACCAATATTTATTTTTAGCATAAGATATTGTTGCCTGATCATAGAATTTAAAAATACGGCAGACCCTTGAAAAAATCCGAAATTTTATAAATAATTGACTTTGACTATAGTTATTGTTATATTTCGTTGAAAAAATAACTATCAAAGAAGTTGAAAGGTTTTCATAAGAACTTCCGAGAATGCATTTGGTAATTATTTTTAGAGTTCAAACTTCAGCGATTTAGATTGAATCATCCCGTATAATCCTGAAAGGCTGAAGGGAAGCGGAGGTAGTGGATTCGGGCGAATCGTACCCTCCATATGGAAGCGGCATAGTTTTATTTACTCGCTACCCCCACACGACAACTTGTAAAGCGGGGGAAGGATTTCGGTTCGGCCTTGGGGAGGAAGACGAGGCTCAAAGTTCCACCGCCAACGCTGGTTTTAGAGAGGAGATCTCTGAAACTTTATCTGCAATATGTGTTCCTTTGGTGCCGAGAGTTCGCACACGAACACACACACACACGCAGCTTGCAGGAATGCCAACCTGAGACCCGACTTTGCAACACTGCCTTGGGGGATCCACTCGTTATTCGTTACCCCGGCCGGATATTAAACCAAAATGCCAAGAGGCGCAATTTTATAAACAAATTCCAGCTCAGGCGACAGTAAATTCTTGGCTCATTCTTGTGGGGAAACGGTTGAGATACTGGAAACGACGAGAAAGGGAAACAAATACCAATGCCCCATTTGAACTAATCAATTTCCACACAGTAATTCACTTTCTTAGTGGTAAGAAATATATGCTTATTTATTAAGAAGGACCTCATACACGTTAGGAGAAACGATTCAAACAATATGAACTCACCTGCTACAGTAAACTGGTATTTGATTTGCTGGACGTCTCCGTTATGCGGGTTGTCTACCGCGATGATTGGACGGCAAAAATCCACGTAATTATATATTCAAGCGTACTGTCTAGTCTGTGAATAAAGCCCTATTTGTAGGTATCACTAAATCGTTCCCTACAAAAGCCTTCGATCTCTACTGAATATTTTCGTGCACAAAATTTACACTGGCAGAACACATTTAAAAAAAACGAAGATGACCATTGCGTGTTTTTTAGGTAATATTGCTCAATGAAGCGGAGAAAATGTAAACATGCGATACCAGAGAATCTCCAAGCATTACGAAGGCTATAAATTCCAAGAACGACAAGTTGGGACCGGAACTGCACACCGCACTAGGCATCAAGCCTCAGATAATTGCAAACGAGTATAGTTAGTGTAGTTGTATTTTGCAACGGCCGTTCTAGTGAACGGCAGAGTAACGCGTATTAATCTGATGCATGCAGATTTAACTTCTGATTTAAATTAGCAATTGATTAGTAGCCAATAAATAATATATATTTATAAGACATTTATAAATATAAATATTTTATTATCTATAAATCTGACTATCTTCATAGTCTGAACGGTACACACAAATGTAATTATTATATTATTAAGTGTTCTTGACATTGAACTTTGACTGTAAAGTTCCTTCTACGCGGTATTTTGTCATCAGTTTCTTCCTCCAGCGCCCATTTTCGTCTTTCTCCTATTCAATCTGACTCATCTTCTCCTTCTCTGATGATCTGGAACTCCGTAAATCATTCTTTCGATGATGTGCAGTAAACAATTTCTCTTGTAGGACGTGTCCGCTCCAGCTGTGGTTCCCTTACAAACCCGAACTATTTGACTTGTTTATTTTCATTATTTCAATGCCACATTTCAAAACTTTCCATGCATTAACTCTCCCTCTTTGTTAATGTCCATGTTTCTGATCCATGCCAAAACCGTGTTCCACATGCATGACTTTCCCCAAGTTATTCCGCAATTCTATATTTAATATTTTTGGGAACAGGGTTTACTCGGCGAATACAGCCATGGACACTGTGATACTTGACTTTATTTTATTCGTGCTGCAGCCATCATTCGATACAACGCTTCCAAGATAATAAAGATTGCTGGTTTCCTCGGTGTAACTTTTGAAATCAATAAATCGCTAGTGTCTAATCGACTAGAACTGACACAGAGCAAAGTTTCCATTACTCTCACTGGCATAATCTTCTGGTGAAAGTCGAGAATTTTTTGTTTGTACTACCAAGGATCTGATAAACATTTTGTAATTGTTTATTTCTGGGTACGGGACTTTAATGTGGAAGTTCACAATGTCGCGTGGAATGACATCAATTTTGTTTTATTTTTAGACGTCCAATACGATTGATGATGATAATAATAATATATTAATGCTTGTTAATGAACTATTAAAGTATAACAGGAGAGAAATAGTTTGCCGTCTCAGAATAAAAATTTCAGCCCCATTTTCTAATTCTGGTGTTCCTTTCAAATGCGACTCCTAAGTCAATAGATGTTTAAATAATGTTTCATTCTTACATCTGTTTTTAATAACCGGATTTTAATTATACCATGAACAAATAGCAATAAAAATTATTATAATACTATATTTTATTTATTTAAAAACGAATATTTGTTTGTTAATAAACACAACGGAATATGTGACAGATCGCAGCCTGACGAGGGTACAAATATTTATTGAAACGTTGTACTGATCAGTATAGATTTTAATATTTTTTAATTCCATAAATTTTATTGGACTGCCAATGGTCATTTAATATATCTAAAAGATTCATTAATTTTCATAACAAACGTATTCCTCATTAAACATTGCAGTTTTATTGGCTTTCGTAACGAGCATTTGGTAGTGAATTTGGGATTATTCATTCACTGTGTTCCGACATTTTCGCGTACCGTACTAATTCCAGGTCTCTTTTTCCCCTTCATTTATTTAGATAGTTGCTTGTCGTCGCTGCACATACGCACACAAGTCGGAACAGACTGTTACAGGATGCCCAGGACGAGCCGAGTAAATAAAACACCATTTTACGTCCTGCATTGCGGAAGTCGGTTTGAGAGTTTTACGTCTGTACCGAAAAACAGGAGGGGGAGGAGGTTAAATATCTTTGGCAAACGCCACTTCCGGTCAAGTAATAGTACTCAATGTTTCAAATAATCTACTTTATTCCTACCGCAGATACATAATAATGTGGAGGATATTCTATCAATTATTACAGCTTCATGTTACCATTTCGGGTGTATTTGTATACATTGTAAACAATTAACTCATTTTGTTAGTTAAAATGCAGCAGTTAAATACTATTCATTTTGTATTCATCATTTTATTTTGTTTTCAATCGAAATATTTATGACGAGCTCAAACGGGGTGACCACTAAATGACTGGCCCGTTTTGAACGTCAATAATAAAATGCGGTTTGAGGAAAAAATGCGCTGTTTGCTGAAGTGTTTTAGAAAAGCAATAAATTTAACAAAATTACACTTTTCTCAAATAGAAATTTTTCCAAAGGATGGCATCTGGTAATATTGTAACACCGATTTCTTTTTTTCAAAATTGTTCTTGCTTTTATATTATTTACGTTCGAAATGGGTCTCCCACAAGGTGGCTATTAATTGACACAGAAAATAAGTTTTAGATGAAATTGTTTAAATACTGAATTTTTTTTCTGATTTATCAACAATGTCAAAAATTATTCAGTTTGTTGACGTTTCTACATAAGAGCTCTGTTCAAGAGAATATTTTATCTAGATGGCATCCCCGACAAACACTTGTGATTGATGGATTGCATAGACACAGGCACTGCAGTAGGGTTACTTAAGTTTATTACAATCAGGCGGCGAAGTTTGAAAGTATTTGAGCACAATGTCTCTTTTCTTTTAAATTTGTTGCACTTCTAATAAAATGCAGTAAACGCCGCATTTTTTCTCAAACCGTGTTTTTATTATTTACAATCACTCATTTAGAAGACTTCCTGTAAATTCCAATGTTTTCCATTTATATTATTATAATATTACAAAAAAAGGTTTTATGTATTCAAAATTAATATTGGCTTTATAATGTTTGTGAATATTTACCAGAATTAAGAAACGGGTTGACAAGACTTAATATTTCCGCAAATAGCTGGCGTGAGAAAGAAAGAGACCCACATAAACAACTAAATTTAAATACCACGTGGATGCCACGACCAATGGGGTTTCATGGTTTCAAGACAGATCGATTGTAAATGATCGATTTAGAGGTTTTGGACACGACAATGAGGATGTGTAGAGCATGATTCGGCTGTCAGAACTTGAAGCAAACATACGGGAACCGACGCTAGGTCCCGGATGTATATGAAGGGCGATTTGTGACGCTGAAGAAGGTCAACGCTGGAGAAGACGCCATATAGAGATGATGTACGCTGTCAGGTTTCCAATCCTTGACGTTTATAGAGGGTATCGCGCACGGAATTTTTATCTTGAGATCTGATTGCTTCACCGAACTTCATTGTTTCCCCTAATTTTGTATATATTTTCGTCATGAATGTTTTCCCTAGTTTTGTAAATAAATTTCCTAGTATCTTTTAATTAACCTTTTATTTTAATTCCCTAACCCAATCTATAATATATATTCTGATGATTGTATGAGAAATTATATGGTATTTCAATTGGTTTTCGATTGACATTGTATGTTTAGCTGTCAAAGTAATACGCATAGCTAACCAGCAGTATGAAACATCTTCCAGTCTAGGTCGTGCTCTGCTGATAACCCAAGAGGGAGGAGGCGTCTATTAAGAGAACTTCTGAATAGGATCCGTTAAGACCGCCGTTAGGTCGAAAGACTCTGGCATCTGGCGCCTGGCTGCTGCATTGTACACGCATTAACGGGCGCGGACATTGTGTGCTCTCGGACGGGCAAACACCGGACCATCGATATAACCAAGGGACAGAAAACACTTCAGCCAGTAGGTAGCCTTCAGTCTCAACAATACACAGCTGGACATTTAGCGTGAATCGTTTTATTGCAATAAACAAATGCGATTCAGAGAGAGGAATTTCAAGACAGTAACATAGGAGCATTAATAAATTAAAATAAACAACTATTTCTATGCATGTATTTTGCGTTGGAAATATTGCATGATTGGAAATTTCGTATCGAGTTATGAATTAAATCCAATAATTATATTTTAAGGGACACCGCGTGCTGTATGCGACGTCAAAGCTTATGCCTTACTAAAATGAAGAAAACAGATCTTCGGAGTTTTTTTGTTGGATAACAGGCTGCAGTAGGATGATCCTGAAACAGACAACTTCCCTTTAATAACATAGGAATGGATTTGAAAAGTGGGGGAATGTGAAAGATAGAACAAGGTTAGGATAGGGTTGACTAGGACCCCGGGCTAGAGTAATAATCCTACCAGGTGTCGGGAAAACCCAAAAAGAATGCATCAGATAGGTCGGGCTATTGGGTACAATTCTCAAGCCCTTCCGAAAGACGGGAGAAATTTCTGCTGTGGTGTCGCAGCATTCCATTCGCCGTGTCTTCTTCAGTTTTAGGAGATACAGTGGGATCAGCGTACAGCTACCGTATGCCCACGGTCTTCGACCCTTGTATATACACCTCCTAAATTACGTGAAGATGTCTCGGCTTGTGAGAACTTTTAAAAATAAACAGAGAGAGTACGAGACATTCCCGACGGAGTCAGGTGAGCCCCGCAGTCAATGTGGGTAGAAACACCTGCGAGAGAAACTCCCACAGGTGGGCTAAGTGCGATTCCTTCTCAGAACTACCTGCGGGCCACAATGTTCGCACATTCCTTCCCCCCCGTTCAGAAGAAAACAATTGCAAGCGGCTCGATTTCCACCCGACCAAAATGTGGAGTAAAATGAATACATTGTACTTTCAGGCCGTGTTTAATTTATTAAAAATACAGTAAAATATAATATGAATAATTTAATGAATGAAAGTGAAATATGTTGTAATTCAAATTTTGACTAATTCAAAACAAAGGGGTTTCTTTCATTTATGTACACCTAAGTTTTTATTTTTAAAAACTGTACTTGTTTATCATACTTTAGATTTTTGCAAATTATGGTGACGATTTGTAATTAAATTTATTTGTATTATTAGACGAAATATTAGTATAAGTGATTTTTCTTCTGAAGATACTTCATGTTGTGGTAATTTTTTCTAATAGCAAAGGTAGGGTTTTGAAAGGGGGAAGGCATAACAAGCTAGCCAAGGGTTGACTAAACCCCACAAGCTACAATTTAAGCATCATACCCGACACTTATCTAAACGTCACGAAGGGCAAACACTGAAAAGTCTGCATCAGTAGTTCGGATTAACTTCCCTTGTCCCACGCCTTTCCGTTATCTGAAATTTGAGATTTGTATTTATAATTAGTTTTGACAACTAGAAGGCGAAAAATAAAATTATTTACGTGTGTTTAAATCAACGTGCCGGTGACTTGGTGACTTCTGATGGCGCTCAGTCATTGTGGTTAGCTGACACATCAATTCCGTGACGTTATGATCGTGTTTCCCAACACACCAACTTACCCCACTGGTTAACCTCAACAATTTTCCTGCACTTGAGGTTTAGAATCTGAGCACGAGTTGATGATCCAGTTACATACGGCTTGATGCTGTTAAATACTTCTTCGAATAAGCCGATAAAACTCCCATTTTATACCGTATCGTAGTCTCATTTTCCACATCACGATTCTCTGCCACCAATTTAATTGCAACTGTCGATAAGTATAAATGTTTTAACAATGTTAAGAGACACTCTAAATGGCAAATCATCCACCATGCGTTGATTTAATTAAATGATGAAGATAACAATGGAATAAATTAGTTCAAAAATCAAATGAATCGAAAACATAAGAAGAGTGGGAGTGATTCAAACTACTCAAGGAGCGCAATTACCTCCCATCGAACAATACAACTTCTGGACATTTTAATAACCGCTGCACGGCGAATGTTATGGGTTATTCTCCTCCTCTCACTTTGTGTATGTGTGTGTGTGTGCCAGTCTGGCTGGCTGCAGTTCTATCTAACGAGGTGCATGTTTCCCCTCATGAGTCATCAGTGTAGCGAGACTGGCTCTCTGATGACGCTTCGGAATGTGAACCCGAGACCTCGAGGACACTGACGATCGTAATAGGTTCACAGACCGGACGTCGGACAAAGATCGACATAAAAGAGTCACGAGAACTAAAGAGCGAGCGGTTAACACTGAACGCGACTATTTCAATTGTTTAGGAAAACATTAATGCTGAACACCTTTATCGTACTAAATTCGATTTGCCTTATACAAGTAATGTAAAACTAATTACTTTCTTTGAGCATCTAAATAAATTAATATCTGGACAATGTCGTTCATTAATGTAAAGGGAACGGTGATACTCAAAAGCTGTATTATTTATTAAATTATTCGTGTCAATTATTCGTCCATCTACGAACCACTCTTCCTGTAAATGAATTCCAATACTAATGGATTCTTCAGCCAAACAGTAAACTAAGCAACCATATTCATGAATTGAAGGAACTGTTGCAACTTTAATGAAAATTTATTCACGAATCTTATCAAAATGTCGATAACAGTAAATATTTAAATTACACAGACAAGTCATTAAATATATTTTGCGTCGTGTAAAATAATTGTGACATTTTTTAAAAATGTGAATGTTGAACATTGACCGCAAAACAGGGGTTGGAATACTTACTACCCAATTAATTATAATGTGGAGTCTTTTTAGCCACCGAGAAAATAATATTGAGTATTCAGTAGAAAAATTCTTTAAAAGTAAATTGCAATCAAATTGTTAAAAATTTTGACTGAGAGTAAATGTACATTTATAGTTCTTTTCAAATAAGTGCCGATTTCATCTTGATTCTCTTCCTACTGGTGTCAAACAGGGTTGGTTCATGGGCTGCCTTTAAGTACGGGATTATTGTCATATATTATTGACTTATCACTTGTGGTAACGTTTGCCTACTTCTCAGCGCTCATGAGTTATACGTTAAAAAATATATATATCATAATATATTTTTGTTTATATTTTATCAATACAAATAACATTATTTTAATACTCTCAAACTTTTATTATTAGAAACCGACTAAATAACTCTCAGGTAACCACAGTAAAATTCTTCTAAATTCAAACACATAATTGCCATTTAATTTAAAATCCACAGAAATAGGATTTTTCAGATATTTTTGTGTTTCAGATGTTTATGGACACCAATTTAAATTATTTTCGTCTTTATATGGTTAGCGGCCGTTCTTAGTATGGCAAAGATTGGATTAAATTATATTATACGGGATTTAACCATGAATGCTTTTCGTTATTCATAGAATAGTCGCTTTATTTCGTGGCTATTTATTTATAACCTTAGGGAACTGTTCTAACTTTCGATTAGATTGGTCAAACCCTACAAAGGCTTCTGCGAAGTGTATTCCCTCCAGGAGAGAGAGTTATTTAGAAACTTAAGCTTCTCTCGACCCCAAAAAGGGCGTTCGCATAGAGCTGTCCACCGAACACACGGAATGGGAAATGAACACGAAGCTTAGTCCCACTTGCGAACTTAACCGGCAGAAACTACGGGTGTTAATTAGAACTAACACCTCCGTAGTTTAACTACGAAATAAGATCCGTTACAGCCTCGGTTCTAAATCAAGATATGCTGTAGAGGAGGTTTCAGTGCTGTAGAACGACACAGGTATATAATATATAAATTATAGGTCAGCAGTTGGAAGAATTATTCAATGCGAATGTACGCCTACTTATCAATTTTTATGAAACGAGAGAAAAAGTAGCTATTGTGTGTATGCAACGCGCTATGATAAGCGAAATTAACAAATACACAGACTCATCATTTCTAGGAGCAAAAAGGATTACAGAAACGTAATGAGTTATTTACTTTTAACTTAATTTTCTTCTAATACAAACATTTTTACTGCATATTTTAAAAATATTAGTTATTTTACAATGAACTGAGATTATTAATTACCTATTTATCTTAGTTCAATAAAGGACGCTGACATGAAAAATAATGCATCAATCATAGTGTTTTTGTTGTGATGTAAAAAAAGTGCAAGATCTGCGGTTCAAATCTTCTTGTCATTTCATCTGAAGAAGACTGCAGCGACATAGAACGTTCAACGTTCTTTCTTTCAGGGTTCGCAGGCGCAATTAAAATCTTCTTTACTACAATTGATTGTTTTGTTTTCGCCTTCTACGGTATAAAATATTCTTCTTGGCGAGTCTTTAATGTCTGTCTTGTCTCTTCGATGTAACAAAGAGCCTTATTTTCAGAAAATTTTATTTATGACATTATGGTCATTTTAAATACAGGTTTAATCCTTGAAGTATATAATATAAATAATAAAGAATTGGTGATTTTGTATATGTCACAGTTGTGTGGGATAAATATAGGCCGCACCTGATGTTTTTTAAAATTCAAATAAAGATTTTAAATCTACATCTCTATATAGAGTGATATATAAGTACGTTTGCTGTAATGTTCAAAACTTGTAAACCGTGCATTGATCTTTCTCCGTTTTTTACATTATTTCACCTACTTGTTTCAATCGTTGACTTGTAGGATTAGTACTTCATAAAACTTCTACGAGTCATGGACACTGATTTTTTGTTATTGTCATATATTCGTGTATTTTCTCTCTAATAAAAGGAATCCCGAGATCCTTGTGTAGAGCATTATTACTGATGTACCATGTAACTGACCTTAGTACTTTGGACTGGAACCTTTGTACTAAACTTAGAGATGATGTTTTTGAAACATTTCTGGTGAATATTTTCTTTCTGAACTCCATTGTAGACTTATTTACTGCCAATTTTTCCTGCGAATCATCTACCAGAGGCAAAGAAAGTGATAGCGTCACGTGATGATGAATGACGTTAAACTATTTTAATGACGTACGAATGCAATACCCTGTATGGTATGCAGATACTAATGTTTTATTCTAGTAAAGGGTGCTTACTGTATTTTACATGAAAATGTTAAATTCCATTTTCCAATTATTTTTAGGAAAACCCTTGCGGCCTATACATGTGTAAATGCGGTAATTCAATTAGCTTAAATTGCATATACTTTATGAATGGAGGAATGATATAATATTTTCTCCTGACGTGTATATCTTCGTAGTGTTGTAGTTAAAGTTTATTTGTAGGGCACACCTAATGAGGTTCACGGATTCTGTAAGAAATGTTTGGTTAAATTAGGATCAGGTACACAATCGCTAAAATCTTATCAATTATTTTGAAAGAAACGGAAGTATATTGAAATAAATTGCAGAAGGATGTTAAGGTAAACAATAATAATGTAATAAAGTGTGTAACGTAATCTAATTGTTGCTGGAAACACGAGAGAATAATCGTAATTACATTAAGAACGGCCTGTCAAGATATGACCAGCCTTGAACTAACTTGACAGTTATTAAACGTTCCAGCAAGACTCTTAAGTTCTCGCATTACACAGTGACGAACGAGGAACGAAAAAGAACAGACACCTCCTCCTCCCATGTCTTATCGCAACAATTTCCGTAGACGGCAAGCAATTTGTGACAATAAACGGGATCGCTCACTTTTTACGGCCGATTGTTTCTCGACAATGAAGCCGCCTCCCACACTCCATCCTCTCCTCCCGGGTCCAACCCTCATTTGTTCTCCGAAGCCTCCTCCTTCCCATACATCACACATCAAGAATTTACATCCCGCTGCGTCAGGCAATCCTGCGCACGCTACACGATTGTTTGCTTGACCTCTTCCGCCTTGAACTCCTTTCTGCTCTATTCAAACAAGTTGACCTAGTCCCAACCGTGTATCAGATAACAGGGTATATAAATTATTCCTCATTAAAGTCATATATATATTCTAGGAAGAGGGAGGCATGCAGATAGGGGGATGCTGGTAGGAAACTGGGCGCGTCGGCTTCTGTGCACCATACAACCATCACATCATGCTTGCTCCATCACTGATCGCACTAAATATTGTATTTGCTAATAATCTACAATTGGGCGCAAGCCCGGTGGCAGATACATAATTAAATATACATAATTATAAACTAAAGAAAGATAAACATGTTCTGTGGATGCCCTGAAAGAGAATAGAGAAACACTTCACTTTAGTTATTTATATTCGGAAACACATTTATATTAAAAAAATATCCACTTCACTTCACACGTTTTTTCAGATTTGACCTAAATTTATTTTCTTGAAGAGGATTTCCTCCAAACACCCCCACAGGTAAATTATTCCAGTCGTTGATAGTCCTATTTAGGAATGAGAATTTGCCAACATCTGTTTTTTGTTTTCTATATTTCACTTTGAATTGGTGATCCCATCTACCTATATAACTGGGCTTTTGCATTTTGTAGCTAATTCCAATCCATGGTTTTTGCCCCGTATAAGCTTTGAATAGCAAATGCAGTCTTGCTTTCTCCCTCCTTTCTGACAATACCTCCCAACCTAGCTGTTTTACTTTTTCCTTCCTATGACCTGGCCCTACTTGCACAAAATTAGCAGCCCTTTTCTGAACTTTCTCTAATGATTCTATTTGATTAATTCTGTAAGGATCCCAAAAGCCACCCCATATTCCAAAATTGGTCTAACTAGAGATAAGTATGCCACCTCCTTTGTTTTTGAACTTCCCTTTTTTAAGTTCCTCATAATGAAATGTAAGGAATTCCACGCTTTTCGGGCCGTGAAATTCACTTGTTCCTCCCACCCAAGTCTGTTGTTGAAATATATCCCCAGATACATTGACACCTAATATGGTCTTTCCTCTACTGCAAATGGGTTTCGGAAATGTGATTAAATACATTAAACTAGTTACACACACAGAATGAGGCCTTAAGTCAATTTAATTCTCCTGAATTCTACTGAATTTGTTTTTAACTTCTCTGGGTTACAGGGAACCCAGAAAGAAACCCAGATAACGCACTAAGCACAACTTTGCATACCGAATTGCGGCTCAAAAATGTCAATGAACAGATAGTTATAAACTCTGATTAACGGAATATTAAACATGAAAGAAATATACACTGAATTAACGGTTTAAAAAATCTCGAGTGGGCTGAGAACCAAAGCTTGGTACGCTTACAATCTATACATGTAAAAACCATTGTCAGAGCGTCCTACAGTATTTTTGTCACAGAGATGTCTAAATTACTGGCCCGACTTTGACCAAATTTGGCACACGTGTTCCTCAGGGTCCGAACCTGTCCATAATCTTTAATTTCTTTTTAAAATACACTGAATTTATACATGTAAAAGAAAATTCCAACAAACCTCTACTTGTTGGCTGCTATGCAAGTACTGTAACAAATAAATTTAATTACATTCTTGCCATATTATTTACGTGAGCCCGAGCAACGCCGGTTACTTCAGTACTACACTACACTATGCTTTTTTTTCGCATTGTACTATAACGTAATTCAAGAGGATAACATTTAAAATAAACGGACTAGAATTCCAGAGCCTTTACCAAATTTAAGTTTCAATTGTAACTATATATGTTAAAAAAATTTTAATAGTATTTGACTTGTTCTCCATCACAAAAACCACATGAGAAATTAGGAAGGCGACGTGGGATTAAAGTGACATTATAATTGATTGAAATGTAGGTACGTAATAAATGTTCTAAGATTTGAAGATATTTAATAAATGTCATTTATAAACGGAACAATAATGAATGAATCAAATAAATGCGCCTCCATCATTGTTTGGACAAGGATTCAGAGGAACAAAGTTATTTTCCAGTATTACCAATTTCGAAGAGAATAATTTAGAAGCGACAATTCCAGGTAATTTTCAGAAATGTACATATATAAATTAAATAATCAGTAAATCATAAAACACAAATAACAGCGTTTCATCGCGGCTTTACGACCAAAAAATCTACGATACCAACTGATTGAGAAATTCGGATTTTTTATAGTTTCATTGTTTCACAAGTAACCAATTTAACATCATACTTTGGTCAAAGTTTTCAGATTATATACGTTTAACGCAGAATGGAGCACGATGGTGGATTAAATTGACAATAATATGTATAATATATAGTCAATGTAGTCAGATAAAATATAATTTTTTTAATTGTAATTTTAATTAAATGTAATTTATAGGGATAAACGTTTAGTACCGACATTTGGGACCTCATCGTACATTTCGGAATGGAAAAGGTGCTATAAATGGCTTCCACTGGCACGTTTTACCGTATAAACGCACGTGGAACCCCCTCGAGCATTTTCTGTTTGCGTCATAAAGTCCTTTTTATCCCGAGATCTGTAGCTGCCGAAACGGCTGTTCATGTGAGGTCCTTGAAGGGAAATCGGCTGCGAAGGTTTTTATTGCGCACTCTTACGTACACATCCGTCAGAGTTACTGCCATCTTCCCCACTCCATTCAAGTCTCACCAGTTCTTCCGGTGGCTGCTACCGAGAAAGGAATAGATCCTTTTCAAGGAAAGGGTCAGAGGACTGGCTGGCATTGTACGAAAACAGTTACACGGCAAAGTTTCTACTTGAAAGAAATTAGAGTCGAGGTAGTTCTATCTCAAGTCAGCCGCCATTGACGATACTCATTTATTCTAAAACACTCCTTCCATTAAATCTAAAGGATAATTTTAAGCGAAACATCCGGTGTCATTAACAATCGATTCATGTCAACAGATATTTTACTAATATACTGTTCCATGGTTTCTAGTCACTTTACCGAAAAGAAAGTAACACATATACCCCTCCAAGTCCTCTAACAATTATCTAAAAACTGTTGTTTTTTAACTCACTGCAATCCAAGTCGAGTTATTTAATTGAATATCATGGGTTTAGTCTAAATATATTAATCATCCAATTAAAAATACTTTACATTACGGGTACTTAGAGGGAGAAATACTGAAACTTTTGTACTTTGGAGGCGCTGCTGTAGATCAAAATAAAGATTTGGATTGATAACAAAAAATTATCGGATATTGCACTCACACTATACGAGCAATCATTCAATTTTTTTTTGTATATGATATGTGGTGCTATAGAAGAATACTGAAAATCAGATGGGTAACCAGGAAGTTCTAAGCAGAATAAGAGAAGAGAGAACAATATGGAGGACTTTAACCAAAAGAAGGGAATAGGCCACGTTTTGTTAAATGAGAAACTTGTAAAATTAGCATTAGAGGGAAATGTGTGGGATAGGGGAGGATGTGGTAGTAGAAATGAAAAAGTTTGCACAGTATAAGTTTGCATGTAGGGCTGCATTTATTACAACAAAAAGAAAAAAGAAGTCAATAACATGACAAGATTCAAAAATCAGTATGCAGTTTTAAATGAGTAATATTTTCCAGCGATGTTTGAAGGCACGACACGAGACCACCTGCACCGCCTACTAACAGATGGACCGAGTTAAAAGTTCATTTATACGGTTGAACGTGGGTCTGACGGTTATTACAGAAGCAATGGAACCTGTTCCGAAGCACCGGGCTTAATTTTACGCTTACTAAAGAGTCTTTAGCACAGAATCGTAATCGACTCTGTAAGAACCTTTCCACTCAATGTCCAATTCCTTCAAGTCTGTTTGTGCTGAAACAAAGAATCGAAAATTAATTTTCGGAAATTAGTAAAGGCGAACTCCAATTAACTTGATTTTAATGACGTAGTGAAAATTGAGATTTCCAAATAGCTAGTTTATTTATTGTAGCATAGATGGTTTTACGGATTTTAAATCCTCGTTACGTAGGCGAACTCGACGCATTCTTGAATGATTTATTAACTGCCTCTTGCTAAGTGGTTTTCAGTCAAACGACTGGACTGGTGTTTTTCTTTGTTTGGTGCAAAGTTTTTTAACTTTAAAAGTACTTGAATGAAAAGCAGATTTTTTTCGGTTACAACTGCCATTTCAACGTAATAATAATTATATTAGCGTGCAAATACCGGGCAGCATTCAAACTTATCCCTTACCTTTAATTTTCTTCTCCAAATAATAAAGTTTTATTACATAACAGTCCATTCGGCTACACAAATATTCTTTAATTCTGATTTTTCAGTTTTAATTACACGTGTTTATGCTATGAACCCTTGCTCCTTCAACCTTAACACGTCAAATAATTTTTATTTTCGTCAGTCTAAATCGCACTCAATCCTTTAAAAACGCCCAATTTTCTCTTTACCATTGTTGTTTCTCATACTATTCCCAATAAAACAGATAACTATTATGATAAAAAGATTTATGCTCGAATTCTTCAAAATCATTTTTTATCTTTGTGAATCTGTCTTTAGTTATATTGAAATGTACTGTTATTTACGACTGCTAAGTCAATATTGTTTCGTATAATAAGCTCTGTTAAAATGATAGTTAAATATATCAGACAAAAATAAAATAAAATTACTTGTCAGTTATTTTTTTAAGCTTGAAAATAAATTCGGTACCACCATTTTGTCTAAATTATTTACATTTTTTCTTCACTGCGACTTCCTTTAGCTAATTTATCATGTTTCCCGAGCAATTGAAACGAATTATATATTAAATGCAAAAGCTAGTAAGCCAAGGAAACTTTTTTTGTACTATAAAACAAAGAACAAAGTTTATCTCTTATTTTGGGGGCTTCTTCAGGTAATACAGACTAAAAATACAATAAAGAAATTTGGTATGTTACGAATGATTTTTATGTGAATTGTGTACATGCCATAGTCAGAACTAGTAATTCCTGTGACTGGAGCAGCCGAATTTATATTTTAAGATCTTTTCATTTTGAATTTGCATTCATTGAAGTAGTCCCAAAATAAGGAACGTATCGCTGTGATTTTCTTTCAAACGCGCATAAAATAAATAAGTAAATACATGTTTTCTTATAAATCACCGTTGAATAAAATAATAATAATATAAACGATCTTAAGACGTAGACGAGTTTTAGTATGAGAAACAATTACTTAATTTATTACAGAGCATAAACCTAGACCGGAAGTAAAGCAAAGATCTGAAATCGGAATTAAATACGGATTAAATAAGAAATGATCAAGTGTACAAGTATGCCACTTGTATAGTCTTATTTTCAGCAATCATTCTGTTTACAAAAAATTAACTTGTCTGTCAAATATAGAAGCGTTGTCATAATTAAATCATGTTTTATTTTTTTTAATAGAGCTTTTATTACGGGCTTATATTTTTCCAATTGGACTTATGTTTTTTTTATCTTTGTATCCCAAGTCATTCTTGGTTTGTCCGATGTAACAAAAGTCACAATTACAACAGCTAACTTTATAAACAACATTGATAGTGAAAAGGTAAACCATATGCGTAGAATACGAAAATAACAACAAAACGTTACACAAAAAAACATCCCTGTCCAGCATGGCCTCAAAGTTGCCAAAAAATCGCTTTTTTGCGTATTTTCAAGGAATTTTGCTGGGCTAAGTAAAGTAGATATTTTTTAGTTAGCATGTCTACAAGTTTGAGGATTTACAGTTTTGCAGGCAATATATTCTGTGGTGAATTTTTGTAGCACCAAAGTGAAGAACACCAAAAATGAGCTTTTTCAGAGGGATAAATCGTTCATAAGAACACTTGATATTTTTTTCTAGTTGGCGCCATTAGAAAAATAAGGGTTTTCCGTAATGGAAAACTTTTGTTTAGTTTCGGTGTATCGACGAATAAGGTATAAAATTTCGGGTCCAAGTCAACTGTGTTTTATTGTTCATTAATTGCTCGAATAACGTGCTATTAAATGCTATTTCACTTTCTTATGTGCATGACTCACCTAAGTAAAAGTATATTTGTTTCGATCAATCGTCTATTTATTATTATTTTCACGAGGTCATCAAAATCCCATGTATTCCTTCCTATAGGCGCGATTTTCTGTTTCATTGCTGTAACATTAAAATTATTATAATTGAGTTCGCAAGCTGGTAGTTAGTGTCTTTATGGTTCGCAAACCGTATTGAAGCATCACGGTGGAAACTGTAAAATCTTTATTAAAATCGGAAATGGTCGGGTGGGGGGATTCCTGGGCTACTTGACATGGAATGACCCATTTTTAATTACTTATCTGGTTCTTGCATTTATTTTGTAATAATTAATGCATTAGTCGAGTGATGTCGAATCGGCTTGGATTGGCTCAGTAGTTAGAGCGTCTGCCCGGTTTTCGGGAGGTTCCGCGTTTCATTCCATTTTTCCATTCTGATCTTCTAAATTTAGTTTTTATGGTCTTGCTGAGCTTCCTTGAAGAAATTCTCCTCTATTTGAATATCAGATGTCATATAGTAAATTTGAAACTAATTATCTTATGTTCAGATGATCAGGCTCATTTTTTCTGTTCCGTAAGAGTTTGGAAGGACTGGAAGAGGTTATAAGGGTGAACAAATTCTGACAAGGGGATACCGCGGTACTTTTAATAATCGTGCAAACTTTTTCGTATTGGTATTAAACTAAATTGGTTACGCAGTTCCTCATTTCTTTGGTAGTAGTAGTGTCAGTTGAAGTAGAAATTACAGCATAATGGTCGGCCCACACACAACGGAGGTGGCTGTTGCTACCGACCACAAAACACTAAAACCGTAATGAGAGCACGAAGTTTCGTGTGCGTGTGTTGAGTGCGCGCGTACCACATGTAACGTTTTTATTTTGATTGCCCTGGGAGTGAACGTTGTTGTTCCTACCTCTTGGGCCTCCACACTTTTACTGTTTTCTTTTGTTTATTTTAAAGAAACTCGCCTTCAATGGTTTGTCCATCAGCCCAAATACTTATGTGAATGAAATGAAGTTTCCCTGTCTTTGCCTTGAGGTCCCGCGGCTTTCATGACGTCACGCAGTGAAATTAATTTGTTTGTTGTCCCTTATCTGAGGAGAGGGGTCTTCTTTGTAGTTAAGAATCTTGGGCAGTGTTTTGTCGGCAGTCCGCCGAGCATATGGGAAGACGACGAGCAGTGAGCACAAAGCAAGGCTGAAGAGGCGGGCCGTTAGGGCAGGCCCTTCGCCCTTGTACAGAGAGCCCTACTCACGAGGCCGCATCCCATACGCACGCCGGTTTTAATGAAGCGCACACACACACACGAGCACCACCGCAGTCAATTTAAAGCGGAACAACGCACACCACCGCTACAGACAGCACCATGAATTTTTTTTTTCTGAGACCAGATTGAAATCCGTCCTGAATAACGTTAACTTTCAAGTCTTTGTTTTGTGTCGGTACGTCACACTCTCCTGCAGACTTTACATCAATTTAATTACAGTCAAACACTGTAATAACGAATGCGTCCGATTTTACTCGTAACTAGCTGTACCCGCGACTTCGTTAGCGCGGAAATAGTTATTTTTATTTTGCCCTAAAAACGAAACAGGTACAGAATTTTGAAAAAGTTGAATTCATTGAATACATAAAAAGGACGGTATCAATTATTTATGATCGCTTATAAAACGCAGTTGATTTAGAACAAGTCCCGCTATCATACGTTTCAGAGCCAATAATATTGAGCAATTAAAAAATATTAAAATTTACCTGACGCGACAAATAAAACCAATTAACGTATGCAACGTATCGACGATCCAAAGAAGTTTATTATTTCTCAGGGAGTTAGTTCTCTGCCAACAATAGGTTAATTACGTTGCGAATCCTAATGCAACAATAGAGGAGTGAGAAAACTCGCCCTCTATCTCTCTTATGCTGCCAAAATTACGCGTATAATAACACGGTAAGAGGGATGACTGGTATAGGAACGCCTAATAAGATTTATAACTGTCAGTTGGGTGTCACCGTCTTTCCGTAATTTTACAAAAATCATTATACAGTAAGGATCCAACTTCCCCTACGTAAATTATTTTTGAAAATTCTAGTTTTGGATTTTTGTCATCAAAATATAGAAACATGCTATATGTATTGTATACATGACATGGAGATTAAAATATTGTGTTCAATCGGGTGGCACCCCTTTTTGTTGGCACTGACAAATTATAAATGCAGTAATTTGTTTCAGTAAAGAAACAGTGACCAGATGTTTTGCGCAGGAAATATTGGGCATGTCTCCTGGTGAAAATATGAGAAATGGTCTCCTGCTAATAGACCGGAGGAGACTAGCTGAGTCAGACAACTGGGTATTACAAGCCACCATAGAAGCAAGAACAAGCAAAGGAACCGGAACAGGAATAAAAAGATAGGGAGTGTGATTTGCAAGATATACATGGCTTTGGAATTAATTAGAATGAGGGGGTAACAGGCTGCACGAGGGGTAATCCTGAAACAGGAAACTCCTCTTTAATAGTATAGGAAGGGAATTTAAAAAGATGAGGGTGCGGAAGGTAGAGCAGAGTAGCCAAAGTTTGACTAAGGCCCACGGGCAATAGTTTAAGCATCCTTTATCAAATTTTAACTTAAGTTTCAGCCCTACGTTTCTTATTCGGAATTCTTTAGCTACTGCACTACTCTTTTAGACAGTGAGCGAAGAAACTCTTCTATTACTAGAGTATTGTTTTTTGTGCAATGGTATTATTATGACTACGGATTTTCAGAAATTGTTTCAGACTTGTAAGTGTAGTAATATTGAAAATAATCTACTATACTAAAAAAAAGTCGTACCAATAATGCATAGTTAAGAGAAGCATGAAAATTAAGGGATGTTCATTGGATTCGCTTCTTTCATCTCTTTCCGAAACGTAGACAGCCTGAACAGATATTTTCTTGAAAAGAGGAATGATATCAATAGTGTACCCTCACGCTCGGACCTTCCTAATGCCTCTATGATGTACCAAAAAGACTTTTGAATCGCCATCTCAGGAAGTGGTAGGGAATTTAAGAGAAATGGAATCTAGTTCAAAGTACAAAAAATAATTTGAAAATCATAAAATCCGTTTATCAGGTCGAGAGCTTTTTCAAACAGACTCGTAAAAGTCCAGGCACCCATCAAAGTAAATGGCAAGTGATCTGACATGATACACGTAATTGTTTTTATTTAGATCAATGATATGTGACGCCCGACAAGTTGACCGTCAAACGTCATTGTCAGGAATGCACAACGCTCTGACTCGTGTTACTTTTGTAACAGGAATCTGTTGGTCTCTGTAAATCGGAATTAGCGATTCACACTGGATTCCATTAACAATTAAAACTTGATTTTAATATACTTCCTCTGACTAAAACTTATCCACTCCATTTGATGTATGTTTGGTTGGACAAGGTCAAAGAAACAAAACTATGAAACGCCATTCTTACAACCATACTGAGCAGATGAACTGTATTCAATCTTGCGATCACTTCCTGTATTTCCAGTATAAAAAATGATTTTCGCTGGGATTATTTCCGTTCATCACGACTATCGCCAAATTTGATGCCTTGATCGTCAACTTCAGCACCACGAGTCGCCATAGCCACTATTATTTTCCTACTTAGTGCACTTACAAGGCACGAAGCTATTTGTGAGGACCACACGCACTTAATTACGTGGTGCTGTTATCCGCGACCCTTGGTAGGGTCACGCCTTCCTGGCCCTGACCACGATAACTGTATTTTCCCCGAGACTAAGAAACTAACAATACAAGACTGCTTGTATAACGAAACAACTGTTCGTTAACAGAAATGAACATTGCGTGAAAAGAACTTGTTAACGGCATTTTCTGCGTTAGGCATTATCTGAAAACAATGAGACAAACATTTCTTTATCCGAATTTATTTAATTTTTGACTTAGTTTGTACCATCTACGTTTTATTTTTATTTTGTTAATATTTTTCGTTTAAGTAATTCATTTTAGAATTGTAGAATAGATGAGCTTATTGGCTGATAATGGATTTAAGTATTCGTTTCTACAAATGCCGTCGAATGTTTGAACAATTAGCCAAGCTATGGTTAGTATTTGTCTGATTATCGTTTGAGACTTGCATGAGATGTAAGTTCTACAAGAAACAAAATATAGACTGAAAAGCATTTAGACGTTTGCGAATTCCTATAGCCTACGACTTAACAACAATAAAGTGGGCTCATAGGTCTGTTTGACAATGGAATATTTACAGAATCCAACTAAAACTGAAATATAATGAGAATAAAATAACATCACTGCCTTACCGGTACGAAGTATCGGCTTAGTCTTAACTCGTCACTTACCTGAAACAAAAGAGAAAAATATATATTAACAGATGTCAAGATATCTTGGAGACTATAAATAAATCAAGTTTGGATTGTCTTAGGTTTCTGAAAGGAAATAAAATTTATTAAAGCGTGTATTGTAGAATGGCTCGCTGAAAGCAGACCAGGCCATAAGAAAATTTCGCTCCCCTTCGTTATGAATCGAAGGACCTAGTTTGCTAAGTTTTCCCTTTCAGAAATAACCCCGTCGAGTTGATACAACTTGATTTACTTTGGTCGTAAAAGTATATGACGCTCTCACGGTTTTACAACTTCTTCTTCTGCTAGTCTAGCACGCAAAGTTCCCGAGATGTGGTATCTGCAGAGTCGAAGGCAAAGAAATAGCACATCCGCACACTTAAAGCCTAAATATTAAATACACATAAACAAGATAATTCAGTATAAGTTAATTAATAAAAATAAAATAAATCAGAAGAATTGTAAGCTAGACTTGGATTCAGAAAGTAGGTTGCAAAGTTTTGTGTAGACGAATTGTAATAAAATAAACACAATAATATAATAATAGAAAACGTTTAATCAGCAGGAATAAAAGAAAATTAGGTAAATAAGTGCTGATGTGTTAGAACATATTCTAGCCTTTTAATATTAAAATGCAATTTTCTTCGCAGGAAATTTGAAATAGATAATCGTTGAAATATAAGGGAGATAATTGAAGTTTTTAAAAAAATTATTGCGGGTCCCAACATAGTAACAGATATAACAGCCTAAAAGAAGAACAGGAGAATTTGTGCTGATCTACAAGCCATGTAAATGTGAGTTTCGATATTAAAAAGTGCTATTGATCGCAGGAAAAAATAATGACTGAAATTTAAGGAGCAGAGATCAAGTTTTTCGGGTATGTATAAATTAATAGAATAAAACAGCTCTGGAATAGCAGGCACAAAGAAAATTAGCAAAATTTGTGCTATGCTACTATATACGTAAAAGTAGGAAATTCGGAATAAATACTTGATGAAATATAATGGGACGTAATTTAGGTTTTCGGATCTCTATAGCGGTTAATAATACAGTAATAGAATAAAAAAGGTCAAACATCAGGCATACAAGAAGATTAGGAATACTTGTGCTGTGTTATAATCTACGTAAATGTGGTTTTCGATTTTAAAAGGCATTCGTAATCTCAGGGAATTTGGAGCAAATAATGGCTGAAATGTAAAGGAACGAATTAAATCTTCGTCGGTATCTATAAAATAAAACAGTAACTGTAACAAAATAAAAATGTATTATAAAATTTAGCATCGTTTCAAAAATCAGTTTTTGTTCGCAGGAATTAAATAATTGCTGAAAATTAAGGAACAGAAGTTTTTAGGGAATTTACTAGCTGATGTACCCGGGTTCACGGCAATAAAGCAGCAATGTAATTAATTCACACGATAGGCTAATTACGACGCGAAAAAGTATATAGTACTATACATCCAGAATATAGCCAACACGCATACAACATTGGAGATTTGAATGCGCGTATGGGACACATCATACATATAAATGCCGTATATATATTTAAAAATATATATATCATGGGCAGCTTCGGGCCCTGATAAACGCGTGTACCAAATTTGGTCAAATTCTGATGTCTATAGCTGGGAAATACATACTGAAGCACTGACGAAGGTTTTTAGACTTCCATATAGCGAATTCTAAGAAAGTAACAGACTAAAAGCAGCCAAAATATATCGCATGAAAGAGGATTAGAAGATGTTGTGCAGTCTTATAATCTCCGTAAACGTGGGTTTGGGAATTAAAATGCGATTTTAAAAGCAGGAAATTTAGAATAATCAAGACAGCGGAGCAGATTACTTAATGAGGAAAGCTATATGATGTATTCATTGAAGTAGTCCCAAAATAAGGAATGTATCGTTGTGAAGTGTCAGAAGTGGACCGGAATAACTGAGCGATTGTAATTTTGGCCTGTCTGAGATGTGTAGGGCAGAGGCAAGCGGCCTTGCGCCCTCATAGAGTTTAAGATTGTCGCTTTATTAAGAGTCTGTCCGGGACGGGCCAGGAATTTGCATGTCGAGCATGAATATCCATGAGGCAGGTGCACGCTCGGACAGTCCCAGTGGATAAAGACGCCTTTGTGACGCGCATGTGTGCGATGCATATGCAGTGCAGGCCTCGTATGGCGTGTTAAAACCTCGCCTCGGCCTTTTACCAGGACGTGATACTCACAAAAGGTTGCCGGAATCTTGTTCTACTCATGTTCGCGGAATTGGACTCCGAGAAGAAGCGCTGTTAACATACCACGTGCGCATTGTCAATAACTCCTGCTGCACGGTTGGTTATAAACTCCTTTTATTGCATACCAACAATACCTTTTTCTTTAACCCGAGAGTGAATAGCGAGAAACATAAATACGTAACATCAACTTTCACCAGTATAGCCTGATAAACCGCAAAACCACACATTCATATCTCGATGTAAACAAAGCAAAGGAGACGACACAATCTGAAACAATAAATGTTACGGAGAGCGAACGCAGACTATGAACGATGAAAAGTGTTAATTCTAAATACTAAATTAAAAACGTCTCAAAAATTGAGATCTCCTTCCCAAACGCAACACGCAAAACACAATTGATTAAGAACGTTTATATTACTCCTGTCTGTGAATTAAAACCGCTCATTTTTATATTAGAATATACACTTGTCCGCGATGTTCTCATTCTAACGATAAAGAGTTACGTTATGATTTCCCCTACCAAATCTACAAAGTAGAATTAAAATTAGATGCAAAGTTCCCACCAAACTAAACGTTTACTTGAATAATCAAGGGCTGTACCGACACGACGGAATCCAAGAATGGTTGATTTATTGAAAATCAGATCAAAAGAAACTTAACTGCCTAGATCACTTCAGTAAATGAGAAGTCGTTTTCCCAGGTAAGGCAACGATTTTTAAAAAGACTGTGAAAAATGTGTCCGGAGGCTTCATTATATGCATTTTAGCATTGTCTTTACATCGTAAAACCCAGAGAAAAAATTTCTATCCCATAGTCGCAACCAGAAAAGTATACTACGAGACTCGACGAGCATTCTATTTCCTAGAAGGCGCCAAAGACCGGGAAATATTCCAGAGAAACACTGACGTTGCGTTATAAAAGCCCGCAATTATTCGTTCCTTACACTTCTTTAAAAAACACTTCAACTGTTCTTTTGTTGCTAAAATCCTACGCGGTTTTAAAATAAATGTGATATCATTACAAAGCGGTGGCTCGCATGTTCCAAAACAAAAAATAATTTTGGAATTGTAATATAAAGAATGTAAATAAATTCCTGTTACTATAATTTAACACGCATTTATATCTCAATCACCACAAAATTAATTCAAAGACCACTGATGCTATGAAATGCAACTTACAAATTATTGTACACAATACTATTAATATATTATACCTGACATTTTAATGATTACAAAATAACTTCAATAGCCAGTATATCAAAAGAGTATATATAATTAAGTTATTTATTTTATTCATACATTAAAAAGAATCGCAACGTTTTATCCCTTATTGTGAGATTTCCATAAGTATTACACAGTAAAGAATTGAAAAGATGCGAAATTGTTAATTTTAAGGAATAATTTTCTTCTTTGTCTTGAATTAATGTGATTCTGTGGACTGCTAGAAACCATAAATAATAGTGTTTAGGAAAGTAATCGCTGAAATTCACTTATCTGTAATGTACAAAATTTTTGAGTCTCTAACTAAACAGTTACTGATTTAGTAACAATTTAACATTCAACCAGAATACAGTGTGATTTATGGAACCTAGGAGGCAGCATTAAGTTCCAAGTATCAATTATTACAGTGTAAATAATATTTTTTGTATGAAATACATTGAAGTGTAATTATTGTTACTAAAAACAAGTAAATAGGTTTTACTCGTCATATATATACAAATGAAACAATTATTTAAATTGTTTGAAAAAAGTGTTCCGCTAATAAATGTCTGATTATAAATAACATTTCTATAGACTTTCTCTAGTAGTTCGAAGTTTATTTACGAGCCAACCATTGATTCTGAAGGAGCAAACAAATCAATGAATGTTCCTCCACACAATACAAGAAAAATGCTATGAAATACAAGCCGAAATCTCTACACAAAATCTTCACTATAAATTGTGGACATGTTTCTAATTTTCCAGTACACTTTCTTCGATAGTCATTGTGTTGATTCATGCTTCAACCTTTCTCCGGGATCTTATCCAACCCTTTCTCCTTACACTTCGCTGCGTTGCGGATAGTCTCTATAAGAACTAGACCATTATATTCAGCAGTCGTGCACTAGTATAATTATAGATAACACTGACAGCTGTCCATGATCTAGCCAATAAGAAGATTTAAATATAAACTTATCTTAGTTAACGTTCTGATCTATGTAATGAGCAGAATGCTTGGGAATAATTGAACTCAACGACCTTATTTTTCTCCTGTTGTTGTTGTGGAATCAGTTTTAAGACCGGTCTGATGCAATCCTCCATGCTAATCTATTTTGCGCAAGCCTTCTCATTTCTACATCCCACATCCTAACTGATCTACCTAGCGTATTCCAGCCTTGACATCCCTCTTCTGTTCTTACCCCACACACTTCCCCTTTGATGCAAATTTTACAAGACCCTCGCGTGGCCTATTAATCTACGATTTTTCCTAGGGAAAATATAAACCCAAAAATAAAACCAAGAAATGATGTTTTTAAGATTGAGCCTAAAACACGACGTAGAAAAGTTATATACTCTATAAAACATGGAACAGGATAATTTAATAATTAAATTAATCTTGCAAATAATTTTGTTCTTCGTGTCTAAAAAAATTATTTATGTCGTTTTAAAAAAAATCAGAGTTCCGATAAGAAGAGTTTGATTATAAGGCACAGGAAAACAGTAGTTTAACTAACCTTTCATTCATGGCGAGATATTATTAGCACTCGTGACCTTTGTTGGTTGGTCTAAGAAAATTGACCAAATTCAGAAACACAAAGGCCATTTTTGCCTCTAAAACTGTTTCCATCGTACTGTCCATAGAGAAGAAAAATCTTCTAAAAATTATTTATTTCGTAATCTTCATTTCAATACAAATATTGTTTTCCGTGTTGACGCCTTCGATTTCAGTGTCTTCGGTACTGTACCTTCAGAAATATCTAGGTAAATTGCTAATGCCATATTTTTTTGTTACGTAGACATGTTCAATTACAAGTTGCTTCACATCGCTTAGTAAAACGCGTGTAGATCGTTATCGGAAGTAAAGAACTCAGGCAATCTAACGTGAAGCAGTGTGACCCATATTGTCGGGCCCGTTGTTAAGAGCGGTGCGAATCTTGCTTCGGGAAACTTGTTTCAATCCAGGAACCGTTACACAACGCACACCAGGCGAATTCCTGCGCCATCTATGTGGGGCTCGATGGTGCAGATAATACCTCTTCATAGCCTTCCAGGACACATCACAGCAGGTTACGACTTTCCCCCAGGCATTGCAGCAAGTTTTATGGAACGGGGAAGACATACAGAAATTGAAAAATATAAAAAGAACTTACCAGGGGTGAGGGGGGAATTTTCGGAATTACAAATTACAGACATTGAAATTAAATAACTAAGTGTTCCTGTCTCATAAAGCCAAAAAGAGGCACGTGGAAAGTATTTTGCTACTTAATAATAAGGCCTGTCGTTTTATGCTTTTTGAAAACGATATTATCATTGCATATTACCAGAGAAACAGCCACTGACCTGGCAGTAGGTCAGAACTCAGTTTAAGACGAACTTTTATTACGGCGACTGGGTGGTGTTCAAATATAGTTATCTGCAAGAAATTCGTAAACGTTTAGAGATCAGCACAATGTGTTGCAAATAGATCTTGCAGCTTTCTGTACATCCCGTTCGTAAGAATATAATGTTTCAAAATTTTGTATCGAAACCTATGAAGTTTTTTGTCAGTCTCTATTATATTCAAACCTCCATTAATATATCCTTATTTTCTTAAAGAATTTCATAACAGTTTTGAGCCATTAATTTTCCCTTTATTATTTCTACAGCATTTATAAAAAAATTCTATTTCAATAAGAACAAAATTTTTTTAACTTATGCATCGGATCCTCATGGGTCTCTGTGTCAATTATAATCAAAATTCCATTAAAAATATTTTTTTAATTTTCACAATAGAATTTTGAGCCAATAGTTTTTTCATAATGATCTTTAAATATATATTTTTAAAAAGTTTCCATTTCAAAACCTTTAATTACTCTGTAAACATTAAATTAACTTCGTAATAAATTAAAATTTAATAAATTTTAAATGAAACCAGATAGATCTTTAGTTTAATTTACATAACCATAACTTCAACAAGTCACTAATTTATTTATATTAGTTCTCACGTGGAGCATGTATTTCATCTCAGTGCATCGGTTCTAATGGAAAACGTATAACTATTATGGAAATTGATTTAATTTGAAATTTATTCAATTTCAATTTATTAAAAATTAAGTTCTAATGTTGCCAACATAATATAGTTTTTTGGTAATACAGAATGTAAAAATTATTTACTGACTGATAAAAAAGACCCATAGGACACAACACATACGTATCAAAATTAAAAATCAATTACATTAATTTCGTATTCCTTGAAGAATATAACGTTTTTAAAAATGATGGTGTATGTGCACCAGTTTCTCACAAAGCTGAAGTTCGCTCCTGACGACAGTAAACCCCTTAATCTTTTCTCTTTACTTGCTAAGCAAGTCATGAGCTGCTCTTTCTCACCAATGATACACTTCAAATGTATTCTGAAAACATTGGTGCATGGAAAAATAGCAGGGCTACGTAAAGATAATCACCCGTAAAACTTAAGGGTGTGGTAAAATGACCTTGCCGCTGTATTTATAGTCGGTTTGTAAGAATGTCTTTATTTTTAAGAATGGTAGTAGCGTTACGCCAGCTTCAGTTCCTCCAGCGCATCTCATACGGCACACAAGCTATATATATCCTGTTATCGAAAATTTGCATTTAACTCCAGCCTTCCCGTCACTATGTTTATCAACCAAATTATTTAGCTGGCTATCAACGTTAATCAATAACGTCAGACAGTTTCATAGCTGGAAATATGCTGGCAAATGTTGCACTTGTGTACATGATGTAGTAACGATACGTTCACAATCAGATATAATGACCATCATAACTCGTTGTAAGTAAACAGTCCATCATGATCTGCTATATTAACACGAACAGCACAAATTGATTCTACTAAAACTCTTAAATATGGACGGCAAGCAATTTATGCGTCCATGTTGACTTATCCTTCGTGATTACTCATAAATAACACTTGACACCGCTTTCGGCGCGCGTATAATTTATGGTTGACTCCACATATCGCTGTCAACGTCTGCCATAAACGAAAATGTTTATCTCCAAAAAAAATAGTTTTGTTGCGCTCGTTCATTTTACTGTGGTAAAACGAAAATATGAGACACAGGAAATTCTTTAAACGGGAACACAGCTCATGTAAAACTAATGGGTAGTCTTTCCGAGTACAAATTGTCCATTATTCGCAGTAGGTATCTAAACTGATAGTTTCGTGCATGGAACGTTCTTCAATAAAGGACAATAAATCTCACGCGATTTTCAGCAATATGAAAATAATCCGGGGAAACCATGAAAAAAAAATCACATGAATAGACAAGGTACTCGACTAAGGCTTCCGGATGAACGGCACCATTCTGGATACAATACACATCCGCATAACATATTTAACTGTACCTACGTCTTCAGATTTAAACCGTACAAATAATTCTGACCAACGCGACGTATATAACCAAAATTAATTTTTGACATGAACAAGCATTTACATGTAATTAAATGATAAAAATAAGTCATTAAGACAACTAGACCATGAGATTAATTTTTAAAATTTGACGATTAAGATTACTTGATTATAAGATTCTAAATATTTTAAAGAACCAATCACATAATCAATTGAGACATTTCCATATTTGAAATATGGATAGTAATTAAAAAATCCAGGTTATTTTCGGAAATGTTATAACTTAATATTAAAACCAACACTAGGTATTTAAAAATATTTACAATCTTACACTTCAGTATCCGTAGTCCACTATTTTTCAAAAAATAGCTCTTTTGTTTCATTTACTTACTTACTTTAAACTGAAGTTATTACAATGTACGGTATTTGATATTTTTTTACCTATAAATTAATATTTTCTCCTGATAAGGACCCAAAATACATAAAAGACAGTGCAACGATCTTTTGGAGAATATTGCAGACGTATATAAAGCATGTAATGAGACACAGAATTTTTAAAAAAATCATAAAAACAAGTGATGTAATTAAGTTAAGCTAATGGAGTGTATACAAGTATGTTGTAGCACAGATCAATAGGCGCCGATATAGTCTGAACCTGTAAGCATTCCGCAACGTACAGGTCTGTCGAAATCATTGACGGTGGGTAGGGTAAAGATATAATAATTCCATGAACAGCTGCCAAATTCCGACGCGACATTGATCAATTGGTCGGCCTTGCATATTTTACGAGGACAACGCAACAATGTAACTACTCGTGCGAAAGCCTTCCTGTCTGGCCACGCCTTCGTATTTTACGAGGTAATCAGCAGGGGTCGAGCGAGCAATGTGGACCAGTGGGGCAGGTAACGTCGCCTCCGGTCTGCTCAAGTCTCTTACACGGTTCAAATCAAAGCAGCCGGAACGAAACTCCGCGTCCGGTCTGGTCAGCTTCAGGCTGCCCACGGAATCGGGAGGAGCAGCAAGTCACAAACATTAGGCCTTCCTTGGATTACCAAAGGGTCTGTCTGAGCACGGAATCAGGTGTTTTTAAACTTTCTTGTTCACAGTATTTTTGATAGAATAATTTTAACAATTATGATCATAATGAAATATATAGACTGCACTTATGGATTAAAAGTTAGTGAAGTGGACGTTACACACGGGAAGCCATTAAATTTGTATTAAAATTATATAATTAAATGTTATATAAAATAAAATGTAGCTCACGACTATTAATTTAAAAAATAAGTTAAAAATAACATTTACACATGTTGTATAACTTACGTAAGTTAACAATTTTGACCACAAAAAAATTCTTAATATTATCATAATAATATGAGATACATTCACCTTCTTGCTTCAGGATATTGTACAGGAAAGTTAAAAAAAGGATATGTAAAAAAATTCATGTGGAAAAAAATACCTTCTTGATGTATGTGCCAATATAACCAGAATTAGTAATAAAGGATACATTTTATTTCTATTACACACTAATTTTCCTCGTCTCTTGTCAAATTTTCCGAATAGTGAATGGAGTTAGTGAAAGGAATCTAGTTTCCTTCAATAGCGTTAGTTTTTTTTTATAAATATTCACACAGTCTTACGTAGTATTGCAGCCATTCCATTAATTGTTTTGCCTGAATTTGATAATAATGTAAAATAAATCTCAAATTTAACAAATTCATTAATAAATACAATTTATTAATTTGTTAATTTTATACTAGAGCTTTCGACCAAACAGTGCCATAATCATCGATAGTTTTTCCTTTAAATTATATATTTAATTATAACCAGTAATTTCTGAATTAAAATCAAAATGTCATTTGATGATATTTTAAAATCTTCAATTTTGTTTCTAAAATATTTTCCTTAATAGTTATTACGTGGAACTTAGATTCCTACAGTAACTTTGCTTACTTACGGAAATCGTCAATGTCCCTATTGGGATGATACACTTCCAGTAAATCCAAGTTATAACTCCGTCAATATTTATAATATTTAGTTATTAAATATAGTAAAGAATAATACTTCTGAAAACTTAATTCGATAAAAGTTGTATTAGACGCGTACGTCATTTGTGTACTAAGTTGACTTTTATATCTCGATACACATAGACATTTAAAAGTGATGTCTAGAATGTTACTTAACATGAATGATCCAAAAAGTTTGGTGTAATACTTAGCACTGGAATTAATGCGATATTTATTTCTGAATACATTGTATATAATACTGGTGGTTTTCTTTTTAAATTATTTGGTTCTTTGTGTAATATTTTTACATTAACATAATCTACCGTGTGCTTAGTTTCGAAATGGTGTAAGGAGATTGAACAATTAATTAATATTATTCATTAATGACATTTTAAAATTCGAAACTGATAACCCACTGTAATACTTTAAATTACTTCGTATTATTTTGTAACTGATAATATCTTCGTTACAATCACGTTATTGTTCACTTTGACTGAGAACTGGAACATGTGTTACTCAATTAACCACTTATGAAATTTTATTGGTCGTGAATTTAATCAAGTTCAATGGAGCACAGGCGTAATTTTATAAACGTGTAATTCTTTTGATTGTGTAGCGATTTTACAATCGCATCAGTAACTACAGTTTTTGCTTCGTTAGTTATTCGGTGAAAAACACAAAGATCGTTCCTCATTTAGGTTCCTTTATTTTTGCCATTCTCCGAGTTAGAGAGCAATTTGTCTCGACATTCCTGCCGCTTTTTATTCTATTTTTCCCACGGGGCCTTCCCTGGACTAATAAAATTAAACCACATTCACCACCTATCATCGTGGGGAATTTCGAGTGAATTAAGTAGGTAGTTCGTGTGAGAGCAGAAACGCGAAAGAAAGAATGCCATTCAGACAGCTTAACCCTCTTAATACGTGGTGACTGCTGCCGGCTTGAGGCTCTTTGATCGAGAGGGAGAGAAAAAAATTGTACGTCCCACGACCATTACCTGTCGTAGAACGGTGGAAACTGGAGACGGTAATGACCGGGCTATAAGAGGCAAAATAACACACCGCTAACAGGGGTAGACTTGGTTTTTACTCCAGGTAGCTCTCGCTCTCGCGTCCGTGATCAACGCCTCGGGTGTAGAACCCCCATTGCTTATGGCATCCAAGACTGCAATGAAAAATTTACTAACTATACATTAGGTAAAGAGGCCTCAGACTAAATACTACTTAAGTCAAACAATGTGTTCTTAACATTAACCAAATTTTGTACTTATGCTCACTACATTATAGTTCCTGATCATAAGACTAGTACACAATCTGAAATTATTCTAATGCTTCCTGCGAATAATCTTCTTACCTGTTGGTAAAACGTAAAACTTCATCACGTTAAAAGAAAACCTTACCGTCGCGATGGGACTCTTGTGAATAGAATACGAGAATTTTTCGATAACGCCGAGATGGAGACGTGAATTTCAACAACAGCCATTACGGTTACTAAAAGTATTTCAATTATATATGCCTTCAATTTTTGCTGAAACCATATTTAAGATCCGGACGGAATTGACAAAGTCAGTTTCTTCACTGTTTCTATTTTTAACGTTCAGTTGTTAGGACGAATAACTCTACACTTGTAAAAATTATAATAAATTGGCCTATAATTGAAAATAATACTGGTTATCTCGTGACGTATGCGATGCGCACTAGGAACGGGGAGAAGGTGGAAGGGAATCTGGCCTAACGCTATTGCCATTCTTAAAAATATTCGTTACATTTTTACAACAGTACACACATACGGGAAATGTCTATTTTACACACTCTTAGCTACTTCTCTCTATTTATATTACTGGAATTTGACGTTAGAACTTAACCCAAATTGAAGGAAAATTAGAATAGTCGAAATTGGACTGATGATTGTTTTAAATCAGAGGTTAAAAAAGCAGTTCCCGAAATACACTTCATTTACAATTACATGATCTATAAATACTTCAAGAACTTACGACTTATTCCATATTAAAAACAGAAAAAGATACGAAAACCTAATAACAAATTGCGTTATAATTTTTAACAATGCGCTGCCCTTTTTTAAATATAGAATGACTATTAAATCGAAAGATCTTCAACAATGTATGCATGATTGATAATGAGTTCATTTTGAGGTACTGAATAAAAGGTTTTTTTCAACTCTCCTATGTGAGATCAAATTTTTAATATCCCTTTGGACAAGCACACAAAATTTTGATGGTCAGTTAACAAGTAATATTCATAGTCGGACCGAGGAAACGATAATGACATGAAGACAAACCATTCATTGAGATCAGAGACGGAAGATAAAACAAATATGTGCAGAAGCGTTGTGCCGTTTAATAAATAAATGGTCGTTAATTACATAGCATTACGGAAAGTAGACGTTAAAATAAAATAATATTTAAATTATTTTTAATGCAATAGCATTTTATTATTAAAACGAAGTTCAGTTAAATAGGATTATTAGGACTACACGCAATTATAAAATGGCAAATGAAGATTGTCAATAAGATAAATTAAGAATTATAATATAACTTTTTAAAACTGTAATTGTTCTTACGTCAGGTAATTTTTTGTACAAAAATGTACTGAAACATCGATTTATTTAAAAATATAATTTTAAAATGTATGACATAAATTATCGTTTAAACTATCTTATTAATAAAAAAAGACAAACTTGTATTGATATAGTTAAATTATAATTGAATTGTTTATAACAATCCGCAATGCAAAATAATTTAAGGGGTCGCTTTGTCGACGGTCCTAATTTATTTATTTGTTGGGGATGAACGTGGAGAATTGATATTCCAAGCGGAAATGGCATCACAACATTTGACTCTAGTTAGGCAAGTTAAGTGTGCATGCAAATTAGTTCATTCCTGCTCTCGACTGAACCATTGAGAAAAGGCTGTTTGCCTCGAAGCTACCTGAGGTGAGTACGGCAGTATAATTTTCCTACCCTCGTTTATCACCAGACAGAGAGGGAAAGAGGGACGAACGAGGTGGGGGTAGAAAAGAGTTTTACAACACTTTGCGCTGCCAGTCGTATCTTTTCGAGGTGCGTGACTCATGTTTTATTTGTGCGTGCAAGTGCGTGGCTCACCGAAACCCACTCGAGCAAAAATCTCATTTCGTCTGAAGTTTGGTCACGGAAGACGGCAAAGTAACATCGCATTCCTGATAGCTCCTGGTATATGGCAGGTCCCGAAGCGATATGGATATCTACACGCTAAAGGGCCGAATTATCAGAAAAACAATCACAAAAACTAACAAAGAGGAAAGTGATAATGAAGGCATTTTATACATTCAAAACTTGAAGTTTATCTGAGCGACGCACAGGAAGTAGGGGAATAGCAATGGTCGATTAATAAAGAATTATTACGATACAACATGAAAATTTCATATTTATAGTTGCAATATCTGACTGTGTGGAAATAGTAAGTCAATATTCCTCAATACGCAGCAGAAAGGTGACGTTGAGTTCCAAAATTTCGAACCTCAAGTTCGTAGCCTAACTACTTCAAATTTAAGCAAAGTAACGTAGTATTACTGCTGTGGGCTGAAACTTGATTTTTTTTAATACTAGGCTGATAAACTTTTTTATTTCATATTATTACTGGAGGTGCAAATGACTTCGATGTTTTTTCAATCGCATAGATTTTATAAGCCATTTTGAAATCGCACTACGTTATAATTCGTCCAGTAAAACATTCACATGACTTATTTACAATATCCTTTAATCGGAGGCAATACACTTCAATTCGGGAAATTATGAGTCAAAACTAGAAACAACAATCTGCCTTGCAAAATTTGACTCATTATTTCCAGAATTGGAGTGTAATGAGTCCGATGTGTATATGTGTGAGTGAAACAGAGGGAGAGTGGGAGGAAAAGAGAGAGGGGGAGGAAGAGAGGAGAGAGAGGAGTATGGATCAACAGAAACTTCTCAGAGAACTTCTTAGTTCAGGCCAGTCCCACAAACGACCCTCCCCTTGAATTTCTTGGTGCTTACGTCACTTTAGTACTCCCCTAACTTGAATCACTTTCACTTTAAATATCTTCTATACTCTTAAACAGCCCCGAAAATACCCATAGAAACTAAAAATCTATCTCTAACAAGGAAAGAATAATCCCGATTAACATTTGATTAAAACAGGCGTAATTGTGGTTAAAAGTTGATTGTTGTGAAAGTAATAATTCGATATTCCGCCGTAGTTGAGGCATGTGCTGTTAATCTACGAAGTAGATTGAATTATATTAAATTCAGAGTCTCAAAAGTGAAAATTATTAGTATTAATCGCGTTTCGGTTGATAATTGAATGACTCGAAAAAAATTTTCTGGTACTAATAAGATATATTAACCTAGAGTAAATGCTAATAGTAGGTCTGTACTGAATGTATATAAATTAAGCAGTTAAACTACCACATAAACGATTGAAATTGTCGCACCCAACCTAGTACAAAGTAAAAAAAATATCTAATAAAATATTCCCACAAACTCTTGGCACTTTTGTGACGTTACAAATATTTCCGTCACATTCAATCAATAATCACCCCCAGTCCCATCAATGTAAATGGTGCATGAGATTGGTCATTAAATAACACGAGAAGAAATAAGGTTTGCCCAATTAATCACGGACATTTGATTTATTACAAAAAACACTTTCCTAGAGTCAGAAACAGAAATTTGATACAAAATCAAATAAATATAAAATCAATACCTTCAATTGCTTCCATACCACATTTTTAATTGTAATCAACTGAAAAGGTCCCTAAATTTGATGATGAAATAAGTGAACACTTCGGCTATAAGATGACGACAGTGCATATGTTCGTCGAAACGTCGCGCAGTAACTTCTGTTTAACCCGGGTGGAACCCGAGAATTACTTCTGCATTGGTGATGAAATGTTTTGATTTATAAGAATATTTTTTATTAAATTACTATTTCTGAATTTTGACCATTTAATGATTTAAAATAGTAGGATTGAGCTCCGTATTTTATTTATTTTCTGTATTCCTCTGGCCACATTGCACATTATAAGGCGTCAAGTTCGTCGATAGTCTTGACGCCGCTACTCAGCTGTCTCTCCAGTCCTTCATCCATGGCAAACATTTTTTACTGTGATTTGTAGAGGGTAATATCCCCACAAAATTGGACAGAGCCAGATGCCGTAAGTGATAAATACTTCTTGGAATGTTGTGTGGTTAAGAGAGCAGCCATTTCACAGGAGAACGAGATTGAACCTGGTCAGACTAGACCCGAATCACTGTTGTGTTTGCTTACCACCAGATTACGGCGCCTGGCCAGCGGAAACCTTATAATCATGCGAGAAGGGCGCACACGATTAAAAACCATTAGGTTGTTAGGCGCGTGCTCCGGCACCTACGCCCCCAAATTGTCTGTAAGGGGCCGACCGCGTATGATAATCAAGACTTGGGCCACGGTGCACGGGCCGCTGGATCGCAACCGACTGCACTCCAACAGGCACGATCACGCACAACTTGCTATGTCATGTACAAGCATGAAATATCGAAGGCGGAACCGAGGTGAACGGCTTCGACTGCAGTTGTGTCCTAGACGATTGACGAGTTGCTCACAGCCACTCCGCTCACGACTACTACATAACTTGGAACTGTTTATCTTGCTTCATTTTCAAGGTTGTAAAGTAGGAAGTATAGCATATACAGATACAATCACTCTTTCATTTCGTTGCCTCAAAAGAAAACTCCCAATCGACCTCATACTTCCCCCTGATCATCCAGGCACACCCTAACCCACCTTACCACCAAGCCCGCAGACCACATCCTCATATATCCTCCAAAAATCAGTTCACTGCCTGTCAATCCTCACCCACCGACATCGTATGCACTCAGGTACACACGCAGAAAAAAACCAAAGTAGATTAATTAAATGGATTAACCTACCTTCTTGCCAACACGTAAATTATACAATACTATATTTTTGTATTCTTTATTTTTAAATTGTATATACTGACATCGATATTGTCCAAACTGAAAATGTTTTATATGAATAAAAAAATTTCACGACTTCATCCATCAGACAAACGGACGCACAAGTCTACCAATGACCCTGCATGTGGAAACTATTTCTTTGGAATCGTGTAAGCCAACCTCTATATTACATTAAGTTTGTTAAATTCAAACATTAATGTATATTTTTTAAGTTAAATTTGTATAAGTCAGTAAAAAACCGTGTACAGTCTCAATATATAACATTAATTAAAAATTGTAGGAGCTTTCCAAAATCATGTCATCATCCAATAATTAAATATTTAGACGTTACATTGATGTTAACGACATTTGTCATCTACGTCCAAGACGTGTCTGTTGACGATGCAATTTTAATATGTAACCGAACGTAGATATACCCACATCCGGCTCTTTGGTCCCTCTCCTTTATTTTATAATAATAATGACGCTCCCTAATTTCTCTTCTGGCCGGTTCGTCAGAGAGTTTCAGAAAATTAAAGAATTAATATGACATTGTTTTGACGTGTATTGGTAATTGGTCTTTGCCTAATCACTATTTTTAAGAATCACTTGAAGTACGCGTTCTCACTGCCGCGTAGTTCAGATTGTTTGGCGAACCTGTATGGTTGGCTTAAAATGAGAAATGCAGATTTAACAAAATTATTTTAAATAATTAAACAACAAAACTGTGGAAATTGACACTGTCATTAATTACGTTTGTAATACAGATGATTACGGCAATTACCAAATGCTTTTCTAAAATTCGGAATTAATGATGTGACTAAATAAAATTTAATTTTATATGTCCCAGGTAAAAGCCGTTTTGGTGTGAAGTCATTAATACCGCAACGAGTATAATGATTAATTACTCCATATGACACTCTTTATATATCACGAAAGGCTGTGTAATATGCCTTTTTAATAAAGCATACGAGACTATTGATTAAATTAAATTGATTCATAACAGAAATAAATTATTTTTCAGGAATAATTTCTAAGGCCAGTAGTTTTTATGAACACAAGTATCTTTACGGTTGCTTGTTAAGTATCACTCGAGTAGACTGCATGAGAGTCAAATGAATGTTCAAATTTTCTTCTGTATTTTTGTAGCTAACGTCCGAACTCTTAGGCTTCTAAAAGGCTTATTTCGTTCTGTTTGGACTCATGATTACAGATCTGATTCTAAACCATTTTTCCCCTGCGGATGAAGAGAATTTGTAGTGGCTTTATACTGTTAGAAACGTATGATTACTTATTTCTACCTTCTTTTACATGATATTTCTAAGACAGTGAAGCAGTAATAATTTCTTCAAGCTCTAAGATGACCTTAGACTTTAATAAACATGCTATACAAAGCATTTTAACATTATGGCTTTGTTTCATCATTCTCAAAAGCAGAACACCCTGTTGACATTACGGGATAAACAATGATAACAAAGAAACGGGCATTATCTGAAATATTCTTCCATTTAGGAAGCAACGGTAAGCTAAAGAATACTCTGTTCGGAGCAGGGAATCTAAAGTTGTGAGCTGGACTACCTGCTTTGGTCACTCAAGGTTACAGGAGCGAGACCTTGAGTCGTGAGTCACTGCACTGTCTCCCGCAGGAATGCGTGAATGCGACACTCGCTCTGCAACCAAAATTAGGTCAATACCCCCAAAACATAGACACGATACTACTGTCACTGCGTGTATCAGACGAGCAATCGTCTTTTACAATTATTCCGCCAATTCCAACGATTACCAGGCCTTAGCACGACTTCATTGTCCACCGTTGAGGAAGTAACACATTAGTTGGAATTCTAAAGAGAAATAGTAGCGACACTTTAAAATAATTTACATTGCCAGTCAATATTCGTCCAAGAACCAATATCAGTATTTAATAATAATTTTGTGTTGGCTTTATTTAAGATCGCGTGGTCATTTGCGACCAAACCGTTTATGGGTTATAAATGTGGTCACAATACATCGTAACAATTAACTATTTTTAAGAACTTGATCAATTTCTCTTGGTAGTCCGGTGAGTGGTTAATCTGGATCGGGTTGTCTTCTCCGAGGATACGGCGTCTATCTTGGAGAAATTTACTGCAGGTGCTCCATGGTGATCATGGTGTTGCCGAGATCGCAAATTGGAGAATGACTATTTGTATATATGTGGAACTGCGTTAATTTACAGTGGCCGGACATTCTTCTAGTCAGGACCACTTGTTCTCTTCTAGATCCCTTTTCGGATGGCGAATAAGTTGTTAGCTGATTTGTGATTTGAAGAAACGACCAATTTTTCTTCCGAGTCTGTATAGACGTAATAAGGAAGAGGAAAAGGAAGATGGTTGCAATTTTTGCTAGCTGGTCGACGGAGATGTTCCCTTTTATTCCCTGGTGCACCGGGATCCAGAACAATACGATCTTCATTCCTGTTGTATGAAGCTTGTGTAGATATTCAGTAATGATCGAGGACAGTTCTTTGGAGTTGTCTTCGAAGGCGATGGTTTTTAAAAGCGGACAGTGAGTCTGAGAGGATTAAGTACGAAACTTTAAGTTAAAATTCATGTTTCAGTCCCTGAAATTTTTATTGAAATCCGTTGAACCGTTTCGGATCATGAACAGATTAAGAGTATAGGCAAGCCGCATACACTTTTTAGAGATTCGAACGCACGTATGCCGAGAAACCTTCCCGTAGAATTAATATTTGTATTATATTATTATCGAAATGACATGCACTAATACTTAAATTAAATTTCCTGTTTCCTCAAATTTTCATTGAAATCCGTAGAACCGCTTCGGAGCCTATACGAGACAAACATACGGACAGTCAGACAGACACTTCAGTTTTATTTATTGGTATATAAGAATAAAATATTCAGGCAGCATTTTACCAGCACAGTCTTCATATCCCTCACCTTATGTCAATGTTTTGCTCTTGTATTTTTAATTTTACTATACATTTATCCCTCTTCGTAATTATCACTAATTCATCTTAACTTGTTCGTTTTAAATTTATTTAACTGAAATTTCAACAGCTACTCAGTTATATTTTACGTCAGCGCTAGCGCTATCAATTCAGAGGTAATGCAGTTATCAGAAGCTAAATTACGTTTTTGACATTCCTATAAGCTCACAGCTTTGACACGTTAACGTTTTTACTTATACAGGTAATTTTATATCAGACTGTGGAAACTTTCGAAAATCTGGAAAATGTCATAAAAAATTTGTCCCGAAAGATAAAGCAAATATCATTAAAATAAATTCTGGAATAATTTCATCAAATTTTTGCATGTTCGTGGCGAAAAAAATTGAAAGGAGGTTTAAGTAATTTATTACGTTTCCAAGGTGTTTGCAATTTACTAGCCTCGGTTGGCCGAATATATGTCGATGGATATCAGAAACGACCTTCCTTTCTCCACAAGTAGCAGCTGAATGTCTTTTTATTATTATTATTCCCAGATGTGTATTAGGAATAACCGTTGTGTGGCCAGCTCGCAAGTTGGCTCAAGTAATTTATGGCCTGGAACCGGTGAAAGTTCCCGATATGAATCAGGTCTACTGGCGTTTTGTGTCAACAGTCAGATTCGGTGGCAACTCGCATGTGCACGCTTTGAAAAATGGACCCGGTGCAACTAATACAGCTAACCTTAGCATATTTTCAGGTCGCCCAACGAGTTCGCCAGAAGACTCCGCTGAAACACGCTATAATTTGTAACGGATACAAGGAAAGCAGTAGAAGTAAAATCATGTACATGGCCGGACATCACTCGAGAAATAATGATAGATATAAAGAATAATTCTAAGACAAAGTAACAAAAAGAACATCCTAACGTCAAAGATAGAGAGATGTGAAGAAGGTCATAAGCCAGGAAATAAATTCTGAGAACGAATGGGTAGGAAAGATAACTGGAATGAGATAACTTCTCACTTCAAGAGGTCCTTTAGAGACGTGCACAAAAAATCGTCTGTGCCCATTAGGAAGACAATTATTCTTTAGTATATAGTGGACATTAATTAGTTCATGATTTGTATTTCTAATAATAATAATAATATAACGAAAAATATTTTCCTCGTAACTTTCATCTGTGGCGATGGAAATTTATAAATTTAGTACATAAACACAACGGATGGGGTGGGGGAATGCGAAACACGAGTCCAGTAAATATGCTTCCATTGAAATATGCGAAAATAGAATTGATTACTCCCAGAGTTCTCCAGAACCAGATACATGAGTATCGAATTGTTTTAGACATGGCCATACTCATTTAATTAAGACGGCATTGTAAATAGAACCCAGATCACGAATAAAATATTTTAATATTCATACCGAAAACCTGTAAAATTTAAGTAATGGATTGTTACTATTCCCAGAAGTTTATTAATTAAACATTACTATGAACGATATTTAACTTATTTTTCTAACTTAAATCTGTTTATTCGTTTTTAAATTATTACTATGCTAACGGATTGAGAAAAAAAGTCTAGACCAGACTTGTGATCAAACCCAGAACCGCTTGTTTCGAAACTGTTCCGGTCCAGAAATTTCTATTGTAATCTGTTTATTTAGTGTCATAGTCCTTATAGCTGAACTTTGATGAAAACATTTCTTATAGAAGTAATTAACACGAACATTTGCTAATTAAAAATTTTTCTGTTTCTTAATTTTGATCATTAAATTTTATAGCTTAACTTTGACTGAAAACATTTCTTCTCGTCATAATTATCACGAACTTTTGTTAATTACGAAATACAAAATTCCTCCGGTCCTGCCTTTTGATCATTTCATTTTGGACAGGTTCTTGGATCAGTCGTGACCAGCTGCATCCTAAAACTGACGGAGGCACGGAGAAAGGAATGCTGTGACTCCCGTCTATCGTAATTAAGAAGGGCGTGAGAATAGTACCCAATATCCCGACCTACCTCGTGCAGGTTTTCTAGAGTTTTCCCTGCATTTCTTTTAGGTGACTTAGTGGGTAGGATCCTTAAACTTTAGTTCGGGGGGTTCTAATGAACCCATGGCTGCCTTGCTTTACTTCCACATCCCTTTTAAATTACATTCCTATATTATTAAAGGGGAGTTGCCTCATGTTGCCTGTCAACCCCGCACCCCACCCAAAAAAATAGTAGGGTGGTTCAGATGAGAATCATGTATTAAATCAGTACACCCGGAAAGTCTTCGTTATTTTAGGTTTAAATTATTAGTTTACAGAATATTTAAATTACTGAATTTTAAAGAACCTAAATAAGTTCCAAAAATATCGTAAATTCAGTTTATAAAATTGTTTCTTACTTAATTGGCCACAAAAGATCTAATAAATTTTATAAATGTCAGGTAATACTAAAATTAAATTTAATTACACTGAGTTGGGATTTTATTCAACTGTCTAGATTTTATCGAGAATGGTCAAATAAATTCAGTCTCCGGCCCAATCAGGCTTGACGACTTTACCTGGGAGTGACAGCAATGGATGGATTCCCCCTTACATCATAACGATTTGCTTATTACTCGTCTATAATATATAGTCTACTGTAAATGTGTACGTAATAAATAATGTATGGAGGATGAGAGAAATAATCCGAACCGACCGAGATTGGTGTCGTATCCAACCTTTTTGAGACACCGAGAATACTGATTGTGACCCTGCTGGTTAAAAAGTAGTATTTTGCAACAGATGTGAAGTGGGGTTATTTATACAATACTTGTAATATCCACGAGATAAGTGCCGAATTAATTAATTGTCCGTACTAATATCAGAGTGAGATAGATATTTTTTTATTGCTCTGCAAGTAGATAGACAAGTTTGTGTGACGAGAAGCTCTTAGAGTTGACTGTCCACATAATTACTTCGTCGGGCAGCCTGCTGGTCCATGAAAATCGAAGCCCCCTTTGTACTTTCACGCTTCCCTGATCGCCTTTTCTTTCAGAGTATCGCCGAAGACGTCGTTCCATTGGCTGCAGCGTTTCACCCTGCGGAATACAGATAGCAGGGCTGTCGCCTCCCCATCTGCCATTAGAATTTTCCCGACAATTTAACACGGAAAGGAAATCGCGTGCTCGTCTTGTAGAGTGTCTCATTTGGTGTGAGGGGGCCTTATCGCATTCTCTCCACACAGACAACCCCATCCTCCTAAGTGATATGTGCACTTAAGCCACTCCGCGTAAAAATTGCTCCGCACCTATTTTGAATTTCTTTAATGGCTGTATTTGCATTAAGTGGCTCAATCGATAAAATCTGTTCTCGCCACTACGGGGAGGAAGGAAGTGCAACTTGGAAATTGGAAGAAAAGAGACACAAGAGAAGAATCTCTCTCTGGGAAAAGGAAGACAACTCAAAGGACGTGCTCTAAATAAATTTGAAGACGAGACACGCTCAGCAGATTGACGGTAATTTTACAAGTGTTATGACATCTAAAGTGAAATTCCTCTTCAAGTTCAAGGCTGTGCTTGTTTCTTAACTCTCGTTTTCCGATTTTCAGTCCTCCGTACTTTTCCAACCTATTTTGAGCAATAACCAACAATTAATTTAATATTAAACTACGGTAGTAAACGCAAACTTAAATCACTTATTCACTTTAAATTCAGTTTTGGGAAACTAATAAATTACACTTTCCCAATTTTATTATTTTTTATCAGATATTCCATTTTACAAGAAAATATTGCACTTTATTTCGTGAAAAATGTAGTAATTTGCAGACGTCTCTCAATTGAAAATGTTGTCGCTTTTTTAAAGTATCAACATTAAATCATATGTGCCACCTAAATAAAGAATTAATTTTAAGTGAGCTCGAAGAGCCACATAAAATGTATTGATTAGTTTAAAACTTTCAAATACTGAAGAGCGATACTCTTGGTTGCTTCCGACAGTCGAGATTATTATGTCAGAAATGGACGTAAGCTACTCTTCATAGTATATAAGTCACAATTTTAGAATTAAAATTGTAATTGTATACGACTGATTAAATAAAAGCTTTTTAAGCAAACAATTATTTTCATTTAAATGATATCTATTACAGTTTAAAAAGACTATAGTAACCTAATTGCGCGAAGTCGCCGTTGGCGGTTTAGTTACACCACAAAACTACATAGCCAATAATCTAATCGATACTTATCACACACAAAAATAGTTTTCAAGTGTTATCAATCCAAAGACTGAACCAGGGGTTGGCAAATTGTGGCCTGCGGGCTACATACGGCCAGACCTCTTGCTTTCTGTTTTACTTAATTTTTTAAAAAAATTTAAATCATAAAAGTTTAATTTTCCTACTCATGAACTACAATCTCTGAAAAGGAGGAGGTCCACTTTTGAGTGTAACTGGTTTTATAAATATTTGAAAATTTTTCCACGTTACCCACTTTGCGTGGCCACATTATGACATACTTGAAATCAAAATCTTTGACAAAGAGGCATACCTTAGCATTATCATTCTACATTATAGACGTAGCTTTCAAACGCTATTCTACCCAGATTATTCCAGTCTGTAATGGAACCTTCCATGTAATTCACAGAACCTCCTAGTACATTTTGGAGCTATCTAGATAATTCTTTGTGTTTGAACTAGTATATAAAATGGGGGACACAGTTCAGGTAAAAACACGTAGTTATTGCGCAGGTTCCTGATGATTGCGTGTATGGTGTTTTAAGGGAAGCTCGGGGTTTGAAATTTTTTGACTGAGGTCACGGGAGAGCAGAGACTATTTGATTATCCATAAATAAGCTGAACATCAGAATAGCAAAAAAACTTTCTCAAAATGGGAATAAGAAATACAATTCTGTTGAAAAATAAGCACTTTCCAATTATGACTTTTCGTGTTCTAAATGCTTTGACAATGAATTGAACTTGAATATTGTTTAGATGATGATGAATTTCTACACGCAGAAGAATAAAATTCCAGGAATCAGTCTTTCACAGAGACTGGTGTTATTCTGTTGAGTAACCATGGTCAGTGACGTATGGTACCTTAAGGTAGTAGGAATAGTAATTCTAGCATTTTTCACTTTATTTTATTGAAACTGACCGTCTACTAAACATGTTAGAGTAGATCATACAGTTCTTCCCAACTGCGACCTTATACAGAAAATTTAGATGAATGGTGTTAACAGTCTCCAGTGATGGATGGAAGTCAACAGTGTCTATGAGTACAGGATACGCGGAATTTAAAATGTGACGTTTTCTTTACGTATGATAATGTATTTACGTATATTTTTGGTAGTCGTGATGTTTTACTCCAGGTTGTTCATAGCTCGAATCCAGACCTGAACCGCTAAAAAACTGTTGTGGACTGACCACCTTACGATAGAAAGCAACGACACGAATTAGCACACTTAAGTCGACGGTTCACCGTTCCAGTCAATAAGAGAGCTTAACGGTAAACCAGTTAACCATAGAGCGCTAAAATATCATATTTCTAGGGAAAACAGACAGCCAGGTAGCTTATTGCGGCATCATGCCTGACTGGTTTTTCTTTCTCTTCTTGTGCTTTGCTTCACACTGATTCGAGCCCACCTGTTAATGATTGGTTAGTTTAAATACGGGTTATTCCGGACAATTAGTGACGGTTCATGAGCACGTCGAGGCCCCCCTTATTTTCCAAGCAGGGAGCTTGTTAAGGGGCGGTATTTAGAGGTATTTAGAAAAATCTCTGGTAACGCTTGAGCGGCGTTGGAAACGAAACTCCCGTACAGAACCGTAGCGTTGCTAACCTACTTTCTTTCCCCGCAATGAAGTCAGCTAATTGTTGCAATGGTCCATGACCCAGGATCTGCTGGATGGGTCAACTAGACACCCTTTGTGCGTGCGTCTACTCTATGCGTTACTAGTAAAAGGTCGTATATAATCACAGGTTAAGTTCATAAAGACAGGAATTTCAATGCCAGATATAAATCTTTGACGTAAAAGGTTACCTCACAATACTGACAGGTGCATAATGAGGTGGGTTTTTGAAAAAATCTGAATGCATCCCGTGAAAGGATCACGTAGTGTTGTTAAGATGAGGAAATAGGTCGTTATGGACTGCATATAAATTTCTTGAGTCATTTCGAAACTTACGCCTACAACTAATAATCCCACTCCAAGCCACTATTTACGGATGATTTCACAATAACAGAATACATGAACCAAGTAACAAACGTGATCGGTAAAATTTTAAAAGATGTCACATAGATTCTGTAAAAAAAAAATAATGCACTCAGTGTAAAATGGAACATTAAATTGTGTTGAACTGTTGACGTTGATAAATCACAGATAAATATTGAAACTAAATAGATAATTCATTAAAAAAAGCACTAAAAGAAGTAAATATTATCAACTGTGTTCTAAATGCAGCATAAGGTAAATAAATGAAATTAAATAACTAAATTATATTCGTTACCAAATATCGGCAGAATGCATTCCCCATAAACACTAACACGATTATTCATTTTTGTAGTTACCCTAATAAATACTGTAATTATTTTTTCAAAGACTTCTCACCTTTCGTTGCCTTATTAAGCTTATAATGAGATATTTTACTCGTTGAATTCTCAGACATTCCTCTAGTGTATTGTATAACTTAGTTCTTCTCAATTTTAACGACCAGCACGTTCATTTTATGAGTATGCAAAAGAAAAGATGTTAAATATCTTAATCTCTTGATTTAATGACACTTAATACCGTTGATTCAAATTCTGATTCTAGAAGATATCATTAGAGAAAGAGATGTACGGTTATAACTTCACAAATTTCGTTGAGATATCTGACTACCACAAAGAAACTATGTACCATTTTGGTCTTTAAATATTACACTGTTATGTTAATACAGTATATTAAAAATAAAAAAGGATGTATGTCTGTTTAGAGAGATTTAAACAGGCGGAGCAACTGCAAAAAAAATGTTGTTCACACTTCTTACAAACCCGAAAAGGAATGAACGGAAGATCGAGAAACCCCTAGGACAAACGTAAAATGAAATATAGTTAAAAATTTGTGAAAATGTGTCCTCTATATTTAATTTGGCCCAATATAGAGACTATTTGTTTACTTTTCGCTATTCCTTACTCATGAGACTACTCTTTCCCCGATAGGAAGGAAGGATGACAAAAATAAATACGAAAGTTTGTATAATAATACGCTATAGTGTGACCGTGTGACCGTCTGTCCGAAACCGGCAAGATGCTACATCTGGATCGTTTGGATTTTTTATAAATATAATTGCTATAAAAAAACGTTATTCAATTGATTTAGATTCAGAGCTGGGCAACAAACTTTTTAAAAATTTCAAAAAATTCACGCGGAAGATCTCGCACATTCACGACTGAAGCAAGCGCCTCTAGTGGTTGTGTCCCTGCGTTCCTTCCAAGACACTCTTTATAGATTCTTAGTCAGTTGTGACTATTCATTTTGTAATCGTGTCAGAACATTTTTATCTTCGCTCATTTTATTTTTAAAGAACGGGGGATTTAAAAATAAATGATGAGCCCATCTGGAAAAATTAACGTTGCATCTAAAATTTATTAAAGCAGAGAAAGGCGATTACAGAGATTTACAGGTTACAGCGACTAGATATATCAGATAGTTAAATGAAGTAAGTCTCATAACGACGCAGCATTTATCATTTGAAAGCACCTGTTATGGCTAGATTTTATTTTTATTGCAATAATAAAACGGGGAATGAGTCGAAATCCTAATTATATAGGGAGTGTATACTAACGATTTTGCCGAAAAGACTTCTGCCAAACGGAACGTAGAGGATAACGCCCTTTGAACAGATTTAAACACCTCCCCCTCCCCGTCGCCATTTCCCAAGAAATCCTCAAGACAAGCGCAGTTTTTAAAGAACCCAATTACAGATATTTACGCTGAAATTAGCGAGGAATTTCTGTAATGGTTTGCCCTTACATTAGACGGCTTATCTCACGTCATTAATAACTGGTGGAAGGAGTGAGAGAGTGGAAATTGAACAAGCTAACGAGGAAACTGCAGCGAACGGAATTCGGTGTTGCAACGGCCCTCGCCTTCGCAGCTGGCGGCCATAAAGACAACGAGGGGCCGATAAACACCCATTAGGAACGCAATAGCGGTTACAGGATCACGGAGCTCAACTTGAAAAAAATAATTCTGGAAAACTAGTGGCTGACGGATGGGGGCGCAAGAAACGTGTTTCAGAAGGTGTGGAACAGGAAACATCAGAAGAAAGCGTTTCCCATGTCGTAGATTACAATCAATTTTATTCAAGCGTATGTAAGAACAAGACAGTTTCTCTGCAGCGTATTACATGAAACATCAGGTAACCATGGTGTTTCAAAAAATTTGTAACTATTCAGCTTTGAACCCAATGTGATATACTATTAAAAAGCAGTAACTTTCGAGTTTCACGTGTATTTTAAACGATAGGCTTCCTCGACGATGAATTGTCCATACTGGACAAAATGATTGTCATATCACTGGCTTCCAAGGTGAGGGTTTATAAAAGACGCAGTTAATGTTCATCCGCTTTCAGTAACAATGGTCGAACTGAGGAACAGCCGTGGATACTTACACGCTATAGTGTGGGACTTTTCTGAATACCATACATTTTAATCACCTGTGATATGTTATATAAAAATATAAATTATTACAAATTTCACATAATATACAGCAGTGTGAATTTACAGTTTCAACACAGCAAAATCGTAAGAAACGAGTTAGCTGACCATCAAGTTAAACTCACAGCAAATTCCAACCACAATTTAATATTCAATCACACATTCTCCGCAGATGACTGACATATGGAAGATATATAATACGAAATTCCTGGACCTCAGCAGAAGATCAAGTAACAACAGGCCCTTCCACCTACACCTTGACAATCATCAAGATCTACTCTTCCCCAAGGATCTCACAAGAAAGGAAAAGACAGTACTTTTCAGAGTAAGGCCTAATCATACTATTATCTCTCACAGTTATTTTTTTTTCAGAGGATCTCCACCCCAATACAACTCTTGCAAGACACACCTAACCACGGACCATATCATTTTCCACTGTCCCAATTACAACACTCAGAGAAGAAAGGACATCACATCCTCGGAAGAGACAATCAAAAGACTATTAGAATATTTAAAAGAGATCAACATGAAAGACAAAATCTAACACAAGATAATTGTTAACCTTATATGATAAATAATCTCAATATCATTTTCTCTTTGCATGCGTAACCTCTGTGGTCGCCAATAACAACACAGTTGACGCGACCTTAAATAAAATTAAAGAAAAAGATTATCGAGTAAATAATCAACATATTAGGACTCAGGGACATGGGAAAGTACTCAACTTCAGAGACTCTATTACCATATTTTTTAAGTCGATGATACTTTCTAGTAAAGCCTTTGTTATTAAACCAATTATCTTCACACGAAATGTCGTCTATATGGAGATTTTGTAACTGACTTTATTGTAGTCGAAGGCTGCCGTAAATATTCAACATATTTTAATGTAATTTAATACAGAATATAATTCTGTTGAGGGAGCCCAGTGAAATTTTAGCAGACAGTGAACGTAACCCCGTGGCGTTAGGCGACCGACAATTACACGTTCAATATTGATTTTAATTAGAGCCAATAATTAAGCTATTATTGTGAAAAGTAATTTATATAGAATTCGTGAGTTGTTATTATTATAAATTAGTTTTACAAGCCAATTTAATAATTTTGTTTCCATTGTTAACTTTATAGTTTAATATTACGATCAAAAACAGTTTTATATGTAAAAGCCAATTGGGTCGGTAACCTGAGACCTTCCACTTAATTTTAATCATATATTCATTTTTAAAGAAATAAATTCATACAGGGTTCAATAATTTTCCTAATAATTGTATTTTGGAAGAAGGAAAAGAATGGAAAAATGTTGACCGGACCAGCGACTCGAATCTCCTGTTTTTCGAGCGGACACACTACCACTGGGCTAATCCGACCCGACGTCCACGGACCGATTGAACATTCCTCCATTCCTGTAAACCTAAGCCAGGCTCACCTACAATTTACTAATCACATTCATCAAACCTAATTTATAGGAATTTTTGTTTAAATTGATCAAATGTGCATGGAATTCAAAACAAATAAAGTAGAAATACTTCAATGAAGCTCTCAAGTAGAAGCGTATAGTTAATTTGGAAGAAAGACAAGAATGGAAAAATGTCGATTGGACCAAGGACTCGAACCGCGGACCTCCCTTTTTCAGGGCGGGCACCCTACCACTGAGCTAATCCGAACCGATGTTCTACAGTACAGGATTGGAGGGCTCAACATCCTTGGACGTCGGCTCGGATTAGCCCAGTGGTAGGGTGCCCGCCCTGAAAAAGGGAGGTCGACGTTTTGCCATTCTTGTCTTTCTTCCTACTTGAGCTTAATTAAAACATTTCTACTTCCTTTGGCCACAGTTGTATTATAAATCACATGATTACTAAATATTTTTCTCTTTAAATTTTTAAGTATTCAGAATTATAAATTTTTTATATTAATAAAACATATTTTTGACAAATTTGGCTGGTTTATTCTTTAATAGTTCATTGTAGTCAGAAAAATAAATCATGCAAGGCCTGATAAAAATATTATCTTACTCAGTATCATTGACATTCTTTATTAATTTGATTTTTAGTAAATTATCCAGTAATCCAATAATAGAATCATGTATTTTATAATTTCATAAGAATAGTTTCAATAATTTAGTACATCATAAAATTACATTTTTCTAAAAAAAATATTGGTAAAATCACAACTGGACTTAATTATTTTTTAATTTATGAGGATTCTGGTAGTGAAAGCACAGCGAGTGCGAAAGTACTCGTTGCCGTTAGATGACCGACACTCAGGAACACGTTCTTAATTCAATATTTATTTTCCTATATGAAGCGCTTACTGCGGTGGCTGATAGTTAACAACTTCATAAGAGCCTGGGGAAAACCAATCATGGCGAGGAAATGCACTCACAGCAGTAGAACACAAAGACAATAACAAATCCATCAGCAACTCACGGAACAAACAGCTGACTATAAAGTCGACTGACAATACAACACAGTCGTAAACTTTCTGGATGATGCACAAATAAATCGAGAACAATACAACGAAGAGACACGTTCATAAAGCCCTCTGATTTATTTAAATAATATAAGTGTCCATAAACAAAATCTTAAAGGAAACCCAGTTCCGCCATGGAAAGTTTACAGAATCCAAGAATATCTTCACACAGGCACTATTCTTTGTATTGTTAAGCAAACTTGAAGAAAACGCAATTATAAAGTATAAAGGCAGATTGAATGAATGAACAATGAATGGTTCGTTGACGTCGTGAACACACAACGAGCTGATATTATGTTTTAGGAAGGAATTCCTAAATCTGTTAGTCCAGAGAGAAACACGTTAAGTGCTTTTGAAAAACGTTAAATTATTGTGTCAACTTACAATACCATATCATTGCGCCTCGTGAGTACTTCTTCAGCACGCTGTTGGTACTCGTTAACCACTCATCCACGAGGGATGACTCATTTCGTGACCCGGATCGAACACTCCAACAGTTAAGCACAGGGTCAGACCTTAGTTTTAAAACAATGGGAGAGCCATCTTTCTGCAGGCATCAAGATATCATTCATTCTCTACTTATTCATGCTTGCATGGCGGTGACGCAAACGGAGAAGACCGTGGCATCGTTTCAATTCACCGCTGAAGGAGAAATCCGGTGGCAAAACTACGAACTACGCTTATGCTACTGAAAAAACAATTACAATACTTCTATTGCACAAATAAAATATTTTTACACCACTATATATATATATTAATATATGGAACACTTAGTGAAATAATTATTGACTTCTCGGATACTTAGTGTACTTTCATATATACATACATAAGAATTTCCCATCAACTTAGTCCATGGACACATAAAAATCATAGATTAACGATCCTTTACAGCAAAGATAAACGTATGGATATAAATCTTTACCCACTGAAGTTAATTAAGATTTCATTTGTAGCTTCGTCAGGTTATTATCCTGTGGAGAAACATTAATTAAACGTCGTGTAAACAAGAAAACCGAACATTTACAATTTTTTTAGTAGTACTAAAGGAAAAAGTTTCTCCACAGTCAATAACCTGACAAAGATACAAATAAGTACCGAAACCTTTTTTTTCTTTGGAAATTGTTAAAAATAAAGTCTGAAAATGGTAGAAACTTTTTTTCATTATAATACAAAAATCAGAAAAACTATTGCTCCTTTCTCTATATTAGACATATGCAACAACGCGGAGGCAATGTTAAGCCTATTAGCAGTCATATAGGAAGCTCAACAGTGCAAAGACATTTAGAATAAACTATTTATGTAAAACCAAAGCTATGTAATTGGGTCACTCATAACACTTTCTTATTGATGCGACCAAAAATAATCTAGTAAAAAATCATACGTGAAAATACAACCTTTTAAGATTTCATTAGTTTCATTACAATACGCAATTCGCAAATTTTGGTATATTCGGGATAGGGGTCGGGTAAGTTCGGGTTAGAAACAAGACAATCGTGAGTTTTGAATGTCAATTAAAATAAATTCCTCCACTTCAAAAAGTTATAAAATTAATGATTGATTTATGATTTTCGTGTTTTTTATGCAATAGTTAAAAACTCTATTAACACACTTAATCCTTTTTTTTAAATCTAGAAACTCTCAGCCAACAATTGTCATATCCATTTCTACAAAACAGAAACTATGATTTTTTTAAAAATATATATAATACTTAATATTATCAAAATTGTATTAGTTTTACAATCTTCAATTTGTCAACCAAAAAATTCTTGTATTTTCACGTGGAAATTTCTTCGGGCATCGTATTGAGTCTGTCCTACGGATATCCTGTAAATTGAAGCCTACGTACATGCGATTCAAATGCACGTCGATTCTATCTGACCCACGCTTGAACATTGACAAATTAACAGTAAATAAAACCGGAACTTTAATTGACAAAGTTATTCATCCTTTGATTAATTTACAAATAATACCCGTTCTTCATTGGAATTCAAGATTTAGCCGGTGATACAGTAAATTGTAGGTTCATCTGTAAGTAGAACTGTACAATGGATGGAGAAATCTCGCACCTGACGAGGAGTCCACTCTGATAGCTTAGATGGAAAATGGCATTCCGTACAAATGGAAGATCCCGGGTTTTTATTTTCGGACCACTCGAGATTACTTCATTTTTATAATTTTAATTCAGTTCAGACATCACTCGTTTCTGGTAGAAAGCTTTTTTTTCTGTTGTTGAAATAGAAGACTACTTTTACATAAACATATATATATATATATTGTGTGTGAGTATTTTTGGATAAAAAATTACCTATCTGCAAGATTTTGTAATTGCAGTGATTATTTTAATTTTGGAGAGAAATTTCTTGCACAATGTAAAATTAATATTTCGGGCACAATCCTATTTGGCGTAATTTTTAGTATTGTTTATTTATCAATTTTTTATATAATTTACTTTTTGCAGGTACATTGCCTACTAGAATTTGTTTATATAATAATAGGCCTGTAATACAAGTTGCAATTTGGAATCTGATGGTAGCACGTTTAATAATTGTATCTCTACAAAGAATACAGCATTCTTTAGAACCAAAATCAAAAGCTCGGAGTCCGTATACCTGGACGACATTTAAAGCTCTTTTTACGTTACCGAAACAGTTGGAGCTTAACGGACAGGAGCTTTTAAGATAGCGACTAAGTACGGGAAGATAAAGGTGGACTTTTAGGCCGGCTCAACCGAACCTGATTCACGGCGAAACATGCCTCGGTATCTCCAACTGCCGATGCATTATGCATGGTAAACGGTACAAGGAACTTTTAGGAGGAGGACTTGATTAAACAATCGCAGACGCAGACGCACACACACGAACCCGCGTGGGTGAAGACTTGGAGGCTCGCCTTTCTCAAAAATCTGCATAGGGCCGAGCCGTGTTTTGCATGTAATGGCAGGCGGCGGTGGGTCCTCTTATGATGTCACAATTTATGGCACTGAATACAATATCAGAAAAGGGAGGGGGTGGGGGTGATTTATTAACAACGGCAAACACCACACGCGGAACGGAAAGTTTCACACGCAGCCGCCCGCCACTAATTAAAAGCAAAGATTATGGCCATCTTCAACATCATCGATCGAACTTCAAATTTTGTCTCGGTACTTAAACTCATTTCATTCGATACTCCGAACTCCTCCTTCCGCTGATGGATTACATTGCGTTAAGAGCCACACAATTGACTTGCAAATTGTATTTCGCGGTAATATCCCCTAACTAAATTTATGCAAATTCACAGTGTGAAATATTTATGCTTTTCTTGGACATTAACAAGCCTCCGTCGGACACAAAACTAATAGCAAACTACAGAATATTCAGCACTAATCATTAGCGAGAAAACAATTCCTCTTATAATTCATCTGCAATGTATTCAATTTAGTTACGGCTATATATTTTCTCATTCTCCAATTTCTTTTCTACCATTTTGCAATTTCCTTTTCGCTACTTACGCTTGCGCTTGACCAGATTTGAAAATTGGTTTTCCCGCAGCACATTTTATTTTTGCTTTAAAGTTTCTCGTATACTCCGCATCCCCCCTTTTCAATTCCCTTCCTATGCTATTAAAGGGGATTTGCCTGTTTCAGAATCACCCTCATGTAGCCTGTTAACCCAAAAAAAATTATGATATAATCATTATATTTACTGTCAATTGAATGAACAAAGACAGGATTGAAAGAAACTTTTAGTTAGTCCGTCAGGGGAAAAAAACAGAAAAATTATTCAAGACTCCATCGCGAACTACGTCCAGTGACGGGTGTAATTAAAATATATGTTCATTCAAGACATTGAACATTAATAGATATTTGTTAAAAGTATTTTTTACCTAAGTAAGTCCACACAACGAAACGTTGTCTATAATGTGTTGAATAATAGAAACAATTCTTATTTATTTTTTTGAAATTCTCTTAAGGTACGTAGAGTACTTTAGGTACCGGGAGAATTTTAGACTCTCGTGGTATCAGGAGTATCTTAAGGTCTCGGGAATATTTTTGACTCTGTTAGGGTATCGGAAGTATTTCTGCCAGTCGTCATGTGGACCCTCTGCAGGCAAAGATGACTATTATTGGCTGTTTTGTAATTATATTTACAAGTATACTTTTCTGGGTTAATATAAATGAATACTCGGGACAGTCAGGTATAATAATTATACAGTTTATATCGGAAAATAAAAATATATCCTTGGGAATTGGTCATGAATTAGCTCTTGAATGATGTATAACAATGCTGAGGCACAGCGTGAAAAATTGGTGTTACGGACATCACGGAACCGAATATTCGTTTCGCTCGCGAGTGTTTATCTATTTACCGTTTAAATGCGGTGAAGCAAATGAAGATATATGTCAAGGAGATGATCCTATTAACCGCTAAGAGAGTTATCGAGGGTGGCGGTAGCGGGTTGGAGGTGAAACAGACAAATGTTTGTTGTGTCTGGAAGCGAAATGTCAGGGGCTGAGGAGGGGGTAAATGTTGGCGGACGAGCGGGCGTTGACGGAAATGTGGAATCGATCAGACAGGACGGTCCATTCTCAGATAATTACAGACTGCGTTTTGTCCATAGCTGCAGGCCAGATAATGCACGATTTACCAACTTCCACGAACACAAACAGTAGCGCTGGGGAGAGAGAACCGCTCACACAAATCGCAATCTGCAATTTCAGAAACGCGTAGAACAACTTTGCTAGTTGAATTTCAAGTGTATTAGAAAATATATTTCCGGCGTAAATATTCCCTAAGTAGATAGCACACTTAAAAAGGGTAATAAATAAAATTATAAATAAATTGAATACGTAAAAAAATAAATAACTTTATCTCTGATCAAGGAGGAAAAATTCGGCGTATTCATCAACAAGTTTCGATATAATTAGTAACAATTTCTGGTATATACTTCAAGGCATACAAGTATGGAAAATATTAAAATGATAATATTAATCAACAAATCGCTCATTTACTCTTCGCACTATAAAAAGTGGAGTGCGCTTCACTTTGTTAACTGTCTTGAGAAAAAAACACGAGAAAACCAACTTAGATGTAAATCCAAATAATCAAAATGTTTCATAACTTTTCCATGATTTTTTATAATTTTAATAATATACATTAAATGTTTATTAACAGACACGTTTTATAATTTTAAAAAATAACAGCACAGCAACGTTGCATCTCAAGAATCGGTTCGCCGTGATGTTCAGTCCAGATAAGTAATATATTTTAATAGTTTATATATTAAAAAATAAGACTAATTAAATGGCCTTTTACAGAGAAATTAAAAATTTATATTCAACCTCTTATCATCAAATAAAAAATAATACTTTTAGAATTCGTTATTTTTCGGTTTTAACCATTAATGGTTGCAGTACACGACGCAAAGTTTTATAGTTAAACTCCTAACAAGATTTACGTATAATTGCAAAGATTTTAAAGCCCGAAGAAATTTATCTCTCCATTTTACCTTAAGAAGAATAAAAAATTTTTAATTGTCTGCGAAATGGTCAATGAAATATATTTTTATATATACGTGAAGTTACATCAGGAAGGCATAAAATATATCGGAATATTTTGTAATTAGTCTGAGATTTATATTATGTCAGTAATTACAAGGTAGTATTACTAATATGAATGGTAAAGAGACTGGATACAAAAATTTTAAAAAAAAGTTTTTTTAAAAACTTATTTTTAAATAGTTAGAACAGCAACTTTTGCAAAATATACTTCAATTTTTTTATAACGAAAAATGCAACAACGAAGAAGGTTTATTTTAAATGCTAAGGAGATAATATTTTCTGTTTTTAAGAATGAGTACATTGCGAGTTCTTGTAAAACGACGGCACTGACTGATCTTCCGTTTCGGCTGTTGACAAATTGAATCAGCTCGTGGCCACTTCGGTAGCGAAAGTATGTTAAAGTGCTGGTTAATATTCTCACGCAGATGAAATTTCGTCCCTCTCTTCTCCCATGCCCCCTCCTTTCCTCCGCGTAAATTAGAGTGCTAATGCAATTAGACGAAAATGTTTTAGGCGGCGAGCCAAATTCAGTGCGGTAACGAGAAACGCTTGGATGAAGTGTCCCGGACAGCAACTCTCCCGAAAAAAAAAGGAACGGAAGAGATAGAATGAGCGAGAAATCTCTTTTAGAAGACTATTTGCGAGAGAAATCGTTTCCTGCAGAACTGCCATTTGCACACAGAAAGGAAGATAAAAATTTGTATATAATACATACATGAAACCACACTCAACACTTCCAGCCTAAAGGAGAAAAAGACCGCTTTATAAAAACATGAACTGAGACAACATATAAGAAACAATTTTTTTCCTCTCCCTACAACCTTCTCCGGTGAAAAAGTAAGAAATAACAAATGTTATGCACGACTTATACAAGTATCAATATAATTAATTTCCTTTGATAATTCAGTTGCATTATGAACACACGATGTACTCTCAAAAATTTTATTATTTACTGAAATTTCCTGATATTAAAGGAAATTTATTTTGTTCATACTTGTTCATAGATTAAATATAAATTATTTTAATACTTTTCCATCTTATATGTTATAAGGAGAGGAACAAAACGCCGTCATTTTTATTATTATTTTCTGTCATGTTGCATAAACTGATATATAAATATTACTATTTACATATATGACTACATTTCTGTCTTTCCTTTGGGCCACCAGCACTGGGTTTTAACAGAAAATGCCTTAATTTGAAAATATTATCCCACGTAATGTCTAACGTTGACAAAAAAAATTGAATAGTCTCAGGGTTAATATAAATTTGACTAGTAAATTGAGGTCTTCTACGTGCCGTAGTTTAATAATCCGCTGTTTTTAATGATTTAATTTAAATGATCGTCGATCTAATGCCACCGAGTTGCGTTCGCACTCGCTATAACCTCGCCTTGGCTCCCTGAACACACAAATTTGAACTCATCAGACATTTTATATATCAATATAATAATTTATGGCCAATTTAGAGACATATCTCTGCTGTTTAACATAAATTATCTATGATTTTTTATCACTGCAGTATTTTCCATCAGTATCCGGATGCTCCATAGCTGTGCTCTAATGGTAAAACACAACAAAATACGGAATTTAGCGGTACAAAATCAAAGCCGGGCGACCTGAGAGAAATTGAAGAAGGTTACAGACCTAGACAGTTTGGCAACGGACTGGATTTTCAAAAGTCATTGATACTCCCTGACTTCTGGCTGTGTTCAGGCGTGGTTTTTTCCCCAAAACATCGGCGGAGTGCATCAGCGCTTTATAAGGCTAAATAGTGACTCCACTCCGACGTTTCCGAAAAAAATTAGCTATTTCACAAATGTGCTTGAGAAGGGTTACATCAAGTTTCAATTAAATTGCAGTAATTTTCATGCACTCAGTATTAGTCTTATTTCCTTTCATGTGTCTACGCATCCTAATTGTTGTAATAGGAAAATGTCTTTTCAATGACAATCGCAGAAAATGTTTTTCTACAGTAAAATCATCTGATCATTTGAATTTATACACTGGTTGGCGATCAGGTAAACTCGGGTTAATGGAGACGGCATACGCCAGAATTGAATATTTTTTTTAAAAACTAATAAATAGATATTTTGTAACCTCAATTAAACATGAAACACAATACGAAAATTTATGTCTTTCAAACCTCCCACGCGTTTTCAAATTTCGTACTATACGAGCCGACTTAGAATCCTGGAACCGTCTAAACTTGAGCAATCGTATGAGCCAGAATGTAAATACTTCTTAGTGACGTTCGTGGTAATTTGACAGGTATAACACGAGAAGAACACAATTAGTAAATCTCTAAATTATTTGCGAAAATACCTTTGCAAACTGTAGGATTTGAGGCTCAGGTACGCGGAAAATATGGGACAAGTTCTCGCCATTAAATGGTATGGAACACTGTCCGAAGGTTTCTTCAGCAATCACTCCATTATGCTGGCGCTGTAATCAACAGCAATACCAATCTCGTACACAATTCGCACAAGTCTTTAAGAGACTAAATAGCAATTGTCGCGAAAGGCCCGCTGCCTCTACTTCACCCCGGTCTATTATTACTATACATTTTTTGTTCAGTCGTGGATGTAATTAGAGTGCAGCACCTGCGATAAACTAACGCACCATTAACGACCGACTGAGCCAGCGCAGGGCGAAGCACTTTTACTTATCGCGCTTAATTAAGCGTTAATTATCTAAAGGAGAAGGCAATATCTAGGAATGCACACACCTCCGCTATTTTAACTCGCGGCCTCACACGTCATTCTATGCTATTGTTGTCACCGACAAAGAAAATATATTCTTCGATCAGTGGAACATGGTTTAAAAGAGAGAACAAAAGAAGTGGGTCCAGGTGCGAAGAAATGGACGAAGCGGAAGAAAGGATGCTCACTTATTTATCGCCAGTCAATTTTTATTGGTGGGAGCTTCTGTTAGGAGCCTGCAGTCATAATTCAGAAGGAATGTACACACACGCCGAGGAATAAAAATAATAATAAATCTGAAAGCGGAGAAAGGCGCTGGTCGAAGTTGAAATACGAGGGTGCCAATAATTTCACGTCTCCCTTCTGTAGCCCAAAGCTCTTAAGGGAAATGCAGATGTATGCATCCATGTTCCAAGGCGATTTCAAAAGCAGCCATATTTCATCACGTATGTCGTACGTCTAAATAAAAATAAAAAGGAACAGATTCTCCACAGTCAAAATCTATTGGAGGGCTACTCAACACATTTTTTGTTTCTGTATAAATTTAAGATTATGATCTAATAAAGTGCAGTTTTTTAAATAGTGTAGCGCTGAATAAGGGCTTATCACAAAAGTAGCATGAAGCATGAAAAGTCCCATTAACGTAGAGATAATGACTCAATTCACACTGTACCAGAGGGCAGAGGGGAACTAGAAAGACCATACGTCTGTCACACTGGCGGGGGTCATTTACACCAGAATTGCATTAAGGATTAACGGCACGCGGTCATAATACTGTTTCACTGTGGAACTGTTTAATTAACTACACACACAAGCCGCAAAACAGGCATTGAAATGGCATAATCGGTTACCTACGTCATGGATATTGCATTTCGGATGCATAATTATGTATATATCACGGCACTGCACTTTTATTTTTAAACTCCTCTTGCCAAAAGAAGTTACTGGTTGAAATGTACACGAATACAGATAACGACTATTGGTATCAAAGAAAATATTTCAAATAATGGAGGGATATATGCAACAATTTAAAACAATATACTAGATGATCAATATATTTTTCTTTCACTTTCAATGCTACGGTAACAATTTTGAAAAACCGAGGTTGGCGTTTTTAGTGAGATATTTAAGTTTAAAGAAAAACGTTTAAAGTGTTTGTTTAGAAATGATTTAAATAAAGGAAAATAATGACGAAATGAAAATAAATGGTGTACCGGTGACACAATCAGTCCTCTTTCATCTCAAGTTAATTGGTGAACGTGCATCTTCACAACGCAACGGCTGAGCGAAAAGTATCGAGTCTGTTATCGATTTCACTGGACCTCGAAATTCCATTGATGAAGGCAATCACGTGTTCTCCAGAAGTTTTAACTTCGTAGACGTCTCGTTCCCACGGATCCGCCTGGTCAACGCGAAGATAATTTCCACCGGCTAGAAGCACGTTACAGTCCTCAAAACGTCCTAATATTTATAATAGAAGTAAATGGAATATCACATGTATTAAACATAATGCAACATATGGCAGTAAAATCTTTATGTGGGTACATTCGAATGACAACTACAGCTTTAATCTCTGGAAAGATTATTGTAGCCAAATGCAATTGATTACTATTCGTCGATAGTACTCAGAAATTTATTACAATCAAGTTTAGTCGTCGGGAGTGTAGTACTCAGCAAATATCACAGTTGCCGTAATTATCACAACGAAACGAGAATAGTAATCCGACGAGCTTACAATTTATTGAAGTGAATCATTAACGTTAATAAAAGCATGATTTTTTAAAAATATGAATCATGAATGAAGTGAGTAATTCGACAAGACTGCCAGACGGATAAGGTTTACGAGCACCAATAATGGGATTTTTACAACTAAATTACAGACAGCCATAGATAAGATAAAATTATATAAACTTGGTGCAACAATTTTTTTTTCATATACCGTGAAATTTAATTTTGTTTTAAATGATTTTCTTGCGGTAATTCACACTGAGAGAAACAGGTCCATTCGACGTGGGTTTAAAATTGTTACCTGAATAATTTGTATTATTTATGTTTCGAAATATTTTATTTCAATATAAAAAGTAACAATAATAATACTATCTCTGATGGACCTTTAAGCCAACATCCTCCATCAACATGTCTGAACTGTAATTATGCCATGCCTATTGAGTCATCAAAAATAAATAAGCACTCGTGTAATCATTCAGAAAATTACAAAAGAGATAACTATAATAACTATAATAATGATTCGGTCTTATTAAGGTAACCATGGAAACAGAAGGCCGAGCTCGTCACAAAACCTAAAATTCTACAGCCAAAACCAAAAATTACTTACAGAGAGGTCTGGAGATTTACTAATTTGTAAAATGATCGAAGATGCATGATTCTAGTTGCAAACAGACAAGAAATTCTTCAAAGTCAACCAAACGGTAATGAAACAGAATTGAGAAGGTCAGAAAGAGCCCAACCGCCCGGTAAGCGGGAGTGCCCGGTTTGATTCCCGGGTCCGACCGAGATTTTTCCATTATAATCTCCTAAATCTCTTAAATATGGAAAACAAAAGAAATATTATAGGAAACAAACTCAGTAACATTCTCATTCGACAGACAATCAAACACAATTGCCGCCCTCCAGTGGTCTAGTGCGTAGCGTCGCTGCCTCACAACATAGAAGTTCGAGGTTCGATTCATGGCTTGGACTTGTGTCGTCATGGTCTCGAAGACTGGTGAAGAATCGATACGCAGACCAGGTATCACTCCAAATTCGGAATGTGTCGTATAAGAAGCCCAGCCGACCTGGAAGGCCAAGGCCCCGAATGGCCTACAGAAACAAATCTATGGTCTGTAGGGCCAAGAAAGAAGAAGAAGATCAAAATAATTGAATTCCTGCGTCGTACCAAATTGGCACAGTGTATTAAAGAAATATACACTAATCATTAACATGCAAGTGTAACACGAAGTCGTTGAAGACCTGGACGTTGATGGAACTTAACATTAATAAATTCCTTTGGATGATAGTCATTTTAGTATGTTATTCAATGGCCGTGTGAATGGCCAAGTCAACTGCAAAGTTGTTAATTAGGCTTTTGGACGAAAATGGGATGAACTGCATAAAGTTATATGGTACTGAAAAAATTGGTCTTGCAACGATCAAGTGTAATTTTCCAGACGTCGCACATTTAATTTTTTTGCGAATAATAATTAAGCAATTTCCACGCTTTTATGGCAATAAGACTCAAGATGTCTCATTTAGGTGAGAAGTGTCCTGATGTACATATGGGTGATTGATATGGCCAGAAGTTGGACCACTTCGCCTCGTCCCTTTTCCCCAGCCCACTTGGCAAATCCCCCTTCGCTAAACTCTCCGTACTTAATTAAACGCCGCTGATAGGCCGAAGCGCTCTAGCCGTCTTAGAACAACATTCTATTAGTCCCAGGCCCCACACAAAACAAACATTGCCTTGCCCCCGTCTCTCCCTCTCTCTCCTATTCTCGTTTGCTACCGCCGCCTCGGAGAAAGTTGCTCATTAATCATCGTGCGAACGACAAGCTGGTCCGCTCGTCCTCCCTCCCTCCCTCCCTTGCCGCTCCGCTGGACCATTGTCCCACACTCACTCGTCGCCGCTCGCGCTCGAGCTCGCGGAATCCGACGTGCAACAAATAATCGTGTCGTCTCCAGAAATGTTAATCCATATAAAGCGACGTTAAACGCAGAGGAACAAGCAGGTGTGCCCCTACCTCCCTCCCCTTCCCCCCCACTTCCCTGCCACCCTGAAAATCACTGTTGGTTCCCTCACCGGGGGCGATGCTGTGGAATGCGTCGCGTTCCACGGGAACTCAGCTGCCGCGTTCACTCCCAGCGTAATACTGTAATCAAAATAACCACGTGCTCGCATTGCGACTTCACTATTTAGAGGCGAGAGCGTTGGGCGGATTTAATGGAATGCCTGCGCCGGGAAAAATAGATAATAAAAAATCATAATTACATTAAAATTAAACCAGCCAACTGCTGAATTCATATACATAATCACAACCATTTTCGCAGTAATTAACAGATTTTTGGTTAAAAAGTCCATTATGTGCAGAAGCTTTTAGTGATTTAACCGGTCATCTGTAAAAACAATCCATATAATAATTGAAGAGAAAACGAATTAATATTTTTTTATAATCGGGTAAATCGCAATTTGACGATATGACATTTTTTAGTAAAGAAAGTCAAGAATGGAAAACCGTCGTCCGGACCAGGGACTCGATCCCCGACCTCCCATTTTCCAGACGGTTACCCAACCACTGAGCTAGTCGATTTCCAAGGACCGATTCGACATCCCTCCATACCTGTAAACCTAAGCCAGGCTCACCTACAATTTACTAAATCACATTCAACAAAACCTAATTTCTAGGAATGTCGTAAAGAATGTGCATAGCGTAAATTGATCAAAGGTGCACGGAATTCAAGTATTTTTTTAGACGATCAGAATGGGAAAATCTAGATTGGACTCGGTAATCGAACCCGGACTGGCTCAATGGTTAGAGCAACTGACCAGGTCCCGAGTTTGATACACGGGTCCGATCGACATTTTTCCATTCCTACTTCTAAATGGCCTTTCATTCAGCTACAATTGAAGCAATTCTCCTCTCTTAGAATTGTGTATTGTTTTTACTGACTCAGAGGATTTTTAATTGATGTAATAATGATTAAATATATCAGTTAACGACTGTATACAAGTCATAAATTTTTAAGCTGAAATTACCAATACATGTTTTTTTTTACAATTTCTAGAATATATCAAAAATGTCGGAATGTAGTTTCAAAACAACTATTCAAATCCTTCCGTTTTTGGTGAATCATCTTACGATTTCATCTTTCGATGTTTTGTGCTCTATCCGCAATGTTTCTGTATCAGAGATAAATACATAATTTTATTTATAATTAAAAACTGTCTGACATTAAATTCAAGTTAGTATAAACTGGCCAACAATCAGAATATTCATTTGAAAAGATTGAAATCTCCGTATATCAGATAAGTTAAAATTAGACGTAACGTTTCTTCTCCTTGTTTTGAGACATTTTTAGACGTTATACGATTACACATACAATTTATATATGTTCCAAAGGTTTAAATTTGAACAAACTGTCTGATTCATAAAATTACATCTATCCTATGGTATTCCAAATTTAAACATTTGGAGCACATATAAATTGTTTCATTAATAATACGACGTTAAAAGGGAATAAACCTCGCGTTTGTGTGCCGATGATTAGGCAATATTGCCTTAGAAAGATTAAAAGTTCATACAGATACAAAAGTCAAAATTTCATGTAACGTTATTAATTTTATTAGGTACTATACAAATTAATTTTTACGTCGGGCGCCAGCAGATCTAATCTACAAAATTTTATAATGATAATGAAAGATAAGCCGGCTTTTAAATACAAATTTTACATAAAATATTTATCTAACCACATTTTCAACCCAACAAAAAATTGCATATATAATATGATTGACAACTTTAATTGCTAAATAACCTGGGTGAAAACATTCGGGGATCAGTTCGTATTAAATTTAAAATTGTTAAATATTTTTTTTAAATATATCACGGAAGTCGACTATTGCACAGTTATCAGTTTACATTACCAGAAGGACAAAATGACAATAAAATTCTCAACAGAGGACCAACAACTTCTACGCAATAGAAAATTTAACTGTAAATTCTCCTCAAAGAACCGTGTAGTGGTTAATTGAACTTGTATAAGCGGTACGTAAACAAGGTGTGGTCGATGAATTGGCTTGAGCCTAATGGATTTCTAGCGGCGCAGTTAATATAACACCACTGTTAGTTATTTTTAATTAAATAAATACTATTCTATATAGAAACTACAGACCACACTAAACTGCCCCTTCACTGAAAACTTTTTTTAAAAATTTTCTACTTCTCATTCGAGCACGAACATCATTGTCCAACAATGAATAATTATTTTTTATGGTTAACACTCGCTTTCCAAAGTTACATAACCATAATTATCTCATTCACATAATAAAATTGATTGTAATTTAGGGTAGTTATTATGTTAAGTATTAACGTCATTGTCCAACGTTTAGAATAGAAACTATTTACAGATAAAATATGTGTACTGATTATTACATTTATATGTTTCTGAATCAGTGGATCAAGCAGTTTATATCCTCAAGAATAAGAAAACAGGATGTCAAGATTTCTTAACGACGTGTTCCTGGTAGGAAGAAATAGTAGGAAAACTGGACTTAAAAATAAAATATACATAAAACTTAAGCACTTAAATAGGAATCTAATGCTGCATTAATTTAAGGATACCACTAACACCGGAAGTCGTCGAAATGAAGAAACGTAACAGCTTGGAATTTGAGATTGCTGAGGAAGTTTCTGACGTTAACTGCTTACGTTTATAAATGGTAAAGGAAGACTGCAATCAATTAAGTCAGCACAGGACATGTAAGCTTAGAGATTAGAATAAAACGTGGAGGTGAAGGATAACATAGTTTGATAAGTATTTAGTGATAAAAGACTTGTAATTAAATATGACAGGACGTGTGGCTTCATTAAAATATCCCTACATCGTTTTGTGCATTCTTGCTATAAGCTGGCGATAATCAGATAAAAACTGTATCTAGTGTGCAATACATTATAATCGTAATGGACAGATATCGCCGTATAAACTCATTTATTTTAAATTAATAGCATACTTTCTTTTATCTTCTAATAGTTGTTTATATTTTAGTATTGTTGGGTGACCGCTAAAATATCGGTGAAGAACGACATTTTATATTATTGACCGGACGTTTAATAATATCGTCATTACTTAACGGCTGAATCTTAGTCTCATAGACCAAGACGAACGCTTTAGTTGGAAATATTTTTAATGCCTCAGAAAGTCAGGAGTCTTATTATTGAAATTTTATAATCTTGGAACGTGCAGGAGAGAAACACATTTCGGAGATACAATTCTGTTACTTGGATTTGCACGGTTATATTGCATAATAGTTTTTCTAAGCCTTGAACCTGGACGTTTTTTTCTATGCGAGTTCGCATTTGGAGCGAACTATCCAAGTTCAGACAATCGTTCTAGGGCTGCTTCACGTCACTATCTTGGGGTAACGGGTTACAAATTCACCAGAACCCTCAGCAGGTCCGTTCTTTTTTTGTAGACAAGTGTCGGACCATCGCCAATATTTACTTCTGTGAAATACCATAATTTTGCTAAATTGTAGACAGTCAAATCAAAAGCTTTGACCCACAACAATTTGCAGAAAAGAAGCACTCATAATAATTATTTTTATAAGTCAGTGTAGCTCTCGAAATTATAGAAAAATTTTGGAGATTAAATCGGATAGCACCCGACGTAAAATTAATTTGTTTAGAATTGAACGAAATTAATGAATTATTTTGTAGTTAATTTGTGTGTACTTAAAACTATGATTTATATACTATAAAATAACATAAATTAGGTCAGCTGTAAATAGCAGTAAGAGAATTTTCCTTTCTTTGGAATAAGGAAGAAACATTCAAATTATCATTATTATTTAAAACTGAATAATTTATCCTTTTCTACCTACAAAAGCTTATGTTTTCGTTTGATACCTTTCTATTTTGTTTGGAATTAAAAAATTATTTTGTAAATAAAGACGAATATGCGATATGATGAGGTTTTCTATAATATTGATCTTGAAACGATAATCGTTTGCTGACGCAAACGCGGCCTTTTAAATTTTTAATGTTGGTTATTGCACACTTAATTCATAACAGAATATCGTTCGTGATAGAACCGCTTTTTCGGATTCCCCTCCCGCATTTCAATAACCAAAAAGCGGTCAACGAACCTGATAGCAGCTAATGCCCACCCACCAATCCCCTTTCCCCCCAGAGCAGCCACTAAAAATGCATTTTAACGGCAATATTTCCCTGCCTGCGCTGCACACGAACGACGAAAGCCGATTCAGGCAGGGAATTAATTTTATCACAATACACTTCAGTGTGGGAAATCCAACATCATACAGTCACATACATCCCACCTCCGCTCTGTAACTATTCCCCCGTCCCCCATTCCCCGTTTTTTAATCGTGCTTATTTTACAAACAGCACAAATTATTAAATGTTTGGTTAAGGCTAGGTCCCTGTTAAACGGGATTTATTTTTAACCCAAAGTTGTTGATATAAATAAAAGCGGGCACCGAATGCATTTGATGAAAACTGAATAAATAATGGTATATTTTTGGAATGGATGGTTTGATGGTAAGATTACACTGCAAATATGACAACGGAGAATTTTTTATCTTGTTTATCGCAAGTAATACCTGTACAGGATACAACTGCTGGAAATCATAAATTAAATGTTTCCTTAAACAATTAGTTGTGAAATAAATGGTTTTCACAGTCTATAACATCCAGGGTATTGTAGGACTAGCAATAGAGGGAAGTGTAGGCTAAGAACAGAATAGGAAGGCCAAGGATAGCAAATTAGGGAGGACGTGTGATGTGGTAGTTATGCGGAAATGAAAAGGCTTGCACAAGATAGGTAGCATGGAGGTTTGCATCACACCAGTCTTAGGATTGAATATAATTTTATTGACACTGGCAAGTACTAACATTCAATTATATTTTCAAAAACGATTCCTGAAAGTAAAAATTATCGTATACAATATTAATATAAGCTTCAATCATTTCGTTACGATTTGAATTTTTTCAATGTCATTATTTGCTCCTTAATCGTTGACGTCATGGGAAAATGGACGATCTGCAACTACCGACAATAAATAATTAATATTACATTTTTTTATATTAGGTTCAACTGACGGTCATGCTGTGATTTTAATAGTGTTAATTCCCCGACGACTCTTAATTAATTTCTACAGAAACGTTTAAAATTGGTGCTCTGAAATATTCCGTAATATTTAGATGCATCGCGGGGAAACTTTCCCCGCAAAGTTTAATTTCACGAACCTCTTAAAACGACTGTAAATATTTGGTTAAACGAAGCTTAAAAATACAAATTACGACAGGAAGAAAAAGGAACGGTTTACTGTTGTCAAATTACAGAAACAAAGCACTGAATCAAATTTTTAATTATTACTCCTCGCGTTAGATGAAAGGATACGCCAACAGGCTCATAAAACTTAGTAGTCGTAAAGTTGAATTTACAATTCTGATTATTTTTTATATACGACTCACATTAAAGCGCCTCACAAATATAGGAAGCATCAAGGAAAAATGCATGCCAGTGCAGGAAACGTACACAGGAAAATATTAGAATATTTACACTGTTAAACTGGAGAGCATCATTTATTTGTTAATAATTAATTATTCGCGTGTTTTATGTCCTCTTCATAGCAGTCACCTACGTTGCAGCTTTTGATGCAAGAAGTCGCATAAATTAGTACATTATTATAACAGAGAATAATAGCGAGTCTTTAATGAGAAAGAAAGCTCTAGAAGAAAATACATCTGAACTGAAACAAACTTGAATATCAATGTACTAAACCAATAAATCAATAATTTGGCAACTATAGTTATAAATAAAGAATTCGGCCAATTTGTCAGCTGATTTAATACATTTATTACGTTCCATTTATAATTGGCTGGATTTTTATTTATGAATATATTAATGTCTGTTAATTTTTTATATAAATATTTTGAACAAAAATGATTTAAATTTACGTTTGTTATTAAATTTGGCCAAATTTGGAGACACCGAGAAAAATATTTCTTCCAGCAATCGGTGGGTCTTCTCAAGTACAGGATAAACTAAATATAGAAGAGTGAGAACAGATCACCGCAAATCAATAATGTCCGAAGAAAAAAGTGACTCAGAGTCACTTTGAACATTTACGAGTATAACTGTTATTAATTTTAATGTTAATCACTTCAGTAATGAGTCTAGCGTAATAGTTAGGTTCAACATAAAATTTATTGACATTAATCCAATTAAAGTTAAGATTTAATAATAAATGCAGATATGAATAAGTGAATGCTTTTCACTTGCTAATTTTTAATAAGCACTACGTTCCTTTATCATAGGTTTTAGTGCACGATTAGTTTGCCCAATATAAGTATAATTAAAGTTATTGTATTCCATTCTATACACTCAAAGATGGGTGTCCTCAGAATGCTAAGAGTCCTTACCATTCTTAATATATTAATACAAGAAGTTGATAGTTGATATAGATTATGCCAATATTATATTGGAGGAGTAAATTTGAGATATTAATATTGAATCCACTTCATTAGGGTAGTAAAATCTAGATTTTGGTGGCATTATGGCCACGCGAGGTCTTCTCATTAGAATCAATCTCATGAATGAACCAATCAAGATAGTTAAGGTCACGATTTTACATCAAATAAAACATTTATTTTTAAATATATCTAATATTTCAGGCACAATAAATTCAATATTCCAACGTAAAAAGGTAATACGAGCTGCGTAAGTAACAAATCATTTACCACTTATCTCAAATTGCTGCAAAACTGTCCCGTCAAGTAAAATAGCAAGTGAAATCCCTACTATATTTATTATTCAACGAGACAAGGAAACAACTTGTCTTGCAACCTGTTGCTGGTATTAGTGTCATCCGTGGTAGCAGATTGGTAGGACTGGAGATAATATCGGAACTGCAAGAGGTGATTTCAATATCCTCTTGGCTCTGAATATGGGGCACTCTCGAATATCTTCCACAACCAATATTGCCTCTGAGACTCACCTATCCGTGGTTATACGCTTTCCGCATTTAGCCGCGCATTCTCCATCCTTTCTTTCGTACGATAGCAAGAAGCTATTGCACAAACTTATCCTGAACATAAAACTTTTCATCTGAATATATGAACCGTTAATTTATTACATGGAAATTTTTATTTTGGCTGGAAGCAATGTTTCGTGTGTTGATTTTCAAACCCTACATAACGAAGTTTCAGAAAATTATGGAGAAAATACGCTAAATTAATGCAGGTATGGATATACAAATCATTTAAAGTCAAAACATTGTGGTAAACTTAGGATAAAACTCGTAATAATTTAAACATAAAATAAACCAAACTGGCACGGAATGAAAAAAATATCTCAAAAGATTTATTTTACAAAAAAAATTAAAGTTTTACGCTTTTCTAAAAATTAATAATCTTAAAATGAATTAAAAGATTACTGAAGATATTGATATTTAACACGAAAGTCGACTTGAGAAGTAAAGTTTAATTTAAAAAAATTATGGATAGTAATAAGAGCAAAACCTGTCGTTCCTTTTTTGAGCCTTTTATTATTCTTTTTTGGCTCTGCAGCCCATTTTTAGCCTTGGCCTATCCAGTCGACTGCGGACTGTCATCTTACATGACGCATCCAAAATATATTGATTTTCCAGCAGTCTTAATCCCAGTCTCCGTGGCCATGTTGATACAAACATCCAATCCCATGCCAGGATTCGAACCCGTAACCTCTGTGTTGTGAGGCAGCGACCTTAGAAACTCGATCACAGGAGGACGGCATCTGAGCCTTTTCATTTCGGCTGCAATGTATCTACAAACTTACAATTTGCTACCCTTCAAATTCATGAGATAAAAAAATTGTATTACAAGAAATGAAATTAAAACACGTTTTTCTGTTTTTATTGAGTTTAAATAATTAAAAAATTTAATTGGCTAAATTAGATGTTATTAATGTATTTAGGAGTTGTCAGTAGCAATATTCGACGTAACCGGCTTTCTTGACAATTAAAACAGATAAAATCTGTCTTATTGTTTTCAGGGAGAAAGCAGTAATTATTCAATTAAAATGTTTGAATTTCAGTTATCGCTAAGAGAACATCCGATAAGGATAAGTGCATAAGCGTCCGTCAATTCCACGGCACGTAATTGGAGCGCCAAGCGTAATAATCTACCCAGTCGGTACTCAGCGTAAAGTACACAGTCGTGTATGGCAATCGATGTTAGCAAAGCGTCAGTGTAGTGTAAATAGCTTGCCTTGTCCTGTGTCCTTGTCGACTAAACATTCTCTTACGTGCAGACCCCACTAAGGAAATCCATCAAGAGCTGTTGTACGTCTTGTGTTCCAAAGCTACTAAATGACGAAACCATTAAATGTTGCTTATTAGAATAATTAAAATAAAAGAATTCATTATCCTGTATAACTGAAGGTTATATGTTCTTCTGCAGCTAAGAATAATTTTAGCGGAGCTGGTGTTACAGTTTGAGGTACAGGTGATCTCATTGACACAAGTGTCACCTGCGGTCCGGTCCATCTGGCATGTTTATTCTGTTTGTAAGGCGGCTTTTATAAATTAGCACCTATAAACTATCAATATATTTGTTTCACACGCCAACGGTTTCTAACGTATGCAAGGTAATTGTCAAAAATTGGGCGAATAGCACAGACATGTATTAAAATATAGTCTTATGACATATTTGATGGAGAATAATCGCAAGTTTACGAAAAACCCAGAAAGTATTATATCAATGGCGTCACTCACGAGAGTAAAATTATTACTTGTGTGAATATTGAAGAAGATAGAATTAAATTTTCAGGAACACTTCAATTTATTTTTTAATATAATTCTTTACCTGATTTTCATCCATCGTAATTGATGTAATGATTACTTTTCGATCAAAGAATTTACAGAAACAAATTGGTTTCCTTATGGCCCTTATTCGAAAAAACATAACAAATATTTACCTATATTAATATAAGTAATTTCAGCATAATTAATTATAAAAAGCATCGAGTGAAAGCAATGAAATAGGATTATCATAAGCTATGGAAGAACTGTTAAAAATGAAAAGTACTGCAGGTAGTTTTAAATTCGGGTTAACTTGATACGAGAACGTATGCGCAATAAACCAGTTTTTTTGAAGGATAATGAGATAACGGACCTGAATTTAGCTATCAAATCGTTGTCACAAATTTTTATGTTTCACTTAAAGGTCAGAGTTTGAATACTTTCTCTTATATACATTGAATCAAAGGAATTAATAACAAATCCTCCATATTACTTTATTTTTATACATTAATTTGCCCTCCATCTCGTATAAATTTTATTTAGCAGATATTTTATAATTGATATAACATTTGCTTCATGTTTTTCCTTATTATTCCTTATAACCATCTTCATTTTCACCATGCTAATCTAACACAGGCAAATAATTTCCAGTACACTCATTCTTCCGACCACAATAAATTCGTCTTAATATTTCTTGGCTCTAATTTAGAGTGATACTTGATCAGCGTATTGACTATCCAGCAGTCTTAATCCCAGTCTCCGTGACCATGACGACACAAACACCCTAGTCCATGTCAGGATTCGAACCGGGACCTCAGTGTTATGAAGCAGCGACGCAAGCCACTAGCCCACAGGAGCTCGGCCATAATAAATTAGTCCTAATTATTTTCCTAGTACTCTCCTTTTTGCACAAATGTTACATACTTTTCATCACTATAACTTTTCCATGTTTACTGCATATTATTTTAGTTAATATATTAAATCGAATGCGTATGGTATATTTTTTTAGATGGACAAATATCCTAAATTAAATTTCAATTTCTAGATGTAGTGAATTCTAAATGTGTTTCAGTGAAAAGGCTTACTTCTATTTCAATATGGCCGTTAACGAGTCTTGGGAGATACGAAGACCGTTTCGGTAAATCAAAACTTGTGTTACTCCTATAATCCCGAACGGGCGCTCAGTCCCTATTCAATGTTCTGTTTTAAATCGCAAATTTAGTTTAAGCTCCCTGAAACAAGCCTAACGCCGGAACACCCTTTAAAAACAGACTGAAGGGAAGGTTATTTGTGGTGGGGTAGTGATTGGTTTCCGCATGAGTCGCCAAGGCTTTAGTCCCTCACCCCTCCGTCAGATTTATGACTACGGGAGCAAATGACTCTCAAGCAGTCGAGGTCAATCCAGTTGGGCATTTCCATGAATTGATTATGACCCCAGCTTCTCGCCATCTCGCAGTGATTTAAGTCGTCGCCTTTAGTCAGGGAAGGAAAATAGCAGACTGCTAACAGCTTTCACAATTCTGAAAGTTCTCAATCACGTTAACATCTCTAAACACACTTCACGGATCGAATGGGTATCTTAACAATAACTGTCAAGGATATTTATTAAACATAGCAAAATGATAACAACATGTAATAATCAATCATATTTCATCACCTGATTTATTCAGTCAAACACGCTTTATCTCTACCATTTATCCTCAGCAAATGCATACCAAGATGTATTTTATATGAGTCTTGATAAACAAGGATGCTTCAGAACATGTTCAGCGCCGATAATTAGCTATTATGAGAACTCAGCTGACCATTTTAGACAAAAGTGCCAAAGGGGATCTAACCTTGTTCTTTTGTGCAGTCGCAGGGCACCGTGTTATTTTTTTGGGATGGGGGAAGTACGACGTAAGGCCTGAAATATGTATGTACAAATGAGCATCGTAAGCGATAATACCCAGTTGTAATCTTTGAGGAGCCGCGAGTATTTCTATATTGATGAATAACCGAAACGGCGGAGAAGTTGCTGAAATCAATCCGAAGAGCAACAAAAACGGGGACGTAGATGTTGATATTTAAAATTATATATTTGGATTTTATTTAATTTTACGTCGTGGCTACTTCATTGCTGAGAAAAATTTAGTAAACATAAATATTTGTTTAGGCATCCTGAAATTAAATTTAATATCAAGATATATTTCACAACATTAACAGACATTTATGATAAAGTTATTTCAATTATTCATAAAAAATTGTTTAACAAAACAACGTTTCTATACATATTTTTCCCTCTTTATGTTATAAATGTATCCTCAGTTTGGCTGTGAATATTACTTGTTAGGTTTCTACGGTAACAGAGCATAAAACTTAGTATATGAATGTGCTTTTACGTATTATACATTATAATTTTAGTTATATTTAGCGGAGTTGATATATAAGTGAATAAACGATCCAAATTTTAATAAAATAAGAAAAACAATCGTGTTAAGTAATAAAAATTTGCACGATGTGACGTTACTTTTTTGGGAATATTTTCTAAATTTGAATCTTCAAATATTTAAGAGAATAATATTATATTTAATATGTTTTTCAACATCTGCATTATATTACTTTAAATATAATAAATGTTTTGTAATGGCAGTTAAATATGTCTTGTTAGTAAAAAAAATGCCTCACAACACAGAGGCCCAGGGTTCGAATCCTGACATGGATTGGCTGTTGGGAAATCGGTACGCTGACTACCTGTCACCCCAAATTAGAATTTGTCATGTAAGATGACAGTCCGCTGGCGACCCGGTAGGCCAAGGCTCTCAATGGGCCAAAGAAAAAAAATTAAAATTGACGTTCAAATGGATTACTTACATTTTCGATTATTTAAGCTGAACAGCGAAGAAATTTTCCGGATATACTCATTTGAGATGACATTCTTTGTAATTTTGGTTACAGTAGTTCCATCTGTGACATTAATCAGCCTCAATTCAGTCAATGGTTTCAGGGAGGAAATGGATTTATGATATAATTTCAAGGCAAAAAAGTGATGTTACGAACACTAAAATATATTAATTAGTGGGAAATATAACTAATGGAAATATAAAACGGAACCGCCAAAGTTAAAGATGTGCTCATACGTTTTATATTATCTACAGAAATGAGTTTTTTTTAATTCCACGCGGTAAAAGCTGGAGACTGAATCCCTGATGATTATGTTCTAAAGAGCAAGAAATACAAATTCCTCAATAAAGTACAAGGATCATATCTGTAAATAATTAATTGCTCATGATGTAAGGCAAATGAAAACATGCATCGAGGCTTACGAAGCAGCTTGAGGTTAATAAATTTTGTTCCGAGAAATGAGTTTTAGATAATCTAAAAGAATGAGGAATATGAAAGTAAACACAGCAATAAATAGCCTATCAAACTAGATAAAGATTATCGGTGAACAGTTAGGTATGAAATTAATGCAGGTTAGAGGGCGAATTTATTTTTATTTCATATAAGCTGAACCGTTCAAGTTAAACATAACGAGCGAGAAAAGATTGAAGCCGACAAGATAATCACCATTCCACTGTATCTATTTCAGCAATACTATGATTAAATCTTCGCTTGTTGTTCTTACACCAGCTAAAGAATCTTTACTACTAAGGTTAAGACAACTTGCGTCTAGGTATCAGTGATATGACGTAATGAACTTCAATTAGCCACTACGAGAAAATGGAATAAAAGGTATGCATTTTTTTAAAAAGCGCAAAAAAAATTAAGAACCTGTATTTAATAATATATTTCAAACCTTGAGGTAAACATATTAAAGATACATTCTGTCGACAAGTTAAAGAATAATTAAATCGTGGACCACCCGGAAACAAAATTAGCAAAGTCACGAACTTTTAAAACACTTTATCTTCTGAAAAATAGTAAATAATTACAAATTGAAAATTAGTCTCTATTTTCAATATGAGAAATTCTGAATAGAGCTCGATAGTGTTTCGCATTCAAAGTTCTGATGTATAACCTGACTTCATTGTTTTATAAATAAATGTACTTTAATTAAATAAACTATAACATAATATAATAATTAATACCATTTTAAAAAATTGTGACTGAATATGTAAGAATTCAAAAAATAAATGTATGTTCTCCTAGTATTCAAAAATATTTTCTCAAAATTATATAATAAATATCTGTGTTTTTAGAATTTCGGAATAGTACAAAATCGTGTATATATATAATGAAAGGGCCAACACGTTATGTTTAATTAATTAATGTTAGAATATTTCTTCTTTATCACTCCAAATTCGGAATGTGTCATGTAAGATGACAGTCTGCAGTCGACCCGGTAGGCCAAGGTCCTCAATGGGCTGCAGAGCCGAAGAAGAATAATATTTTTATTTATTAAAATATATTTCTGGCAAATTCTTATGAGTAATATATTTGAACATATAATTATCAACCAGATGTAAATTAATGAATCTAGAGATTCATAGAAATAGAATTTTTCTCCACAAACGAGGAATTAGAAATTAGGAGACTGTGACGATAAAGGGAGGAAAACAGGATAATAATTCTACTGTCCGATTTTGGGCACGGAATGACCGTGGGCTACTCCCACGCGTAAATATTCAACAGTGAAATTATTCGTCTCACTGAATCATTTAAATGAGACAGCTGACGTAATAAAAAAAACAGTTTGGTTAAGATCTTCAGCCATGTTAAACTGAGATCAGTGTATTTACGAGAAATATAAAACAGCACATAGATTATTGAAGTAGTTAAAATTAATTACGTAATTTAAAATCAATCATAATTGATCTACAAAAATAATACTGATGTGACTTCGTTAAAAATATTTAATGGTAACAAAATGACACACATTACAAGGCTCCGTTTTTTCTTACTCTAAGTGAAGAGAAATTTGGTCATTTTGTCACTGAAAAACTTTAGTTCCGCTGATATTGAAACACTACAAATAATTTCATTCGTGTTACACCTTTCGCTGCAACTATTTGAAATGAACGACATTTATTACTGCATCCATGCAGGTTTTTTTTTCCACGTTAGTGTCATCGCAATAAGACCTTGCAAACGTCCCCGTAAAATATTTGCGAACAGTGATTAATTAAATTCCCTTTCCTAATGCGACATAGCGGTATCCAGCATATAATCGGCTAATAACGAATTCTGTAGCTAATTATCGGGTATCCCGAAGAAGTGACAGGTTTACGTCACGCACAAGAAACGTGTCTTTAAAATGAAATCACTTTATGGATGCGTCAGCAATAATAAGGCCCCTTTAATAAATTGCATCAAGATAACGACCTTAAAATTCTCTAAGTGAGGTGTGAGTAGAACTTTAACAAAGCGCCAGTAACTTTATAAATTTAATGGCTATGAATACTTGATGAGAAAGTGCTTCAGCTACGTTTACCTTGATCCTTCGAGACTTCTTCAGAAGGATAATAGCGAGAAGAAGAAGAAAAAATTCCAGAACGTTCAGTAGTACAGATGTTTAACCCAGGAGGAATGTAAGAGATGCATTTAAAAATTTTATACTTCGCAATTAATTGTGACATCAAGTCCAATTACAGTCTGACGGAGAATTATTAACCAATTACTTTTCCTGTTTAATTTACATCGTGGCATTTCCATTAGAAAATTCAAAGCACTTTATTTTCTTTTTGAAAACATAATCTAAATTATTTTATATTCAAGGTTCCGGTACCGTTGTCCAAATTCCATTCAAGACAGTCTGAGTAGAAGCAACATCTTAACCAAGTGAAAAAATTCACGCTTCGTTGGTTGCTATATCATTAAACTTCCGAGTAACTCATTTAACCACGGGTAAAACCGCTCATTATATGGTCTCACTGATGTTCGAAATATAATCCTAAACGAGCACGAATACGAAGACAACGCAAACATCTCAATACTTTTCCTGACGCTTCGAACATTTCAACGTTGTTTACTAATTATATTGGCAAATCGTGTAATTCGTTTAGCACATACCCTAACACCAGGACAAATAATATGTTTTGAAATCGATAGTTTCTTAGCAAGCGCAATTTTCATACTTAAAGTATCAATAATAGACACGTTGTTGACATTGTTGACGGCGAAAAGTTCAAAAGGCAGTGAAACAATGCCAAGAATAAGCATGGCACAAATTCAAGAAATTATTAATTGTGTTGGGGGCTGCATATAAGTAGATACAACATGGATTTTATTGACAAATCTTGGAATTGTAGCAGGTCTCAGAAACCATATCATATACACATGATACGCAACAGTGTTTTTATGAGTTCGATCGAGGCAAATACAGCTTCATGGAAATGGAATTTCAATCCAGACATGATAAATATTTTTACAGTGTCGAATCTATGTTTCACGTCGTTATAGTTTGACAATTAGACTCAAACTGATGACTAGGCCAAGAACTCTACAAAAAGGAGTGACAGTCGCGTGGTTGGAAGGAATGCAGTGAAATATATATTCATTTCATCTGTTTTATCCTGGTAAGGCATGGTGGACGATTACTCGTTGCTTGCATTAATAAATACATGAATAACAAGCATAAATCAGTATCAACTACTGATGCTTTTACTTTATCCAAGAGCCTAGCTGTTTGTCAAAAGAAAATAATATTTTTCCACAGGTTTAGTTATGACACCGTGTGATGAAATTTATTTTGGCTTGACTTCAATGAATGATCCAAGCGTGAATTTAATAATGAGCATCAAAGAGTTGACATGTTTTGAAACATGTAGCTAGTTGTAGGAATGTAGCGAATTACATTTCGACTTTACAAGAATAATTGCTGTCACTCCATAACATTAGTGGGTTGCTGTAGTGTCACGAGATAAGATGTGACCTGATGACAGGAGACGGTGCTTGAGACTCCACGTACTGGACGCCGTCAAAAAACACACATTGGGACACACGCCTGACGTGTAGCACAGCAATTTCGGACACGCACATTAAGACACACACCGCATTCCTCTTCGGGAGCGCTATTTTTCACTGCGGTCACGCACACGGAAAGCACGTGTACTTACCGTAGAAGAGTAGGGCTGGCTGCTGAGACGTATTCCATCCTGGGCGACCCTGTCCTTGAGCAGCCTCTTGAGCTGTAGGCGTGGAATCTTGACCAGCTCCGCCTTGCCCTCTTCGTACTCGTCCAGGTACTTGGGTCTTTGCTGTTGTTGCGACGGCGACGCGGATTCCTTGGCGTTGTCCAGGATGACGTCGACAACGACGGAAGAAGACGCGGACGCCGGCGGCGGCGCCGGCGAGGACGCCGCGGAACTGCCGGCCACGGACGACGACGTCGTGGCCGCCGACGTGGTGGACGTCGTCTCCTCTAACGTGAAGTAGACGGACGCGGCGCCTTCCTCGCGGAGCGTCCTTACGGACTGCAGCAGCAAGGCGCGATGTGCCGGGTCCAAGACGCCGATGGCGTCGAGGTCAGGGTCGCCGACCTGCTTGCATATCTCTAGGTCGTCGTAGCCGTTGTCCAGGAAGGACTCGGCGTACTGGACGAGGTGCAGCGAGCGCAACCACTCTGCCACGATGTTGCCTGCCATGAGAGCAGAGCGGCACTGATCTGAGGCTCGTGCTGCATATCGACATTCTGCCGCCGCTTGCGAGCGCCGCCGCCAGGCCGTAGCACCGAGCAGCGTTGGGGAGGGGAGAAGTTCTCACTGTCTCTACACAACCACCACCGAAGAACCTTGTCTACAGCCTTAAACTTTTCCTAACAGCTATGCCTTTACAACCAAAATAATTTTAAACCACCCTCAATATAATGACATTATTACGTAGAATATAATAAATAAAACTACTATGCCGATATCTAATAACTTTGTCAAGTATAAACAAATTTCATAATTATTCTGATTGTACCTCGAATAAAGTAGGAGAAAAATTACGGCTAAAACTGGTCAGAATTAAAACTATTCATTTATTAAATTATAACACGACGTTTCGTTCCTTTGCTTTTCATTTAATATGTCATATAGATCACGTTTGGAATAAAGACGCATTTTGACTTCAAACTTTGGGGGAATCTATCATACAAATTAATGAAAGTAAGACTCCAATTGTAATTTTTATTAAATTGCAGAAAATATTGTTTTTATCCTTGAGGAGGCTCCAAACAAAGGATCGAAACGTAGTGATATAATTTAATAAATAAACAATTTCAATTCTGACCAATTTTGGTCGCCTACCTTTGTCAAGTTTATATTAATTACAAAAAATAAACTCTCGTATTATTTCTTCCTTGAAAATTGTATAAAAATATACAAATATTATTGTCAAACATTAATGTGATGAATGAGGTTGTTTATGTTTACATAAATAATAAATATAGACTCAATTTCAGTGAGTGCAGGTCGTAATATATTTTAACGTTTATTTAACTTGAATGAAATTTTGATTTTATATAAATGTGTCCTCATGTCATTTAAGAATTATTTTTCTGACTAATAAAATTACAATAGAGTAATATAATTACAATACACTCAGGAAATCTTAGAGTCTTAATTTCTTCTCCTTGAATTACGATTCCTTTTTCAAGTGCATCTATAAACAATGCAGATTACTGCTGGATCTTGTGTGTCACATAAATGCACTGAAACTAGTGGAAATATACCGTTCAAGTGCTGTTAAATAGTAGTTTAAAAATAAATTGGCTGCAGAGAGATACCGATAAAGGATTTGCGATTAGGAAACACAGGTAAATGTCCATTTATAAATAGAACAGTCACATCGTCCCTTTCTTTTGAGCCTCTTAAGGTGTAAATATATATTTCTTATAAATCTTTATTTTTACAAAAATTATTTTGCTAAAATATATTTCTGACTGGTGTATTCATTCATAATAAATATAAAACGAATCTAACCATTGTATGCTCTATTTATTTTAAATTTCAAACTGTCCATTCGGTAATCCTTTTTTATTTATTCTGTAGCAATAAGTAGCAATACGTTTATCAATTCTGGTGCACGCTCCACCTTATTGACTTAACGCAAACGGTTTTAAATTTTAATAAATGTATATCATCACTATATTAATTTTATACTCTGCACACTTGTTTGGTCAGATTACGTATATATTAAATTGAAATTTGAATAATCTGCTTCGTATTATTCATAAGCCCTGTTAATATGTGTAAATGTTCAATAAATATCATACAAGTGACATTACGGGCGGTGAAATTCATTTTAACATCGCATTGGCAAAATCGTCGCATTTAGAGTATTTAGTTTTTAGAGAAAGATGATCATTTGGAGATAATTAAACTTCCTGCGAGAAATTGTGGTCGTCTTTCCTTTTGTCGTTTCAGGCGCAGTTATTAAGTTTGTAATTGTGGAGTCCGAAATGAGATGTGGCTACTGAAATTGGGGAAATAAAGAAGACATATGAATTATGTTTCTTTTGAGCTGTAGGCCACCAATAACTGAGATACTGGGAACTGTAACACGTATGATTTAAAATCAATTGTTTACCGCGCGTTAATTTTCTAATACTTCAAAAGGCAGAATCATCCTTTCCGAATCTCAACATATTTGTAGAAAAAAGGTTTTCCTGCAAGTTAAAAAATTCATCCAAGACCAAAAATCAAACAACGGACTATATATGATCTTTGAACAGTCGTAGGACAGCTTCTAAGATTGACAATTATAGCACACATGTAATTTTAGTTGATTTAATTTAATTTGACTTTTGTATAGCGCACATCTCAATTTATTTGATTTAATTTAATTTGTTTATATATATATTGAGTTTGTGCTGGCTAAAATGCGTTGCTACCCCCAGTTATTGAATTATTATTTTAAATTTTTATCTAACGAAAATGGGTGTGCTAAATGTGCGGCTGATACAAGCATGATCAGGTTCATGTAAACAATTATTATGGAAAGAAGCATCCGTTTAAAGATAGTCAGGAACCCGAAAACCGCTTTCGGTCTGTAGATTCACGCAGCATTTTGCCTCAAGAAACCAGGAAACATTTAATTGATTTGGCTGGGGAATGCTGAGGCCATTTGGAAACTCGATAACGGTGCATTATCATCTATACTGGGAAAACCCTCGTTCTCTAATATTTCTATTTATTTGATGGGCGCAGGTTATGTGCGTATTCAAGAATTACTTTCAAAGATAGGGTACAGCCTGCAAATTATTGTGGACATTTTGGCCTGGATAATGTTTTGTTGAAAACTCCAGATTGGGTAGTGGCAGAATGAAAATTTGGAAGATAATTGAGTGATGAGAAATGGAAACTACCTGCTGGGAGTCTTGCAGAAGTCTAGGGTGAAGAAGGGTGATTCACAGATTTGAAATAAATGATATCTGCGGAGTCATGTATTAGAACAAAAGTGTTTAAAAGCCACACATTTCGTCAATAATTAAAGACGTAGAAAGGCAGTGTCTTGACCCAGTCTACCCAGACAGACACGACGGTTTTGGCGGCCAGCGCGTGACAGCAGCGTGAGATGCGGAACATCTGCTTGCGACAGAAAACAACGAGAATCGGTCCCGTACGAGTTCCTGACATCACGAACCAGAGTGTATCCGCCAGGCATTTGCCAGGAAAACGGTAAATGCCATTTGCCCCAACATTTCTCAGGTATTGAATAACTATTCTCGTCTAAGAACGTAGTAACTTTCTGTTCTGAATTATTTCGATTCCGCCAATTTTACCTAAAACATCCATTCAGATGCTATAAAGAAATTATTTTATTTTCATAATTAAAACCGGGAATCCTGTACAAGGTTTCTTTAAATTTATATGTAATTTTAAAAAAGTTTAAAAATCATGTTTACAAAAGAAATTATTATATATTAAACACACAAAATCTCAGATAATCTAAACAAAATCCTCAATAATAATTAAAGTTAGTGTAGAGAGTTATATTAATGTTTAAAATCGAAGAACTAAATTTAGATATGAACAAAAAAAGTGCGACATAGCTACAATCAGGTTGAGATATAAAATAGTAATCGAATTTTAAGAATATTAGCTTAAGTACTCAACACCGCATTTGAATAATTATAACGTGAAATAGTTTTCTCATCTTCATGGGTTTCTTGATTATAATTGAAGTCGGTGCGGACGCTGTTGACAAAATCTAGAAAATTTGTTTTTAATTTTGCGACCAAATATTTTTGTTAATAAGTTATTTTCTTCGGATTTCTCACATTAAAATATATAAACCCAAATTTTCAGCCCGACCGTTTGAGTAATCTGTGGCATTTGATTTAAATATCAATACATGCGCAAGTTCATTGCGTCGTAGCTTAACAATGTTTTCATTTCTATTTCGGATTGCCGAGTTCCGTATATTATTGTGTGCATCCTGAGGGGAGTATTTATAGATTAACTCGACATTGAATTATTTGTGTTAGAAATAATATTTTCTGAAAGGTGTAATGTTTGAATTAAAATTTATTCACATGTTCATTCGGAGGCATTCCATATAACCTTATAAATTAAATATTTTATTTTCAGTGTTGATGAATGCGATTTCGATAATACCGAAATTTTCAAAAATGAGGTTTAATCATGTGTTGACAAGGAGGTTACTGTCAAATTAGCGGGCTAATATAAATTAATTAATTTGCAACGCCTGGCAGCTAGTAAGAAGGTAATTTTATAGAATGTTCTCAAGTCAGTAGCGGCGTATGGAAAATATATTTTTTTGATTATGGGGTCATTTAGTATTTACGACGGTATTATGTAAATTGGCGTAAATAAATATTCTACGACTTTTTGACTGTATATTTGTTCTATATAATTTAATTACTTTGGAATTAGAAGTATGAATACAGAAGTCGTTAATGGAGTCCAGTTTACAAGATTTAAATTGAGGTGATCGTTTCAGTGGTGTTGGATTCAAGAGCAGGGAAAATTAAATATAAGGTATAGTACTAACAGCTTAATAAAATCAATTTGGAACAATGAAGGTAATACAGGGCTAGGTTGAAGTAAGCAGTCATGAGTTTGCAGAGTAATACACACAACTCCTGCGACGACGGATATAGTTTATTACTAAACCAGTTTTTAAAATATTTATAGCTTATTCAAATAATCAACTTCAAATCCTACTCACGTTTTCTTTATTTTTATTTAGGTTAAAACCAGTTTCATTTTCACTGACCAGTGAAATCCAAACAAAGCTTCTCTGTTAAATTAAATGTCTGCACTTCTCATTTTACCTCGTGTTGCAACCTTAGCGTTTCTGATTTGCTCTGAGAAGTAAATCCATCTGTTAGCAACAGATCCATTCGTATTCGGCTGCCTCTTCTTTTTCAGTAGGCCTTTGAAGATCCTGTGTCCGTCCAGCGTATCCCCAACCGCTATCCTCTTGACTACCTCGCCGCTAATTGAATTTTACGCCGGATTTAACATCTTGATTTAACCTGCAGCGAAATTTACATATGTAATTTCTGTGCCAACAAGCAAGACGCCACTAGCAAGACGGGAAGGGAGTGTAGCATGCATAGCAATCGTGTCTAGCTCCAGTCTCCTTGTTAGCTTCGAAATTACATTCTTTTATAAGTAGGAGCAGGCTTCAGTTGAAACTGTTTTACTATCTTCATTCTGTATTTCCATGAAAGTTTCAATTTTACCTTCAAGTCCTTGAATACCTTCATAATAACATGAATTATATTTTTATCGATTCATTCTTGTTTTCCCGACATTTAACGATGTCTCTGTGAATTAATTTATAATTTAAAATCACGTCTCAGACAGTTAGTTTTAGTACTGTATAGTAAAATAAGTAAATTTTGAAAGTTATTAAGTTCAAGTAATAATGAAAAATTAATTTTGATACGTACATAAAAATTGAGAGAAAAGCAACAGAAAAATAAGTGAACTGATAAGACAGAATTATATTTGAATTCTATAGACAAATGACCAAAACATTTCTTGCAAAAAAAAATCAGATTAAAATAACACTGTAATGATTAAAAATATTTTCTTCTTTGTCATCCGTCGATATTTTTTCAAGTTTGAATTGCAGGATATATTTGGGCAACAGATATTACTATGAGAGTGGTACAATGTAAACGAGTAGACGCCATTTTGAGCAGAATTAAAGAAGGTTTATTGTGTTTGCCCCAATGTTTGGTGACGTCACAGACTATTTGGCTGTGACACATTCACTTTTTTTATAACTATAATTCCATCTACGTTTATGTTAGGGGTTTATCACTCCCTCCACCCTCCCAAGTGTTTGTCTCCGGGTTATTAAAAATATATGTAGCAAATTTTGTTCCAGTCTATGTACAGAACATACAAATAAATATACAAATGAACAAACACTTGGTATCTAAATCATAAACACTGCATACGACGCACAGCACAGATATATATATATTATGGTTCACCTAATTATAAATGCATCTCAGGCGCCAAAATTCGTAACTTAATTTTTTGATTGTGCCACGAAATTAAAAAATATAATATCTTTGAATAAATTTGTTTTTGTTAAAAAAGTATACGCGTAATAAATGTCTTATTACATAAATTGCGCCCTAAATGGAACTTCGCTTTTTATCCAATAAACAACACGTTTTAGAGTCGACTTCATTTAAAATCATTCAGTACACAATGAATTAGTGTTAGAGATGAAAGTTTAATAAATATTTAAGCTATTTTTGTGTGAACCTCATAATTCATAATAGAAAGATTCTGTATCAATTTGAGAGTAAGGAAATAAATTAGCTGAAACTTACTATTTACACATAGGTGACTTAAAGTATTAAATTGATAGTAACGCTGGTGAGACATTTATGTCCTTTAAAACGTTTTGAAAAAGATTTTGACGATCTCGGATGACGTTCTTTGGCACGCACACACTCCAAGCAAAGCGCATTTATTATTTTTTTAATTAATGTATTCTGGTGTTATTAGCATATTTTTAAATCGCCGCTTTTAATGGTATAAAATTCCTTTTGCACCCAACAAAAAAAATACCGAGAGCTCAATGTTTTTTTAAAAAATTTTTACCAATGAATGGAACCACGCGTTCGGAAGCCTGTTATTTGGTTTTATATCCCTGACCAGTGTTTACTGTTTGCTTGTCAACGAGCAAGTCTTGGCTCTCGGATAAATAGGTGGAGTATCGGTTGAGTATGTCAGTAGCTGAAACCGAACTCCTCCCCTCGGGGAGATGAAGACGTTGCCGACGAAAGACGGGACGAAGAAGGAGAGGACTAATAAGGGTGATGAAACAACGACTTCAGTATGACGACGCAGCTGGGGCCATTTTGTGCCTCATTAAGTGCGCATAAAGTGTCTATGGGCGTTAGCGCTCTCAGAGTGTCTCGTAGTCAGCCAGCCTGGCATTTCGTGATGCCATTGTCTCTTCTCTGTACCTAATTATCTACAAAGAACTCTGGCTTCATTTCCAACATAGGGACTTTGCAGCTCCGTTGACTTCTACACCGTCTGACATCTGTTTTTTCCTGTGTTCCCTAGTCGACGACATAATTTATTCAAGGCTTTGACTCGTAAAGTCTGAATAATGTTTTCCTCATCTAAACGTTGTAACTATTTTATGCTCATCCTTCCCATCATTAGCAGCAGTTATGTACAGATTACTACTTCTCAGAGCATAAATTACGATAACGATAAATCGTAACGGAGATACACGTTTCATTAAATGAGCATCGATAGCCTGCTTCATCAGCTTTATTTGCCTCTCGGATACAAACATTCGTTGGGTGCTTCAATGGAAATCATTTTCCCTGAGTTAGAAAAAATAGTTACCATTTCTACGCGAAGTGGGTGGGTAAAATATTTATTTTCTAAACGTTGAATGAAAACCACTTGTTGCTAATTCTACTGATATCATATTAATATTGCGATAGGAATTGAATATATTTTTATAGAATGAAATCCATAGAAATCCCACTCATGCATCTATAAATAAAGTGGTTTGAAATTAGCAACAATTAAAATATAATAAACCTTTAATTGTATTGAATGTTATGTTACCATAATTTCATATATTTAAATCGCGGAATCGTAACCAACAAGTAATTAAAATTTATTAATATATATGCGGTAACTTGACAATGGTATATTTTATTTACTGACGTACAAGAGAATAAGCAATAAATTTGTAATTTATGATAATCAGAATAAATAGACTATTAGACCCGATTTAATAGCATAACGTACGAAAAATTTATAAAATACTCGTTCAGTAGAATAATAATATACTATAAATAGTAAATAGATAGATGTATAGGTCCCGTTGAAGAAGAAAAGCAACGATGACACCTCTCTGAAGTAATGTATATATAGTCCCGTGGAGGAAGATGTCAGGTGACAAACAGGGTTTAATGGTTTAGTGGGTAAGAATCCCACACTGTTGAGGAGTGCGGACTCTCCACTTTTTTGTCCCTCGTTAAAAAAAAGAGGCAACGTAAAAACAGTCGGTTAAAATCTATCTCAAAGGAGCAAAAGACAAGTTAAAATGAATTGTTTATTACACCATATATTAGTATTTTCAAATATATAAGGTAGAAATATTAATTCATACGGAATATTAAGAAACGTGACCATGTTTCGAGATCAATATTGCGAGTATACTGAATAATTTGTTTTATATATTTACTAATAAACATAGGCACTATATTATAGGACATAGATATATGTGTATATTGATATCCTCGTTAAAGCGTGTTTGTTTGAATTTTACATGTGAACATTATAATCATAACCATGTCGTCAAGACAAAGTAACTGCACCTTATCCGAAAAAACCTGATCCTGGTGGCTGTACTTACACCTTCAGCATCAATTGGTGAAGTCTATATTTGCAATTTTTGGAAACGAGACAATTAGTGGAAAAACGTGAACATCAAGAGTTACTTTGTCAAGCCTACGAGAACTGGGGGACAAGTCTCACATGAAATATATACATAAATAACAACAATTTATCAATTAATTTATTTAATCAAGCGAAGTACTAATACAATTTACGCATTATATTTTCAGGGAATTCAAGAGTACAGAGAAATATTGTCGATCAATAAATAACTTGTTTACTTTGCTGTATACGTATTTCTATATGCACGTCGCAATGATAAACATAGGATAACTAAAAATTAAATATTACAAATGTCAGATGTATAATATAAATTTTTTCAAGGGGTTAATTTAGTTTACATATAAACATGTGAGCTGAAAGAGACGAGAGACTCTGATTATCACACCGTCTTGGATTGCATGTTGAATCGACATATTTCAATAACAAAGACATTTTCATCACTCCACTTTCAATAAGAAAATGTACAAACGCACAACTGAGTTCATCAAGAGGTGAATGATCTACAAAAAGGGCGTATTACCATTTGCTGACATTTTGCAACAGATTGTAGCTCCCCTTCTTCCAATTTTCTCCTTGCTACATTCGTATGTAAATGGGAAGTCAATCAACCGCAATAGATTGCAATTTCAGATTCAGATCACGATGATAAGATCCCGTCGAAGAAACTTTCATCTAGGATATGGTCTAGGGAACACATTACTGAAATTCGCGAAACATGAAAAAAAGTCTGAGTATAACTTGCTATTTTCCTCGATGCCCTGGGCGCCTTCCAGTGTTCCAGTAAACAAGTAGCTATTCGGTTGCTAATTGGGGGTTTAGAAAGCAGAAAGAGCAAACCAGTCAGAGAGATTTCTCATAGGTCGTTCGGCGTTGAATGAGAAATAAAATTGAAAAGTTTTGTACAACTTGAAAGAGGGACGTCATGGTCCATAGTTACGCTGAATGCAAGAATAAAATAGTGCGTAACGAGACATTATTTGACATACTAAGATATTTTATAGTTAGAATATAAAACGGTGAGGGGAACGCTGCAGCGTAAAAGCACCACATCCACCAACGAGATTTATTGTCCCAAACAGAACTAGAATTTCTGGTAGTGACGCCGTAGAATGTTGACCGTCGCCTGTGAACTTGAATGAAACAACAAACAGACATACACTTGAGTTTGTTTTGACTGATTAAATAAATTGCGCTTTTGAGAAACGTTGTAAGAATTAAAATGGCGGAAAACGTAGAATCGGGGGTTGTTGAGAGGATTTAGTAGTCAGAAGTCACGGAAAACTCAGTTGACATCGCAGCGGGAATTCAAGGTGTTTCAAAAACTCATAACAATAAAGCAGTCATTCTGATTGAACAATGTACTATTATAAAAAGGAAAGCCGCGAGTTTCTCTTGTTCTTAAAGGATAGGTTTTCTCGATATAGAATGACCATCTTGGACAAAATGATTCAGCTTTACATTACTGGTCTCGACGGCCTCCGGACCTCACAACATATCACTCTTTCATGTAGTGCAGAAGACTCCAGTCCCAATTAAAATAGTCGACCTGCGGGACCGCAGAACAGCAACGGTGGAAGAAATAATCCAAGACATGCTTGCTAGTGTGGGGACGAATTGAACACCGCATTACACAAGGTATGCAACTCAAGTAGGGCATATTGAGGAACTTCGAGTCGGTATATAAAAATTTTATATTTTCCCTCATTACAACTTAACATTAATTTTATATGTTCATTACTTTTCATAGTATATACATGTCTTATAGAATGGAACACCCTGAAATACTGAATTATTATTTTGGTTTGGAAAGTTGCAATTGAGTTAATATTCTTCAAGTATAGATACGTGCAGAATGTTGTGAAAACAACCAGCACACGTGGTCGGGAGTCGTGACGTAGGATCGCAGTTATGAGACCACAGAACAAAGACGAGAATCACCATTGTGCAAGGTGTAACATAATTTATACAGAGGATTAAATCTCCCCATGAAAGCAAGAGGGAAGGTTTAATACTCACGATTCAAAGCTAAATAACATTAAAACCTTCCATTAAATTAGTAGAATCAAATTTAATCTATATATCACCAACTGATGTATGTTTGTATATTTCTTCATTGAAATTTAAACACGTAGACAAAATGCAACAAAGGTTGGTACACATGTTATTAAAAAGCCTCAGAAAAGCATGGTGAAAGTGATAAACCCTCACAAAAAGGTGAAACGAATTATAGTTAAAATGTTGATTTATAACGTCACCAAGGAGTGAACGAGAGAGAGAATAGACTATAAGGAACTTATCTATATTTAATGGCCTCTCAATATAGCGACTATTTGTTTGCATTCTGACAAACCTTACTCAAGCTATTTTTTCGTTCATTTCATATAAAAACTTTTATCTCACGATTATTAATTTGGTTCAATAATTGTTCCATTATATTCAAAATTAAAATAATGTATTTAAAAATTGTATATTATTCACAATCAAACATGAAGGTAGGATAGTTCATTGATTAGTCTAATTTAGCAGCTTATTTTACTTTTTTCCATGTGCATCTGAGAGGCATACGATGTGGCTGGGTGAGGTTTGACAGACAGTGTATTGATTTTTTAGAGAATATATGAGGATGTGGTCTGCATGAATGATGATAAGGTGGGTTAGGATGGACGTGAATGTTCAGGGGAAAGGATTAGGTCGATTGGGTGTTTTCTTTTGAGCCGACGGAAGCGTAGAGATGGAAAGGATTATCATGGAATTGTTGGATCCTGAGGTTCGGTGGTTGAGAGCGCTTTTAATTAGGGAGGTATGGATTTATTGATTACGGAGTTTACTTTGGGAAGCTTTATGTCATGGTGGATAACGAAATTTGTAAGTTACCAAGGAGAGTTACTGAAGTTTATTCATCCAGTGTTGGCAGAGATTACTGCCAACTCAATTCAATATATATATACATCGCCCATATATATATATATGGGCGATGTAGAACACTCGACTAATAGTAAATAAATTATTAAAATTTAATAATTAAAAAATACACAAGTAGTACAATATTTTAATCAAAGAGTATGCTGAAGGTATGATTACGGAGCAACAATTCCTTGGGAATGGAAATCAGAAAATCTAAAAAATGCTTCAGTTCCATGGTATACATGATATCACGTGTAAGAGACCAATTGAATATTTTTTTTCAACTTGATGAATATTGGAAATCCTACAGAAACGCATGAAGCAAGCCAAATAGTTGAATCATTGAGGTAGCCGGATCTAATCGACATCCATTCAATAAAGTTCCACCACTGTGGACCCGAACAAATCTTTACTCCTGACGTAGTTGTTTGAGTTAATCCGAAGCTTTGTCAGCCACTTTGTATGTATTGTATTTGTTTACCGCGCAAATTCGGAGGGTTGGAAAATACTGGAAACGCCTCACTAGTATTCAACCAACAGCTTTCCGTTCGATCCAACTGTTAAATATAACAAAACAGAACAAACGAAGTCGCATTTGCAAGTCCCGATATTCTACCCCTTGCAGAGTTAGTTAAGGGTGCATAGTAACGTAATAACGGGAGTACTAGGGTGTGTATCTGTAAATGAAGGGGTTCAGAAAGCATATACAAGCGCAACTGTCAACAGCAACATCACCGTGTAAACCAGAAAAAGACAATTCCAGAAAATGCCAAGCTTCTCAAACACTGTGGATGACTTAATTTGAAACTTTTCCAGCCATACCTTTGTTGAATTTAAATTGAACTCTTTGGTTTCCCTTCTACACAACCATATTTTATCTCATTACTTTTCTTCTGGAAATATTTTATTTTTATAATTTTTATTTAATTTACTAATTTGAAATGTTGTATTTTAAAAGTACTCATCTCATTTATAAGTTAAATAAAATAGTAATAATAAGTACTAGCGCACTAATCAATAAGTTTGTTGTCCCGTTACCATGGGAACCAGAAAATTAGTATTCATAAACAAACTGAAAAAAGTTGTAGTTTCAACGCAAAACTTTCCGTAGGACTACAGACTGTAGAGGGCAAGACGACGTAACGAGACGTTGTTCTGCTTAATTAAAGGAATTTTAGTTATTTTATTAATTAAAAAATATCTTTTAATTGAGCCTTAAAAATATATCTTCAGTAAAAGCTGACTCGCATGTTTGGAAAAGTTATTTCTCCTCATATGAATTACATTTACTTTCCACAGTCAAAATTTAAATCACGTATCTAACTTTACAGGTGAATGTTATTATTAACAGCGAAACAGACGAATAAAAGAAGAAACATTCTATTACGTAAATATTTCAAACATGAACGACTGTAAATAGAAATGTTACTTTATCTGATATAAAAAAGATTGATTTTGTGATACTTGAAATAAATAATTTAATGGTTCTGACAATTTGTTCTAGTATGATCTTGGTGCTAATCTGTTACACTCTTTAAATTAGCTTGTATTATTATTGCAAACACTTCGAATTGGAATTTTTAAATTGCGTTGAATTCTTCAGTTTTAACATCCATTTGTAACAAATTGTAAATAGGATGTATACTGATTAACTATTGTATAATTATGTAATCAAAAATGGAAAACCAGCCTAATTTGTCAGAAGAAATATATTTTAATAAAATAAAATATTAGACTATACTAATAAAATAAAATTTGTCTCCACATATTTCTTCAGGTTAAATATTAGTATAACTTTTCACATACCATTCATCAAACTTTGATAAAATTTACATTAATCAAAAATTTTAACATGTTATTAATCAAAATTGCGATTATTTAATTAAATATTTTTGAACTCGATCTAATAATTCTCAATATTAATTTTTAAATTCTTTTTATGTCAATTTGAGTATTTAAATACGCACTGAAATCTTAGCAATTAATTATTTTAATGGCGCTATGTTAATCTAAAATGTTAGTTTTCTAATTAATACTTATAACAAGTTATCATTTCTGGTATATTTAGAAATTGACCGAATATCGTAATTAGAATAAGTCTATATTGAAATTTTTCAAAAAAAGTATAACCATACAATTTAACAAATCAGAATATTAAAGATAAAATCATCTTTTTAGGTAAAATAACGTTATGTTCGAAATTTTTTAAACGAGACTGAGTATTAAATTCGTCGACTGAAACTCGAATTAGTAAACAAAAAACATTACGTTCAAAGTTAATCCCTAATGTCCAAAAATACACATTTAAATACCCCACATTTTTTGGGCAAAATGAAAAAGTGTTGGATGAAGAATGTAAATATTGTTAAGGATTCAGTAGCCACAATTTGCACATTAGATTCGGCTATTAATGTGAAAAATGAAACTAATAATTTAATTAAAATTTATGGCCCCTTGTAAATTATTTTTATCTTTTATGTAAAAAAAACTTTCCCCCAATTATTAATTTTAACTATCAACAGTCTGCTCAACAACATTCCGTATGTAACATTCCTTTCTCCTGCAATTTTGGGCTAAAAATTTCCTCCGCAATATTTTCATATATACTAAAATAAGGAAATGGTAAATAATGTTTAGTAAATTTTTATGATTCTATTATAAATATCAGGTTTATATACTCGTTTTATGTTTAAGTGAAAAGTTTAATTTTATTTACGTGTCCAAATGTTTCCTTTTATTAAAATATATGTCTGGTCTTTTATTTATAATTCATTGAAATAATATAGCTAATTATCCAATAACCTGACTTCAAGCTTAATAATAAATAAATGGAAATACGGCCAACTACGTAAGCAAAGATATTTAATCAATGCAAATACTACGTTTCAACCAATTTTGTGAACTTCTTCAAGCAAATTTTTAAAAATAAGTGCTATTTACATTATGATAAATTTGGTATCACGGAAAATCCCCGTGATGATTACCTGAAGAAGTCCATAAAGTTGGATGAAACGCAGTATTTATATTAATTAAATACTAATTAATTTTATTTTCTTCTGTATTTTACCGTATTTTTATTTATTTGTAGCTAATTATCTATTGAATTCAGTTTCTAGTTATTGTGGGATAGCGTTGCTATGTTTCATATTACGTAAGAAATTTCAGGTATTGATGTGTGACCAAACTGAAATTAGAGAAACGAAGAAGATCCGGTTGTAATGGAACCGACCGGGATCTTCACGTGAGAAGGCCGGCCGTAAAGCACAAAGTAATGCAGAGAAGAAAAAGAATGGAGGATGTGCAGACAATTTTATTGTTCTACGAAAGGACGCGACATGTTTGGCAGACCGCCGACGTCGTTATCGTCGACGACAAAAAACATTTTGCGTTTTCTAAATAACATTAGCAGTTATCATGTTAATGTCGCCCTAACATGGCGGCGGCCGGTCTTCGGTTCACGAATAATAAAAGTAGCGTTGCTCCAGTAACGAATCCATGTCTTGTACGAAGACGACGACAAGAACTTGACTGAGTCGTCTCTAGTACGGATCCCATGTAACGGCGAAAGTTATGGTCGCCATTAAAAGATATGCGAGCTGAATACTGCGTGCTGGCGGATGCACCGGAGGAGCAATACCGGATCGGGGATTCTGGACCAACCGGTTTTTACGAAGAAGACATCATCCAGATCGCGGAGGAGTCCCACATTCAGTCGCCGTCTTGACAACTTAACTCCCATGGCTGTGCAAAATATTCAGACTTACTTCTTAATCTGCGTGGACATAATTATCATTACAACAAAGTGGCTCTTTAACAGGCTCATTCTAGCAAATGAGTACTAAACCAAACAGTACAAGACGTTAAGTTACTTGTCCTCTTTTCAAACTTGTAAATTTAAATAATAAACTTAGAACACAAAGCAGAAAACGAAACCTCATTACTGTTCGTACATAAATAAGAAAATATTTTAGATATTGGATTCATAGCTCATATAAATGAATTACTAAGCCAATTTTAGTTACTATTTATTCATTGTTTCTATGCCGGTTACCTGTAATACGATACGCGGTTCGTGTCAATTTGCACACTTAGGTTTACGTTCGAGTAAACTCTGGTTAATTCGAAAGCCAGTCTAATTATCAATTTTTATACACCCAATTACAGGACTTAGTAATGGAGTACGCAATTCACGTGACAAGCTGAAGCATATACTGGTACGTAGATCTAATTTCTTGACTGTACCTCGTGATTCAGAAATTGCAGAAATATTCTGGTAAACGTAAAATATTTAAGAAACACGAAATTTATTAAATGCCATACAAACCTTTTTAACTTATTAAATAACCACTACCTATATTTTGTAATTACAAGGGGCTACTGGTTTTAGTCAAATAAAATAAAGGTTTGACTTTTGTAATATGAAATTAACCGCATATTCTGAAACAATTATTTTTATTTTTCTTACAGTTAAAACATCCCATTGGATCAGTTGGTCAGCTGCCTCCAAAAATGATTGAGACACGGAGAAGAGAATGCTGCGATCCCACAGCAAACTCGTCTCCCGTCATTCGGAAGGGCGTGAGAATAGTACCCAATTCCCGACCTACCTGATGCAGGTTTTCTAGGGTTTTCCCTGCATCTCTTTAGATGGAACACCGGGTAGGGACCTTAAACTATAACCCGGAGCCTCTAGTCAACCCTTGACTACCTTGCTCTACCTTCCGCATACCTCCTTTTCAATTCCCTTCCTATATTATTAAAGGGGAGTTGCCTGTTTCAGGATCACCCTCATGTAGCCTGTGATCCCCCAAAAAAGACAGTTTGCCAGCAAACATAATTAATATGTATTTAATATATTTACGACGTTTCGTCCGTGTCTGAGAAGTTCATCAGGTAACTACTCAAAAAGTTAGAAAAACGATTATAATTTTGAATACAAAATATTTATTTGAAATGTAAAACGTATAGTTTCCAATAGAATATAAATTAGAATTATATTTTAAATGGATACGATATATGTAAAAAAACAGATAATGTTGTTCAAATTTAACAACCAACATTGCTTACTTATTGTTAAATATTATTTCGACCGTAACCGTCGCAGGACGCAGTCCACTAAACAAAATCATTCGCTTTTACAAATACGGTATGTTATCCATCTAGATTTTAAATGTTTTTTATTTATTTAATTGAATACTGTATGTGTTATAGTTTAAGGAAATATTCAAATTTGTAGTTTTTGTAAATTTTTGTCTAGTTACCTGATGAAGTCCACTAACATGGACAAAGTGTAAATATACAGAGCTGATCAAAAAATGTATACACACTTATAAAGCGTTGTTTATACATCATCAACTGTATTACGACTCAAAGTGGACAATTACAATGCGACTTCCATTCAACTATTGAAATACACGTTGAACCCATACCCATTGTATAGCCATCAGTTTTAAAGTGTCAATTATAGATTTATTTAATCATATTTGTCTGAAACTAATTCCACGGAAAAGTTCATCTTTTAAAAAGGTCTAAGAATACTCGGGCCAGAAATTTCAGTCTGTTTAGCAATTATTAAATTGTACTGACTTTTTTTCTATAATTCCAAACCGAGTTTGGTTCAGGCTCACAGTTTGGTATCTATGAGCTTATGATATAGTTTCTATAAATACTTTGACGATTAATTTGGAATTTTCAACTCTACGTTTTTCTTCGAGGGAAGAATCATATTAAATTTTTACTGGAATCAATGAAAACAGTATGAGACGTAATCCATTCCACTTTTGATAAATGTTTCCATTAATTGTTAATAGCGTTCGTCGAGAAATTCTCGGTGATTTTTTACCATTGTGTCTCTTCCCCGTCATGAGTGAACAAAACTTGTTTTGGGTGACATGAGAACAATGAGGGTGTACGCCTTTTCACCTGTTCCAAACCAAAAGATGAGGAAACACTGTCATCTAAAATTGGCACTGGGATTAAAAAATGTCCTATGTTTGTTCCTTCGCAGTTAATCTGCAGAGGCGCGTATTAATCGTGTTCGAGTAGCAAGCAGGTAGTCACGTCTCCCGGTCAATGGACCAGGCGTTCCTGTGAGCGTCGCCTCGGTGCTAATGGATGCCATCCGTAATGACTGCACTCGCGACTAATTAAAACACCCTCTCTCCGCCGATCCCTGCGAAACTACGCCGACTTTCCTGCGAGCATTAGCGAGTCAAGCAGCGGGGGTGGCATCCATATTAATGTGACGACGACGTCGACGACGGTAGCGGCGCTGATGTCCTCGACACCGCGCCAATAGTCAAGTCACCAGTGTTAAACAGCTTTCCTTCGCTCCTCAGACACGGCTCCTCCCTATCCTCCACTCAACAAATTTACACACAGTTTTTTGGTTCGTGGGTCATGTCATGAACCTTTTAACATCCCTTCACTGAGAACCCGGATTACTGAGGAATATATCGTGGCTCACAAAAAATCTCCAAAGGTCAGAGATTTCTACTCTCGTGATTTCTGATGTTATTTTCTGAATTTTACGGACAGATTCAGCCCAAACAACCAATAAAGTGATATTCAATAAAATATTTCATTAATTATTGAACACGACTCAATTTCGGGATGAAATAATTTCAAGCTAGTTATTCAGAAGGCATAAATAAAATGGAGTATCCTGGAAGATTACGAAGTGAAGCACGTAAATTGGAGTTGTATTTATAATTGGACTTTCTATCTTCTAAAACAAACTCTGCCCAAGATCCACCACACAATACATAATTTAAGACATCATTTTATACGTATTCATCAATACAGGCTTTTTGCTGAATTTTGTAAGTAATTATCGTAACACAAGTTAAACAACAAATTCCACAGTCACTAAATGTATTGAGACAAATATGCACATAAATGTAATGAACTCATTCGCTTTTTGCGCAGTTATGAAGGATGTAATCTTTTCCGCGCAACGTGTGGGAGATAGTCTACCAAGAAGGCTTTGCAAGTGATACTAAGAAGGGAAGATAACATTTATAAAGCATTCGCAAATAGAAGGGTCAAGGAAGGTTCAATGAACAAGCTATTCACTGTAATTCCAGTTTTGATAAGAACTGTATGATACACGTTATGTACTAGTTGTGCGACCGTATAACAAAGAAAGCTACAGGTCTTCCAGTACTAACAGTGGTTATCATTCATGCTTATTTAAGGCATTTGGTTTATAGATTAACATGAACTCAAAAAATTTTGTCAATAAAACATGATCAAACTTATGATTTTATTACTTTTAGGAACAATAATAAATTTTTATTCGGGAGGTGTATAATTTTGCGTTTGTTAGGTTCTACAGAAAATAATATGAAATTACGAAGAACTATTTCTTGTGAATAGCGCAAAACAAGTTTCCATCCGGGTACATTGTGAGCGTAGAGTACACCATCATTCAGCAAGCATGACTATTCCCTATATCCAATATACTGATCAGAAGTAGAGTCAATTCACAGCAGACCGTCCGATAAACTCTTTTCAAGATATAAACTATCCACTGATTTATCCTGTATATCCATCAACACAAAAAATTTGGCACCCTCACGTATATGTAACACGAAACACATGCTTCATCCCGATTGCTTATTCACCTACGATTCGCTAAAATAGAAAACAAATCCTTTTATTACTAGGTGACTAACAAGTATGCTAATTTTCGCTTATTTTCTCGACTGGACAATTCCCTTGCTTTTATTTTAAACAAGTGGATCAGATACACCGGACAACATTCAATTAAACTTCCTAAAAGACTGCAATGAATGATTTGCGATTTAAGACTTAAAAAACTATAGAAAAGAATTGAAAAATAAAAATTATTCATTTTCGCAACAAAAATATTGGATTTTAAAATAAAGATTTACATTCTTCCATCACATATATTATAAATAGCTTCATTAATCTTGAGCATTATATTATTAAATTAACCCCGGGCATATACCAAAAATCTGTAAAGTAGCAAATCTTAAATGTAGTTTACTCCATTCTAAAATGAAAAAAGGTTTTTTTAATTGCTTTGCTATTTAATAAGAAATTCCACAATTCCAGGCAAATAATAATTTATTTCTAATGACTGCTTCAATAGTTTAAGCAAACATCACATTCCAAATGCCTTTTTTTGAGAACAGTATATTTATTAAATTAATGTTATTAATAATAATCGTATTATGAATATATTTTTAAAATTTATTTTTAAATTTAGTCCAAGTTCTGAACATCATTTTAACATAACAAAAATTTTAAAATTGTTATAAGATAAGAAAAAGTATAATTCTAAGCATCACAGCCAGATATTCTACTATTCTCACTAATATTTCCGAGGTGATTTTTACTTAGTATCATAAATGAGCCCCAACTGTCTCCAAATACTGAATATTGTGATAATATTCCTGTCAATATATGAAATATGTATAGTAATAAATGCATTACTTCAGTCATATGCATACAAAGGGCTAAAATAAAACGCTTATAAAAGGTAATTACACTAAATTATCACTTTTCATTCATAATTTATAACGTCTGGTAACAATTTAATTCTCCCTTCTTCTCCCTTCCACAGCCCCCTCCCCTTTCCAAACTACCCCTGATACACGCTTTACAACGATCATATACGAGTTAAAATGGACAATAATACAAACTACCATTAAATAATAGAAAATAGAAAAATTGATAATTTATTTGTGGAGACATTACCTATATTTAAGTTAGAGAATGATGAGTTACCATGTTACGTAAATAATGTAGTGAGTTATAAAAGTGACTAGGAAAAATAATAATATTCAGAATTTAAAATATAAGGTTAGCACTATGAGCTTAATAATATATTCTAGCTACCTGTAGAAAAGAAGGTTTTAACATGTCTCAATCGATTCAATAAAATGATTAGAGTGTTAAATTTAAGAATTTGTAAATGATACTAGATTATGTTTTTAGCTTAGGCCAAATAAATAGAATTAAAAATATATTCTTCCTAAATTAATTTTAGGAGTATATCTTAAAGAAAAATATTTTAATGCACTTAAAGAGTACTTTTCGAAAACTAATTTTAAATATTGTTGATCATTATTTAAACTTTAGTGGCGTCATGTCTGCAATGTAAATATGCTTCATTTCGTAACAATTATGACCGCATTAAAATTTATAGAAAAATGGCATCTGACGAAATACCTCTTCCAACATCTCTGTGAATTAGTCTGGATATCTCACGCTAAATTGCAAATTTAACCGGGAATCCGAACTTTTGGTACTCCTTGTACCTGGGGTCCCCCTTCTTTCCTCGACAGTGTAAATGCATACTTTAGATAAAGTTGCATACCTCGTATTTGCCAAGGGGATCCCTCTATCGGTTGCCATTTTTTACCTTCTTTTCGCTATAGGTTGTCCTTATCACCCGCGTTTTCTCAGACATGCAAGAGGAGACCTGAACATTACAAGCAAACTGGATAGTGTGTTGCAACACACGTATATTTTTTATTAAAAATGTATACCTTAAACTTTCATGACCTCTGTTTACTTGCCATAAATAATAAATCGAATTGCTTCTAATCCAATACTTAAACTTATCTAACGCCATTGAAATATAATGAATACACAAACATAATTAATCAAAAATATTTTTTAATAAAATAAAAAACATAGTAATAAAATTAGTTCATCCACTATATTTGGGTAAAGTGTACATTCAGAATTTTTCTCAACTAATTTACATGAAATAAATAGTATTCAGGAAAGGTTCCATTAACTGTAATTACTAAACAAGATAGGGAAACTCATTATTTTAAAAGAATAATTTCGAAATGTTGTACATTATAAATCAAGTGCACTCTTTTAATTATTAGTCACTTTACCAGATATTAATATATTTCTCTCCAAACTTCACAGCATTACAGTTTAACTTTAGGAAAAAACCACACAGTTATTTCTGTATTCTTCTTTGGTTAAAATACAATTTATATTACATTACTGTATTGCTGTTTTAAGCATAGAAATGTTTATTATTTCAGTTTATCTATTATTCTGTTCAAACAGGACAAATGTAATTATATTAATGAGCATAGTTTCAGTTTTATATTAACGGAAACAATTATACCGTGTAAATAACATCACTGTTATGATAATGTTGATTCAAATATGTACATAAAAGGACTAGTTTTTTTTCCTCACCTGCTACGTGAAACAGCTAAATATTGTATGTAAACAATGGTTCAATACTCTGTTTTCTGTGGTATATTTACAAGCATTGAAATGCTTGTATTATTTCTGTTTATTGTAAAACTAGAACTTTTATAATAAGTTATAAAAATTGAGATTGGACGTCACTGCGGAAACTTTTATTTTTTATATAAAATATTTAAAACATTTTTTAGGATATATTCAGGCAACTGAGAAATTTTTTTTAGCATTATATTCTTGTCGACTAAAATAATTTTGTAACACTTGTATTGCGTTTTAAGTTATTCTCAAGTTTCAATATTGTTGCGAATTTTATCTTATTGATATTTTATAATGATGTTAAAAAAGTATTTGTATAACTATAATAGCGTAGTACTTCAATAAATGTAGTGGTTATATAGGTAAGAAGTTTTTATTATTTAAAAAATATAATTCATTCAATTAGAACAATACGTCACTTAATTTCGCCCCTAATTTGCTACTTTATCAGATAAAAAATAAAAAAGAAGACGAAACCTTTATGATTCCTTAATATAAATAATAAGCATTTAGTAGAAAGATAAAAAAACGTTGTCAAGCTTATATTTATGAACCAAATATTTCTTACGAGAAAAGGGACGGTTAAGTATTCTTTCTGATTACCTCTTGGTAAAATTATTATTTGAATCTAAGAACAATATATACCGAAAATTAAGAGAGAGAGACTTTTCAAATTCAAAATTTGGGGATGATGCAAAATATTTATCGTTATATTTTTGAAATAGATTAATGGTTTAAAATAGAACTAAGTAGAGTGAATTCTCTCCTTACTATTTAAGGGAAAAGGGAAATAAAGGACTTTCCAAAAAAATATTTTTGTGTGCAAGATCTGGCTGGTAAATTTTCTCCGCACACACACTCGCATATATATATATTTAAAAGCAGATACGGCATTCGGCAATTAAATGTGTGCAGAGAAAAATTACCAGCCAGATCTTGCACACAAAAATCTTTTCCCACCTCTCCTAAAATATCAGCATACATTTTAGCTTCTTGAAGTATCAAGCCAGTCAAAGACATGCCTTTTTATCGTTGTTCAGTGAACCAAAGATTAAGACCTTCGCCTACTTTATCTGAGTCCGATGTTTTCAGTGTTTGTCAATGAGGATATTTCAAAGATGCTCTATAAAATTATATTTAAACTTTTGTAAATGTGAAATGGTAGGGACACCAACACCCTCATTAGTTTCCAATAAGCATCCTTTTACAACTTATTTTATCAGAAAAACACGTTTTCATTTAATTGCAAAACAATTATTTCCGAGCGATACAGTGTTAATTTTCGGAACTGATATATTCACGTATCTCTGTTTTCGGTTGACCCGAGTTCAGGTAACTTGAGTTGTGCTGTACTAACAGAATAATTTACTATAATTTGGATATTGATATGATTTAAAATACAGTGGAACAGTATTATTGGTATAGTCAAAAGCAGAGATTCTGTCAAAACATGTGGTTCTATGAAGCTAATTGGGATTTTCTAATTACTTCAATTTACCTGTACTCACGAAGTTATTTTAACACATTCAATTTATTTTTCACTACTTATTATATTGAAGACCCGACAATTCTCCATACGCGCACAATTTTTTAAATTCTTAGTGACATTTAATCATAAGAACAAATACAGTAGGCCAGAAAAATTAAGTATAAATTATAATGACAATAAATTACACGACCTTAGATTGCAGATAAATTTTAATATGATAAACAGGTTGACAGAAAAGTTTCATGATAGCTGGACGACGGTTTTTGAATTAAAATTTGTCAAGCACAATATTTCATTCAGTCTTTGTGATTTAATCAGTTAACAAATTTAAAAAATTACAATATGTTCTTGTCAAATTTATATATTTGCATTGCAATAAAAGCAGCATGGTGTGTTAATTTTTTTAACGTTTGTATGGGGAAAAGTGATGTAAAATGGAATCTATCATACAGGCTAAGGCAACAAAATATTTTATACGATTATCCAAATTTTAAATATTGCCGTTATTATAAAATAAATAATCTCACTTTTTCATCATGAAGGTATTGCAGACTCATTAAATGTCACCAAAGACAGATTGAAACGTTTTCTTATTTCTCACTTAGTAGCTATATTTTATAATTAACATAAGTCTTACGTTTCTTAACATCGTCTTTGAGTGTTCTTCTACAGAACGATAGAAAAACGCGCACATCGAAATATGTACCAATAGTAGTTTTAACAACAATTTTCTACCGACCACCATTAGATAATACAGCTATTATGAAGCATTGAAATGTGCACTGGTCACATGACGTCAGTAGTATTGCGGAACTCGCAGCTTGGAAAACATGTTGTTTTCCACAGAACAAAAGGAGTTCATTAATGAGCGTTATTTTGCCAATCGTTGCTGTGCATTTGCTGTAGACCGATTTCGTGCTAAATATGTGGACGCACCAGTGACTAACAATTTGGCGATAGCTATATATAAATCGACCGTTTCCGTGAAACCGGATCAGTTGCAGTCAACGCAAATGTGTGCGAATTTTCGATGGTTCTTATATAAATTTTATGTGCTAATTGCACGAGTCCAGATTGTGTCAAAGAAACCCTTTTTGCAAGGCGTGAGAAAATACGGGGGAAAGCCGGAATTGTATTGTAAATGCGTCAAAAAACCTGGGAAAAGCTTAGATAGATTAACTCATTTATGGAGACCGTCATCAGTATGCTTTATCCAACTTTATGTGCAAAAATTTATTTATCGTCAAACATTTACCAGTATTAATAAACATCTCGATATTTTTATAAAATATGGAAAAGTAAATAACTGTTGAGTTTAATTGCTGCAACACAATAAAACAACAACTGTAGTTTTTAATAATTTGAAGTTTTAGTTTGTTAGTAGATTCCCCAGGTCTATTTGAAGCAGTTAACATGTTTCGTTCATGAATAGCCCGAAGCTATTTGGTTTGCTGTAGTGGTTTTTAGCTCTTTATGCACGCACGCCTCCAGCCAACACCTCCTGGCTTATGCTGCATGCGCAAATCTCGGGAGAAATATGCGAGCATTTCTCCAGGTGAGTACAGGCCTTGCAAATTGAAACCCTGGCATATTAGGGGCTTTTGACATGCAAATTGGGTCTTACAGCTCAGTTCCTGCGCTCTTATAGGCACAACCGAGAGGCACAGTTTAACGAAACTCCGTTGGCTTCCAAAGCTGGCATTATTGTTGCCTGGCCCTCGGGCGATCACAAAAACATCCACGTTAAAGTTACTGTAATTTAGAATCGACTGCCTGTATTGTGTGGGCGTGATCGTCTTTGCGAACACCTTCAGCCATATGCTTCTTAGAGCATCCTAGTAGACAAAAAGTATCACTGATCCACCAACTTTGCGTCTAAAAAACCTAGTGTTAATAATTTATAATTTTTTAAGCAGTAATATCTTTTCGAGCATAAAATGGAGTATCTAAAATAATTTTACCTTACCTTTTCCAACGCCACCGGACAATTTTCTGCATGATGACCCTTCTGGCCTACGATCTTCGTTAACTGTCATAAACGAACAATCACCATCTGTATAAAACAAAAATTACATCATAATTAATGATCCATATAACAGATTATTACAATAAATTTTGAACACAAAGTTTTAGAAAAGAGTAGTCGTTTCCATAAAGCCTTGTGACTCTTGTCAATATTTGAGTCAAACTGAAATAATGTAAACAAAGATAGTATATAACTGTAACGTGTTAAATTACGCGAAATAAAGACTTAAGTCCTGCGATGCATTTCTGGCTGCGTGTGGCTTCGCTATCCCTTTTGGACAATGGGAACAACCCTCCTTTGGCTAAATACAAGAAAGAAACCTTTTCACTTCGTCACCTAATTTGTAAGGTTTTTGCCTCCGAAATTCGGAAGCTGTGTAAATAATCTGGAATCACAACTGGCAACGGAGTTAAGTGAAATATATGGGATTTTTACTCCTTGCAGCTGAAATTTACTATCGGCTGCAATTGTTGAAGTGCAAGCCAATAGATGTTATTGGGAATTTCAGCCGATTGGTTGCTGGAATTAAGGATTTCCTGCCGAGCATAGGAGGGAACTGCTTCTGAGACACAGATAATGTTGAGAGATTATGTTGAAGGGTCGGCAAGTGTTGAGCAAAACACTAAACTCCTAACTGCCAAGGAGAGAATATGAAAGCAGCAGTTGAGAGCGGTGTCGAGGTTTTGAGACCCTAGGAGACCCAGACGTCTTGGTAGGAGTCTCCGGACAATCAGCCCAAAGCTGACAACGAGATCATCCAGATGCAGAGGTGTTCCAGTCATCATCACAAAGAAGATCAGACCAGAATGCAGCTGTAGAACATCGCCGGTATCGTTCAATCTTCTTGAATATAGTTAACATTTGCAGGCCTATTGCCATAAAAAACTAAATTCCTTCTCTCGGTCCACCGCACAAAAAATCCTGATTCTTAAAGAGTCTGTTAATTTATTGCCATTAGTAACGTTTCCACTAATATTTTGTACCTTTTATCAAATGCCATTAATTTTAAATTTAAACTTTTCTTTTCTATTTAAACCTTTATTTAATCGATTCCTTATATTAAATTAATATGAAATAATAAATTAAGTTCACCTCACCCACACCATGATAACTTTACATAACAAAGGATACAATACTAAACAGTACTATTTAATAAACCATCACTTAATTGTGAAGTGTGTATATTTTAAAATGGAAATATTTTTTGGTGGATATATTTTTTGGTAGCTATTTTGGTAATCAGGTGTAGCTGTAACGTCGCGTCTTACATCTTAATATTTTTATTGGCGAGTATGTGTTACATACATGACACTACATTTTACCATTATTTCTTCGTTTCTTTTGAAGTCAACTTAGTGGTTGACATGGACATTTACTGCATTAATCAAACTTGTGAGGTTCATTGTCAGGAACAAACGAAATTAGTACTCGGGTCGTAAATGCTTTAATGTCCCCCTGCAACGCTGCTTTAACCTTTTTACGAGTTGCGTTCAGCCTCTAAGGTGATCTTGATGTAGACGTAGTGGTGTGGTCGAGGTTAATTTAGGTAGACAATCTTTCTTAGCAAGAGACGTAAATAGGAACGTCGTACGGCGCACAGGGCTCATGTGGTATAATTGCCACAAGACTGAAACGCATGTTCAGTGACACATTACGTCATTAATGCCTCTACCGACTAAATGTTCCTTATATATCATGTGAAATAAATTACAAATAAGTGATAATAACCTAACTAGATTTCCGAAAATAAATCATTATTCAAAAGTATAATTTAAACATTAAAAGATAACGACTTGTTATTGGTTAAAAGCCGTTCACAAGTCATTTCGTTTCATCAGACATACATGATACAAAACGCGTCCCGCAAATTAATATTTTAAAAATATATTATCAAAACAGTTTTTGGTTCAGTAATTGATGGCTTCGGAGACAAGTTGATGGGAAAAAATAGCAATTAAGCAATATCAATTAGACGAGAGCAACAGGAGTCTCATAAACGTTGTAGCTAATTGCTGATGTATGCAATGCGTTCATCGATTTCAATCAGTGCGTAACATGAGCCAGAGCAAATGGACGGGCACACGGAATACAGATCAACACCATCCCGCTGCAACACGAACGACTAATTAAAAATAATATATTCACACAAAAAATTTCATCATAAAACTGTATCAATAAGGAGAAAATTATTAGCTTTTTATTATTAAATATTCATGTAAAAGAAGAAACTTCAGAAGGTTTAACTTAGAAATATCCTATGGGCATCCCGATGTATATATAACATAACGGTATTAACAACAGAAATTTTGAGAAACGTAATACAATACGCGTTTTGTTTATATGTATATTTTAGGTTCTGTTTAACTTATCTTCTAATATGAAATGTCTAGTAAAAATAAGTTGATTTAAAATTTTCAATAACTTTCGTTTTATAATTTCTAAATTCAACCAAAATCATTAAAAAAAGAACCCAAACAACATTTTTATTTTATGATACAAAAATTATTTCAACACAGCTTATTTATTATTAGTACTATATTAATCTGACTGCAATGAAAATAAATGACTACAACAGCGTCATTATGTCGGAAATAATAAAAAAATTAATGAGAGATGGTAAGCATAATGTATTAAAATAGTAACAGGACGTGACGTTCTTTTAATTCAAACCTCTTCAGGTCCCAAATTTCACTCATCTATCAAGAAGAATAATTAAATTCTTCATGTAAAATATTGTCAATGATTTTTATGAATATTTAGATAAATATTTTTTTGACTCAACTGAAGAATTTTGGACGACAAATTTAATTATGAGTTCATTAATTCCAGTTTTAAAGAGGGTTTTGTTTGTCGAGGTTACAGGCTTTACAATCTAAAACCGTTAACTTTTATATAACATTGTGTTTCTCTGAAACTCTATTTTTATCTTTAAATGATTACAAGTTTTAAACACGAATACCATAATTATCAAACAAGGCAAAAATGGTTTGTTCTCAAAAAATGGAATAATAAAAAAGCAACAGTTAAATTGTTAATTTCGTATTTAACTTCAATCATTGAAATTTTGATATATTTGTAAATAAAATGTAATGGATAAAATTTAGTACAAGGGCATTAACCATTTTGTCAAGGTAAAATTTATACCGCCATTGACTGTCTTTTATTATTATTAATATTTTATTTAATTTTGACTTATCGGGCTGTTTTACTGATTTATTTGTTTTGATATTGTAAATAATAATCAATTTATTAACTTTAACAAATTTAATTGATTATAAATTGTTTTAAAGAATATTTGAAACGTTTTCAGAAAGTGACGTCATTGAACACGCAAATAAATTATTTCATTGAAAGATTGAATATGGCAAGCTATGACACACCGTATAATTTATTCAAAATGTAACAAAGAATATATTAGATTCACGTACATATTTTTAAAACTTTGTTTATAATAACAAATAAATTTTGTGGCCTTATTGTTTCTCAGAGAGATAAAGGAATTCAAAAGCTAAAAAATATAATAAACTGTCTTATTGAGACTGCAGCATTCCTTTTTGTAGTTTAAACATTCATCTATACAAAAGTATGTTCAATCTATTTATTAATGAAGTGCATAAATGGATGTCCACGTCAGTTTTCACATATATTAATTATGTATTAGCAATAAAACTGCTCCAAGCAAACAAATCAATTTTATTTTATTATTAGACCGATAAATAGGAAATTCCCAAGATTAATTAGTTTTTAAGTTAATACAAACATTTTTCATTTAAATATTCTCAAAATATTCATTAATAAAATTCTAATAGCTAAGTTGTTCAAGAAAGTCGCATAGACGTTCTAACCATGTACGTTATTTTGCTAAAAGATTCTTCTATAAGCCAGGTTTGTTGTTCATTAATATAACTCAGATTTTTAATATTACTATTTTACCTCTCCGTTAAAATTCCTCTTCACTTTGACAAATCATAGTGTAAAAGCGCACAGATTACAAGAAAAAAAAACGAATTCTTTGTACCGAGGCGTAGCCAAGGACCTTCTTAATCTCTGACGCAGATGAATAAAAGCTTTTAACTCCAGGGGAACATAACAGTCAAGTCTGAAAATTACAGCTATAAATATCTAGGCACACCAGTCGGTCTCTTCTTGTCTGCTTGTTACAATTAATTAATTCGATCATTATTCCTTTGTTCCTTTTATACTGTACACGTGGCATCGTAGGCACACCTCGAAAGGTGAATAACACGTTAATATATAGTATATAACTGAAAACACCTGTAAAATGTCCATTGATTAAATAAACCGAAATAGCGAATCATCGACGAACACTGCAGAAATTCATCTACAGCTGGAGCTGATACCGCACACTTAATTAATTTTAAAGTTTACGCAGTATAGCCAAAAACACCGTTTTGATGCTATGTTTTGAAACAGCTTGTTTAAATTATCTAAATATTCTTGGTTAATAAAATCAATTACCACTATTTAAATCATTAAGTCATTGTTAATGATATTATACAAACGTTCAGAAACCTATTATTCCAGCTTGTTCTATTAAGCCTTGTTGAACATTACATGTACTATCACAATGCCTTGGAAATAATTTCTGTGCGCTTAATTATTCATTCTTAGCTCAAATAATTCTTTGCACTCTTACCTCTCCAGCAACTTCAGTTGATTTCATCTTATAAATCGTGCAGTTCGTTTATAGGTTTATTCAGAGGGGGGAAAAATACTTGGTACGACCCGACACAGGGGGTTCGTAACGCCCGAACAACCCCCGGGGCTCTAACGAGAGGCGAACTTCACGCGACACCGTCCTTATCTCCAGTAAGTTGGCAGCTCAACTTTGGCTATTTGGGAAGCAGCACACTTGACTACGCACATTAGTCATATTGACAGCTCGTAAATTACTGTCAGAAAATATAGTGGATACGTTTTGAAAAAAAAGTACTTATTCTCCCCTTCTAAATGACACGCAAGGTAATAAAGCTTAAGTTTCACCAAATGCGCAACAAGACAAACATAAACAGCACTCAACGTAACTACAGCATCGGAATCAGCAGGCGTAGCAAATGTAATGTCAGCTAATTTACTTCTACAAATAACAATTCACCCAGGAAGTATTTAACAACTTATAACTTCGTTGCCGAAGAAATCACAGAGACGATAGAAGTATAGGCGCTATTTGGTAAATGTTTTTTTTTCTCTGATGATATAAACAATCTTTAAATTGAGAGCACAATTTTTAATTAAAGAATATATTACATATATTAAAATACGGAATTGTTTAGATAGTTTAATAATAAAAAGTTGAACATTTTGAGGGTTGGTAGTAACCAACAAAACAAGAAAAATATCCAATAAACATGCATCCGGAAACTCATTGTTTCTGAGATATGCACACTTAATCAAAGGAGACGTTCAACCTGAAGTCCATTCATAACAAATAAGAGGTGCATAATCCTCATCTGCAGTAACTATTTTATTTTAATTTTATAAGCAACATAGGGGAAGGGAGAACAATTTGGAGGACTTAAGCCAAGAGAAGTGATAGATTAATAGGCCACGTTTTGAGACATAAGGGTCTTGTAAAATTAGATTTACAGGGAAGTGTGTGGAGTAAGAACAGAAGAGGGAGGCAAAAGATGGAATACGCTAAGCAGATTCGGAAGAATATGGTAGCTAGAATTGAAAAGGCTTGCGCAGGGTAGTTTACCATGGAGGTTTGCATCCATCCAGTCTTAGGACTGATTACCACAACAAGTCTTTGCTGACATAGAAAATCCGTTCAAAAAATAGGCAATATGTTAAGAATGATTTGAGGTTTATGTGCTCTATTTACTCTTTGTGTTAGGAGGTTTGGTATTAGTAATATATCGTCAATAACGCTTTTCCATACGTTGACGGAGAAATTGTTGACGCATTCCTCTCTGCAACAGGATAGGAATTTTCATCAGACCATGCTTATGAGCCCAGCCTCGTTGGTGAATAATATCATCGACGAAAACAGGGGATATGCAACATACTTTGGCAAGAGTCTGGAGGAGCTGAAGATTGTATATAATACCACTAAGACAAGAAGGTGATTCATGCCTTCAGTTAGTGCCAATCGCTGCACATTGACGCCAGATCTTTCGTCCAGTTAATGTTAACACTAGTTCCTCGTCTAAAGCCGGCGCCACACGACGCTACGAACTCTGTTCAACGTCAGACGCTTGATGGATGTTGGCCTCATTGTGTGGCCGATCCTCCAACTACGAGCGTCGAGTGACGAGTGTCCAACGTTAGCGTTGGAACACGTTCCGACTCTTATCGCGTCAAAGGCGAATCACCTGGCAGCCACTTAACACACTGCCACACGATTCCTCCATCCCAGTCAAGTTTTCGTATCGGTGATTTGTACTTTGACATGAATGTCTTCATTACGTATATGTTAATATTTTATATATTTTGAATAATACTTATTAAAGAAATAGTGTATTTGTGCAATTGCAATCGTTTTATTATCTCATGGATCAATTGATCATCATTGGGAACGTCTTCGTTAATCGATGAGATAAATCATATACGACTGTTTCTTCCCTATTCTCTACAAAAGGGGGTCAAGGTTCCGAGATGACCTTTGACTGATCCACGTGAATGTCGTGCTGTACAACTGCCATCTAATTGGGTTGAACACCAAAGGAATGTTGTCCTCCTTTGAGTATTACCCTTTGAACACACCTTTCCCACTGAATGTTTTTATTGATGGCTGAAGAGTCCACCATCCCATTGACTACTGCAGTTGAGTAGTGAGGACACGTCAGTCGACACCTCTCTTAAGAGAGGGATTGGGTGATGCGGGGTGTCCTCTCCTTCCGGTAGTCGGTCCTTTGTGCGCCTGCAGGACTGAAAGCCTTGTCTGACGAGCTGCTCGAGGCGACGTCTGACGTCTGCCGCGAGCGACTGTCAGCGTGGTGTCGTGCAGCGGAAGTGCTTCCTGTGGGACCGGCCGGGCTCATTAGCCACGGGGAATTAGCCTCCTCCTTGGACAGGGACGGATCAAGAAAGAAATCCACCTCCCTAATCCCGGCAATCTCCACAGTCCAAACATTCCTTGTATCGATATATTTTTAGGTTGTACTCAAAGTGCTCGTCACATCCAACTCTATTCACATTCATACAACATTCAACGTCTCTGGTATTTTGCTTTACAACCTAACAGTTTTTATGCACTGGCCCCAGTCTACATTATATCAGCCAGTTAATTTATACATTACATAATCTCTTCAAGCCGAATGAAAGTTCTTACAGCAAGTTGAATATCGTTAAGACTGATGTCATTGCCAAACTGCCACCTTACTCCAAACATATAGGGTGGCACGTGTGTAAATGTTCCAATTTACTTTCTCAAATCTATTACAGATGAAATATTGTGACGTACAATTATTTCTCAATATTATAACGGAAACTTTTAGATAATAATATAATTTTATAATCCATTATTTCCCGACCCAAGTTGTAAAATTTAAAGCATTTAACGTTATTGTTGGAGGGTTATGGTAAACAACTTAGAAGATTAATACACAATTTCTGTTTGTTTTTAATTTACAACAAAATCACCAAAATATAATGCAATTACCTGTCACTGAAATTCTCTGCTGATTTGTTGCGAACAGTACCAATTTTTACGGAACTTAAAACTTTCTCTGGGTTTGTTGTATGTCACAAATGAATTTTATTTTATATAAGAAACCATACAGTTTGAGATTAGCCAAGAGAACACAATAGTGTTCCAATAATTCAAAATGCTGACGTATTTTAGAATAAACTGTGCGCGGTTTGGTTTCTCCAACGTTTCGGAATCATCATTCAAGGTGTTCTACTACCAAATTTTTAACAATATGTATACAGAAATCCATACGTTAAAAACTGTAAGTTTGATTAAATTATATTTCAAATATTTAGATTAACATAATTAATATTTTAGAGAACTATTTTAATTTTTTTGTACAAATTTCTTAATGCGGAAATTTATGTGTCTCTTTTTGCGCGAAAGTCTTAAACTAGTGGACGAAACGCAGTAAGTGTGTTGAATAATAAATTACATTGGTGGTTCTTGTGTGTATTTGTTAAATTATTCAGTGTCATATTAACTGAAAAGAGTAGGAGTTATTTGAATGATTCTAGTCTCCTATATGACGTGACAGGCTACCAACTTTCAATTTAACGAGTTCTCATACAAAAATATTCATAAACATCTCAACTAATATTACTGCAGACATTGTACGCAGTTCATATTTGACTTTGACAATGTTTAACATTACACTAGGGTTTCTTCATATTACAATATTGAGTAATTTTAAAGAAATTATAACGTACATAAAAAAATAACAGCCAAATTTTCAGAAATTAAATTTGAATGGAAAGAACTTTTGGCTGCAAATTTTGAACAGCAAGCACACTTAGAACCTTTTCTTATCATTTTATAGTAACGAGGTAATTATATGAAAGTTTATGTGCATCTAAAGAGGTTTCCAAGTAGGGACGAAATTGCGTGTTATTTTTAATATGTTCTAAATTTTTAATTAAAATTTTCATTCTAGTTATTCATTTATATCACTGAAGAGAAAGACACTTCACTATTACAAAGTATATTAAGTGAGGATTTGGCTTGTGGACTACGACAGTCCACTTTTATTACTGTAATATATACATGATTGCATTTAAAGTGGAATCTCGCCAAAGTTAGAAATGATTTCTATCTCAGAGAAGTGACTTATTTATGAAATTTAATTAGCATTTTATTAAAAATAAGTTTTCGTGTACTGCGGTTGTTAATTACGCCCTCTGTACAATCATATGAAGAGTGTCATCGTTTCTATACTAATTCAGTTGAGTATTTTCTAATTCTCATAATCTCGTAATTTTTTTCAATTTTATTTTTGTGGTTGTCGTTATTTTTTAAAGTTGAGAACTGATGGAAATACGAATATAATTAAGTGAAAAGTAATAATCGCTTCAAAATGGAATGAAACGATTATAATAATCAGAGATAATATTATACAATTTCCATTGTAGCATGTTAAGCGACTAAGACCATTTACGAGTGTTTCCTCCGCACTGAACGCCGATGCAACTTTACAAGCATGACTGATTCCCTTGAATAGTCCCTCAATTTGGTCAGGGGTCATCGCAACCCCCCTCTGCAACCCCTGACTCCACACCACCGTAATGCACTTCTGCTCCAGACCTCTATAAAGAAAAGTATTTACTGCCCCTTATAAAAGTGTATGGGGGACTCTGGTAAAGTACAGCGACGGGGAGAATGAAGTTTCTGCTCTCCTGCACGACCCAGACAGCGCTAAATAATGTTCGTCGAGGCCCTCCACTAACTTTTCTCATTATGGAGACGATTTTACAACTCTCCCATATCACACAAATGAACAACCTAACACCAAGGGCATGTGTACCATACCTTTTTATATAAGACTTTATTTGTAGGAAAAACATGGAATCAGCATTTACCCGTAGCGTCTGTAACAGTAGCTCGAAATATTTCATTTACATTTTGAAGTGAGTCACTGCGAAAACATACCAAACAAAGCTCAACTAATGATTTGATGCAGTATATTAAAAAAATACCGTCTCACAAATTCTTATTATATGTTTGTACGAGGGTTGTCCCAAAAGTATCCGATCTAACAAAGAAAACAAAAAAAAGAAATAGGGAAAAACTACGTTCGTTTTTCAACGTAGTCTCCAGCTCGATACACTGTTGAAAGTTTGGATACCCAATTTAAATTGAAAAGCGTCGAAATCCTCAAAGTAGCCATCAACAGCAGACTCCACACCTTCTTTGTTGGCAAATCCTTTACGATTAAAGCTTTTATTTCAAGTTTGCTAAGAGGAAATAATCTCACTGAGTTAAGTCTGGAGATTAGGGTGCCAGAGGAAGAAATTCAAACTCAAAGTAATTGATTTTGTCCACCGCGATTAAGGAGCATTGTCCTGATAAGCCTTTCCCGCCAAAGGCGCCCTTTCGTTCTTGATTTTATCACTCAAACGCTGAAATAATTTCGTATAATACTCGACGTTGATTGCTCCCCCATTTTGAAGTTACTCTATGAAAATAATATTAAAGAGAAATCCCAAAATCGGATGCCATGACCTTGACAGTTCGAACTCGAGTTTATTCGCCCTTTCAGTCCATTGGTTTTGACTAATGCTTTGTCTTAGGTGAGAAGTAATGATACCGTGTTTCATTCACGGTAACGAATCGACACACCAACTCAACTTTATTGCTGTGAAGCTTCACCCAACACTCGTTTGAAACGTCCACATTTTCAGTCAATATGCAATGTACGGTACTCATCGAAATTTCTACCTCTTCTGTCAGCTCGTGCACTTACAGTCAATCGTCATCCATTACCATTTTGTGGAGTAGAATCTAACTGGTCTGGACTGAGACCTTTCAAAACTATTGTATCATATAACGCATACAATTTTTTCCTTCTGTACGATTTCTCTGAAAGCGTTGAAAGAAACACTAAAAAATTTAGCGTCCTCAAACTTCAGCTTTATAATGCTAGTACTTTTGTCTTTCAAACAACTACTGGCCCTCTATACGTAAAGCCGGAACTACTCTCATATAAGTTTATGCAGACGTTAACACTGGCATTTAAACTTTTATTCATTAGTATCATAAAATCATCACATTTTATAAATTCTTACTTCCTGAGAGAGAGAGAGAGAGAGAGAGAGAGAGAGAGAAGGGGGAGGTAGAGAGTGGAAAAGAGAGAGAGGGGAGAAAGATATAACCGAATTTTATAAAGGTTAGAAAGCTAATAAAATTAGAATATTACTAGTAATGTTACTCATTTTTCCGTTGTATAGTTTAAAATTTCGAGAAATTTATTCTGTTATAGAATGGGAAGCAGAAGGAAATAAATGTAAGGATATTTGCGATTGGAGATAATTTCAACACAAACTATGAAAAAATTCAGACTTTAAAATGTATAACAATACGTTTAGCTTGAAGTACAAACTCGATTGACAATTTTAAGATAGGAACCATTGTCTGATAACCTTTTAAAAAATTAGACTTGATATCAAAATTCCTTCAGCTTTATTTTCATAACAGTGATTTAATTACACAAAAATCAAACGCTATGAACAAAAATACATATTTAACGACGGATGTCTACAGAGTAAGCTGAAATACAGTCAATAAACTTCACAGGAATAAGATCTAGAAAATCTGGAAATCCATTTTTGCAATAAAAACGAAAAACCAAAATTTTCTTAGAAATCAAAAGTAATAAAAATTCAACTTCGGTAAAACGTTTAAAAGCAATATGTGAATAATTAAATCAAGCACAGCTGTTCTCGAATCAATTACATGTAAGCCCTATACTAAATTAATGAAATATAATTCGATTCTACTTGATAATCCAACCTCATCAATTGGACAGATTTCACTAAACAATGCTTTCGTTTTTAAATAAAATGTTTTCATTATGTATTGTCTATCCAACGATAACAATTATAAATAATGTATGCAATTAATTAGCACAACATCATAAAAGCACCCGTAATACAAGATACTTGCCAGTAATATTAAATTTCTTCAAATATTTATCGTGTAATTAATTGCGATTCGTAACGCATTCGTGAATAATAAAGTTCATAACAATAAATTATGCAAATAATTAATTTTTGCACAAAATTCGCTGGACTTGATTTGATATGCCCGTAATAACAAACCGTCAAATAACAGGAGATAACGTTACAAGGGGAAATTTAATATACATTTAATACTGCGTTTTTAAAAGTTTTAGATATTTATACACATTTGCGCTTTATTACGCGGCAAATGTAAATAAAATAGCCAATGTTTAAAGATAGCTTGCAGAAGTACAGTGAGTAGTTTCAGTCCTCCATTTGCTTATCAAAATTTATAATTAAGAAATCAGAAGTAATAACCTGATGAAGTACCAAACTTCGGATTACTTTAATGAAAACATTACGTCTGTTGTTTGGCCGTTAATTTATTCGATTTGATTAAAATTTCGATTCATGAAATATTTTGGGCTCTGGCGCATGATTCATTTTTGCTTGCAGAATAAAATTTAACAAGAAATTGACGAAGGTATGTAATAGATTAAGTGTGATTAGCATAAAAATTAAATTAATGTATAACACTACTGTCAAGGAAAAAAACCAATTGCAAATTACAGTAATGAATAATATGGTTGGAAATTTTTAATTCTGAAATGAGAAATAGTGATTTCTTTTTTTACTGGTCTTCATAAACATTTAGTATGCAAGTACATATTTTTATTTACAATTGTCTACATTGTAATTTAGTAGAGTATGTTCACTTATACTTTTGTTATAACCAGAAAAGGCCATACATTAATTTTTCATTTAGTGATACATGAAAAATGCTGGAGGTTGCGAAGAATTTCGGTAGATCTAATTTCTTCGTCCTTGCTACATTAATGGCCTGAAAGATTTACAGGATTTGACAGATGGAAAAATACGAGCTAGGGGTGACTTGTATTATGTTTGGAGCCGCAGCTCCTTCAGTTTTCCGTGTGAGACAAATATGAAAGTTGACATGGACACCCTTCTCACAGAATAATTCTGCCTCCCTTCTAATACGACAGAAACAATGGAAAACTTCTTAGGTGTCAATTCTTTAATTCAATTTGGAACAGAGAATGATTTCATTCTATTTCTCTTGAGTATGCGTTAAGTATTTTCAAATCATTACAGTGTAGGCAACTGAAATCAGACATTCTGGAAGCTGAAATGAGGATAGAACGTAGAATATTACAATAATGGGAACTTTCTTAATCTTGAAGACTAAGCAAAAAACCGTCGAGAGCCCACAACAGAAGAAAAATTTGTTTCCAACAAAAGATTACATGATTAAAATTTCCATTAAAAAATTAAATGAACATCAGAGCCGTTTAGCAGGACAACTGGTATTCAAATGTATCCAAAAATTAAAATTCACGATTACATTTCGTTATAGAGAAAATAGTCAAATAATAAAATAATTATATCAATAATCGTATACTGCAATACGTACCGCCACATTTCCAAATAGGCTGAAAATACGAAATACTGATTCCACTCTTTACGAAAAGTGGAAATATCTTTGTTTTCTTTGAGGGAGTAATATTCAACATAAGGAAATAATTTAATTTCTGAATCACAGTTCGGTGTTAAACAGAAACGTTCATACACTACTGATTAGAATAAATGTTAGAGGAATTGAGTAATAATTAAATTAGGAATGTTATGTGAAGCAATTGACTATATAGTACATGGAAATATGTAATGCGAGTATTTTTTAATTTTATTATTCTGAGTAATGGATAAATTTCATATAAATACAAATTGGAAAAACAAAGAAAGGCCACAAGAAATTATCGAAAAAAGATCTGACTCCAGCATTTCTAGAACTAGTACGTGCCATTTCCAATAATATCGTCCATTAGTAGACTGGTGGTGTCTGTTCAAGGAATGTGAAAATTTTAAGGGAAAGATACGTCGATCCCAAAAGTCTAAACTCGACCCAGATAACAAATTTTTCCATCAGTAAGGAAACCTTTAAAAATGAACCTCGGAATCAAGCAAGGGCAGTCTTAAATTAAAATTTTAAACGGAAACAGTCGACTAATTTGAATTTGTAGTTGAAGGAGGAAATGGATCAACAGATTGTTTATGAAATACAAGTTTTGTGGACCGACTTATTTCTTAAGGAATCCAAAAATGAAAATTAAACTCTAACTGTCAAACATAAAAACTACTTTACAAATTTCAAACTGAAGTCTATGGTGATACCTTTAGTTGCATAATTGGATTTTTAATTTCCAATTCTAATTATTTGTGATCATACATTAATATCGCCTTTTTCAAAAACGTTAACGGATTATAGAACTCCGTTGTAAAGTTCGTGGATCCATGCTTATAGAAATATTAATATAATGCCTTGTAAAATTTAACTTCCGTAAGAACAATAATATATACAACCATTAACAGAAAAACATTGAAAACAGAACATTACTGAAATAGTTTAAACTGGCTGCACGTTTCTCCAATAACTAAAACATAATGACTGTAATTTGAATATGGGAATATCAAAGATGAAACAGTAAATTAAAATAATACTTCGTGTAACTTATTAAGGCTATCAGTATCATTTTTTCTAAAATGTGTTTCTCTATCTAAAATAGAATTTCATAATCAGAACGATGATTGAGACAGATCCAAAGATTGACGATTGGATTGTGTTTGCAAGCACACATTTTAAAATTGACAACAAGCTCTTTAATTCAGAGTTTTCTCGGTTTGGTTTATATAATAGAAATAAGAATTGTAACAATTAATTTCATACACAACATTAATGGTACAACAATAGAGAGAGAAAATTTTATTTAAAATTTACTTAGATATTACCCTTCTTAAATAAATGTGTTACCTCATTAGATAAGATCCCACAGAAAGGTGAAATAATTAATTCACAGTGTGCATTACTTTTTTAGACAATTTTGTGACACTAATTAATTTGAAATAATCTAATGTCTTAAATATTTTTAATTTTTAAAAAGTTTGTTTAAATTATTTCAGTTATGTCATTAGGTCGCATTTATCGTTATTAATAAATATATTATTGCTAATTTAGGAATTATATTTGAAATATAACTTCTGAAAAAATAATTTACTCTATATAAAGTAGGGCTTTACTGGACTAATAACTCAACCCATCTAAACATAAAATTGACGATTAACTATACTGTATAATTATTTAACCGAAATCCAGGTTTATGTGTGGTATACAGGTTGTTGATGTTGCTAACAATTTTATCGCTATGTTCCAAGAGAGAATTTAATAATATCGTTCCCGTTACTTTCTTCCTTTGTTAATTAAAGGAGATTACTGGTACGGTTATTGTTGGACCTGTTTGTATCAGTTAACTCTTCCCAGATGCTATCTTTAAAAGGAAGTTTTTACAGCATCAACAGATTTACCCTTCATGGAAAATTAATCGTCCACCAATAAGGGAAGCAAAAAATTATTCTTAGTAAGAATTCACAAGAGATTAAAACTGAGTTAACGGTTAGAATCAATGCAGTTGCTTTCAATCACTAATGTAATTGACATTAATGTGCTTCTGGCTTGAAGAGGATGGGATAAAAGAAGGAGTGCGGTAACACGAATACGCATTTTTCATTCTGTACTGTCTTGAATGGTTTCTAATGAACGCCGTATGAAAATAAAAAGAGGGACGGGCTGATTATAGTAGCTCAGAAGCGTGTCGTATTTGAGTGTGCATCGTAGGGTAGATTTATGGACACTAGCAGATGCTGTTCCGATCAAATAATTAACTCAAAAAAAGAAGTTTCAGGTTGAAGGCTTAAGTAAAACTTTTCTTTCTCCCCATGGGAAAGTAAGTACAGCCAACCACGAATAACGGTGCAAAATTAACGCGGAGGAGGAGTAGCCGTCAATATCTGGAGAGGGCATTAATTTCAGAAGGTGCTAATCCAATCTAGACTGGGCGGGACTGAATTAGAGTCAGACAACTCCCACCTGTCATATAACTGACCCGACATCGTCTATTCTATGCGACGTGCACTTGTACGTATTAATGCTTATCAGCATCGTACTTTGCCCTTAAATTAGCACTCAAAGCCTAGCTGCAATGTTCAACTGCGTTGATTACAGGTCCCCGAGATCGTTTACCAACGTCGAAATCTAATAAGCGATGTTTGTACCAAACACGTAGCGCTATGGAAAACTCGTAGCGAACTTTCGTGTTTTCCTTTAACGTATCGGGAGATATCTTTTCGTTTATAATATTACATTTATTATTTAATTACTAGCTGGGTTCCTGGCGAATGCATTTATATAAGCCCGGTAAAGTATTTAATTCGACAATAATCTCTTTGTCAACTCGGGATTAAACCATGAGCGAGAACGTCACATTTTTGCAAATTTACCTTGTCACACCCCCAGCTTTATGGCACCTGAATTTCATCAAAACCACCGCGGTGACTCAGTGTCCTAATAGATTTTTTTGGGGGGTTAACAGGCTACATGAGGATGATCCTGAAATAGGCAACACCCCTTTAATGCGGAAAGTAGAGAAAGGTAGCCAAGGGTTGACTAAGGCCTCCGGGCTGCGGTTTAAGGATCCTACCCGGTGTTTCACCTAAAGAGATGCAGGGAAACCCCTAGAAAACCAGCACCAGGTAGGTTGGGCATTGGACACTATTTTCACGCCCTCCCGAATGACGGGAGACGAGTTAGATCTGGGGTTAAAGCATTCCCTTCTCCGTGTCTCCAACAGTTTTAGGAGGCAGTTGGCCGACTGATCCAATGGGACAACTTTTTTGGGGGGGATTAACAAGCTACATGAGGGTGATCCTGAAACAGGCAACTCCCCTTTAATAGCATAGGAAGGGAATTGAAAAAGGGGATATAATTACAGTAACTTAAAAGATTCCGAAAAAACGTACAATGCCAACTGCACCGTGAGAGACACTATCAGTCTCATTAAATATTTATTCGCAAGGAAATATTTACAGTTTAAGTTCGATTTAAATTAATGTACTCTACACCTCCGCCTCCATCGATGATAATACTGGCTAGAGTCCTTGCTTGCTTCTAGCTCGTAAGTAAAACGTGTACAAAGTTTGAACAAAATTGCTCCACGCAACATATACACAAAAAACACTGAATAATCCATTATATTTATAAGGAGGAGATACATAAACCATTTCTTTGGTCTAATTACCGTTAAATAATGTGAATAGGTACATATACATATCTACGGCAAATAAAACTGTGTCCAAACCGGGTCAATATGTACCGTGACTTAATGAATGTTTTTCATATTTATAAACAATTAAAAGGTATCATTACTTACATATTGCTCAAGAGTTTCTAAAAAAACAAATACACCGGGAAAACCTGCGATCTTTGGTACGATTATATAGTTGCTAGACGAAAAATGACATTTTATATATATAATTATAAAATTTAAGTTTTCTTTTTTGGGATTGTCACACTGTATAGGTGATTATTAGTTACTTCTCGGGCTCCAGAGTCGCAATAATTTGCATTGACACATATAACAATTTTTATATTATTATTATTAAAAAGACTCTGTAGCCCATCTTGCACGACACCTTCCTAATTTGGATTCAGATTTATTATTATTCAATCCATTAGTCCTCGGTTGAGGAAATAGGATACGTCAAATATGGAGTAACATGTGGTCAGCGTATCGATTCTCCAGCAATATTAATCCCGGTCTTCGCAACCATGACCAAACAAACATCCAAGCCCATGCCAATATTCGAACCCGGGACCCCTGGGTAGCGAGGCAGCGACGCTAGCCACTACACCACAGGAGGTCGGCAATCCTATTTTAGTGGCGTTTAATAAATAAATTTAATTTTTTTTAAAAATCTACATTATTATTTTCAACCTTACTATTAACCGAAAATAGCTATGATATATGTTCTTTTCTTTCCTTTGCTCCCCGCTGAATGCTGTTTCCTCTATTTAGTATGCAAAATCTGAAACTAGTATGATGAAACACAGGAACGACGTCTCAATACGATTTGTTTAGCTTTGAACGCAACGGAAGTATACAAACCCATAAATTAAAATACAGAACTGTACTTACCATTTACTGGAACTCCTTGGTTGTGATCATGACCGTAAACAGGAAACACTCGACCTGAAATAAAGGAAATCGCCTTGTAGCAAATAATTGTTTATTTCAGAGTAAAGCACAGAAACTGTATAATCACATTTACGGGAAAATATGGTTCCCGCTTATCACAATAAATCTATTACATATATAACATCAATTCTAAAAGTATAGCAGTTCTTGTAATCATTACAACATTTTATAATACATAAACGCTTCTCTTGAAATAAAATAACAACGTGACATTTTAATTATCAATGTGTAAATAAAATTTAAATGTAAAAATAGGCTTTTACCGACCTAAAGATACTAGAACCGGTAAAACAGTTCATTATCGACTCAAGATACTGACGAAATGGTTCTTGTAACCATTCGCATCTTCTTCACTTTTCGAATAACGAGATTCTACATGGCATGTTTAGATGCGCAGTAGGGAAAGGAGGAGAGTATTCTCGTTTGAGGAGGAACTCCTCCTTCAAGAGGACTGGTGGAACGCTATTATCATTGTTATAAACATTAATTATATTCGTACAAACGGGATATGGGGGCTGCGACACCGTCTTTTTAACTTATTATCTATTACATTTTACATACAGCATATCCTGAACTAATATATATTTCCTTGAGCGATTTTTTCAGAATTGCTTTTACACTACCAAGTTGCGTTAAGAAATACAGGAGTAAAAGTCAGCTCCTGCGTATCCCCACTACAGTATGGGCTGAATTGTTCACTGCGCATCGTGTTGACACATGACGAGCTAAATCTCCAGAACAATACTTGCCTTTTGGTCTGTCTGTCTAATAAATCCCTTTCCTTTCGAAAAGAGATTCCTTTCTGGCGATTTATTTTCACCAAACATTTTTCTTTGTATGTTTCTTTCTTGTAAACCATTTCTTAGCTACATACAAGTTGATCTTTGTCGGTATGCTATTTAAAGAATAAAAGGTTTAGCAGAACACGTGCTTTTCCAGTGTGGAGTAAGGAGCTTCCAAAATTCCCTCAAGCAATTCACGTCTTACCGTGCGGCTGTGCTAAAACTTTCACACCATTACAATACATTCTTGCTTATCAGTCGCTAATTTATTCCAACCTATGACGTAATTACGGTAAAATTTATTTCCCGCATTAACAACTGATAAAATATTCTCTCTTTTAAAAAAAAATTATCTTTACCGAAGGGCCCAATCAGCCTGGTACCTTGAAGCAGGGTTCGTTTATTATTATGGTCAACCGATCCGGAAAGTAGCATAACATTCCTTTGAGAAAGCTCAAAGTGTAGTAACGATACTATTTTAGGTTTTGGGTAGTGGTGGCTCCGGGGCCAAACTAGATGGAAATCGAGTGAGTCCGGAGGGTCACACCCGCTGACCTCAATATTCTGCTAGCCTCGCCATTTGTATGCTAATGTAGCTCTGCCCGGTACGCAATCTACCTGTCCCTCGTTATACACTCAACAATAGCTCTCATGGACAGCTTCTAAAATAAATACCGCCTCGGAGAAGCGTACGCACAAACTATGCGCTCGAACGCGCTTCCCATCATCCGCGCGAATCAGTTAAGTACTTGCAAAATATAATTTGTAGAACAGAATGGAAAAATACCATCTAAAATTATATTTCATTGCCTGAAGCCTAAGTATTTCATCTCAGTTTGAATATTATGAAAAATATGATCGAGATTCCATCATCATAGTAGATTCCAAATGGAAACGCTACTGAAAACTGTTCGACTGGCCAACAACGAGTACTTTGAGGATAACAATAATGATGATTAGTAACATTAACTGTCCGACCTCCTGTGGTATAGTGGCTAGCGTCGCTGCATCACCACCCAGGGGTCCCGGGTACGAATCTTGGATGTTTGTGTCGTCGTGGTCACGGAGACTGGGATTAAGACTGCTGGAGAATCGATAAGCTGACCACGTGTCACACCAAATTCGGAATGTGTCATGCAAGATGGCAGTCTGTAGTCGACCCGGTAGGCCAAGGCACTGAATGGGCAACAGAATCGAGGAAGAAGAAGCAGTAACATTATCGGACTGTTTGACATGAATAAATAGAATAATAAATGAGAGCTCTTCGCTTATGTGACATGCGCTTCTAAATTTTTATTCATTGATACTTTAACCCTTTCGCGGACAGAACTGCATATGCAGTCAATTTTACGTTGATAAATAACGACGTGTCTGCATATTGTTCGCGAAAGGGTTAAAATTCATCAGATGAGGTTTCAAATTTAGGGACGAGACGAAATTTAAGAAGTAATGTTAACAAAATTTAAATTTAATTTTTTTCTGACTAAAATTTTGATTTAATAATAATACTTTTATAATTATGTGCAATTTTGAAGAATAAATTTCTTATTGCATATATTAATATAAAATATAGTAGCCTGATAAATTAAACATCATAAAACGTTTATGGAACCCTAGTTGTTTGGTTAATCTAAGTAAAATGGACAGACCAAAAATTATAATCAAAAATAAGGTATAATTTATAAATATAACACGGCATATCGTTCCTCCGGTGCAGATAAAAATGTATACAAATCAAAAACTTAAAAGAGAATCAGTTTTATAAGCATGATACTAATAATATAAGCGTTAGATTTTCAACGAAAACCGAGGTATGACTGTAGTCAGATAAATATGACTATTAATTTCTTAGTTTTAAGAAGCCTTTTTATAGTACTCTTTTAATGCTGTGAATTTCTACATCTAGATGGAAGACTTAAAACTACTGGCCTTGCGGCGCACTTACTCTTTCTTATACAACCCACAACTCAGCACATTATTTCTATATGGAATGAGAAAAGCGCAATATTCCACTTAAACCACTACAACTGGCCGTAAAGCTCTATAAACCGACTCATTTCGTTAGCCAGAACTATTCAGTACAAACAATCAAGCGCAGCCCTATTTAAAATATGCAAGAAAGAAATAATTTTTATGTTATAAATGTGTATCAGCTTTCTGCTAAATTATTCTGTTGTTAAAAATTAAACACTATCGGAAACATATAGACGGAATCATAAATGCAGCCTAACGCTGTTATAGTATTACCAGTATTTTACATAGTTATCACCTCAAAAAACAAATTCGTGGGGTAACGTAGGATATAACTTAAAAAAGACCAGCCAGCTATCACTATATTTTTATGTTTTTGTTAATATACGCTTATTTTATATGTATATTTAGAAAGTAAGTGTAATTTGGCAATAACATCCTGCTTTGTGGGTTGGCAACGTGAGTGGTACAGGGGGATAACCCGACAGGGCAAGAATCGCAGGAACACTGTAGTACTGAAACTCACGTTGTAGTGTCCACTTGCAAAAAAGAAATCCCGCCAAGCGCGAGTCATGTGCTGAGATCCACGGAAGGAATAACACCTACCGAATTATTTTTTGTTAATTAAAATGGTTTACTCATTACACAGTGGTGTCACGCCAATTTCCCGCCTGTTAAAAGTCCAAAATCACTATTTTTGGGGAAAAAAATAGTATCCTCGGTGTTTTGGAACCTTAAAGGAATCATTTTGTTCAAATTTCCGACTCATGGGAGACCATTGTCACACAATGATACTGTGAGACTGTGAAATAGCTCAGAAGGTGCATTCAAAACAAAAGTAGGGGCATGCTGGCGAGAGGAGTGTACTTGTCGCACGACAACTCTCGTCCTCACACAGCCTTAGCCACTTGGACTCATTTGGTTATGATGTTTTGATCCACCCCCGTATTATTCTGACTTGGCGTATTCAGATTATCACCTCCCTGAAGGCACACGTGGGTGAAATAAAATTTTCAACCGACGAGCAGAAAGAGGTTCTGAACTGGGAAAGGAGCTGGCCGGAGGGCATAAAGAGGTTTTTACCACGGTTGATCACATGCATTGAACAGGATAGTGATTATGTGGAAAAACAAACAAGCAAGTGTATCAACAAAATCCTGTAATTTTTTTCAAATGCAACTTTTCCAACAAAATGTACATTTACTCTCTGAAAATACACCGTATAATACATTGACTGATTTAACGCCACGTGTAATAACAAAAAATAGATAATAATGAATGTATTCGTGAAGAAATAGAGTTTTTTCAACAGCACGTGCAAATAATTATATTAAAAAATATTGGATGTCTCCATTTGAGAGTTAATCATTCTTAGCATATTTATGTAGTTATTGATATTAGGCATACATAGAAAATTATTCAGATACTTCGTAGGCCAGATACAAATTGTTTTACCTTAACACATCCTGGAGTACAGTTTTAAATTTCTAGTGGAGATGAAAATGGACCTGAAGGCTAGAAGCGTAATACTGTATCGACTGAGTAATCCGAGATCTCTTACGAGATTCAAGTATAACCGGTTCCCGGTGAGATTTCACGAGACGCCGTGTTGTCGATCAGCTGATTTATCGCTTTTTTCGCGAAATCCCCTGGCAGCCAGATGTATGGAACTGTGCCCTTATCTGCGGTTTAGGCACAGGCGCGTGGAAGGGTGCGTCAGTTGGGGGCGGCAGCCGGTCCTCGGTTTTATCTTTAATCCTTTTTATCTGAAACGAACCGTGTGTGTCCACAGCAGCCATACGTGACTTTTCCGCATGACCGTGCCCTTGAACAAGGCGTTGATTTACTAACAATATTCTAGATTAAGCGTCACATGCAAATCACTTCAATTTAGCTCATTTCCAGCATGAGAAATTTAATTTTTAATGTTTAAGATGTTAACCAGATAATTCAAAAAATAATTAATGTAAATACTTTACTAAATGCTACATACGATTTAATTATAAATTATATCGTAGCTATCATTTCATCTTACGACACTAAATAAAATAATTCAAAATACTGAGTGGGTCCAAATAAAGTGATCAACAAACCCTCCTAAAAATATTTTCAATTCTATAGATAATTACTGTGGTGAAGGAACCTACCAAGGACGAACGTAAAGCTTCAACGACTGGTGCTCAATTGAAACTGATTTCTGTTGAATTCTACGGAATAATAAACCACAAAAGTGGTAAATGTTCAACAACGGTGCCGTGCTGTAGTGACGAGCTATAAATTACCTGCTGATTGACATAATTTTGGGATTTGTTCACGCTGGAGTTGTGACCCGCAGAAAGTATGGATACTTTACTGACATCGGTATTCGAGTTTCGACAAAAATGCTTTTAACTCTCGTTACTTTTTCTTGTGATACTTCCGAGTATCAAAACTTCTTTAGTAAAGAAATTTTTGGGCTGTTGCTTTTCTTTTGCTTGAAGTTTTGAGCCGATCGTTACTGTTAATACTGTTCAACTGTAAACCTCTTCGCTTGAAACCGGCTTTGACGACATTATTTTTGAAGACAGAGGTATTACTCTTGAAGTTGTAGCCAAAAATGTAGACGTAAGCGTTGGAAGAGTTCATACGTTATCAGTAAAAAACTCAAGTACAATAAAAAAGTGCAAGGCGTACCTGAAAGATTTAACGCAATAACAGAAGAAAACAAACTTTAACATGGAATGTAGATTTTCCCGGTGAATCAATTGAATATAGAGTACTTGGGTCTCTACCCGGATTATATCTCTTGCAAAACACATTTCGATAACTTTCAACGCCATCGTTTTCAGGTGACAGACGCTGATTGCGGAGATAGACATCGAAACGTTGTGTTTTACAAGAGATATAACCCAAGTAGAATTTCAAGAACACTATATTCAAGAGCTTCACCATTTAAATTAGAGTTCAAAAGACAAAGAAAGGAATGGACACCAGATCGAAAGATCTGTCTGAAAGAAATTCAGTACGCATCAAAAGGAAAACTCATATTGACCGTCATTTAGGAGTTAGCGTCTTTTGTGATAATTAGGAATATCTGTGTACAATAAACGACGCTTACTACTCAGACATGCTTCTGAGTAAAAGAGAAGAACGTCGCGAATCTCAAAGAAACTGCCTTATAATGCTCCACGGCAATGCTCGCCCTAACACCGCCAAGATGACCCAAGAAATCATTGAAAAAGACTACCTCATCCTATCTACAGTTTATGTTTTCGTTTTCTTCGGTTTTCCAAAGAGACATTACATGGAAAAAGAGTTCAGTGACTGCAAGGAGGTAAAAAAAATTTGGGAGACTGACTCAATAAACAAGACAGAGTATTTTGAATCATATATATATATAAAAAAAACACTTCTTCGTTGATACAAGTGTATTAATACTCGTGGGGCTTACGTTGAGAAGTAGTAAATGTCCCATTTTATAATAATACAGTTTTCTATATCATTTTGCGTGTTTAACGATTGCAGTTCCATCGTATTAGTAAAAGACAGATGTGATGTAAAGTAACTATCAACCTTATCAGCCACTTTCATGAAGATAATCTTTCCCTTGAAGAGAATAGCACGAGACCTTGTTAAAAAGCACAAGTCTTCGACCAGTCCACTTTCCTTTGGCACACACCACTAACATCCATCGCGGGGAAGTAGGTAACTAACTACCCTGAGCCGAAATTAGTGTGTTCGTGTGGTCATAACTCGAGTCCGTGCGCTCAGCCGGCCGACCTGCATGATTCGAAATGCTCTGACTTCGTGTTGGCGAGTTTGCCGACGTCGCTCCGGAGAGTTAGCATACAAACAGCTTGCTCAAACCCCCGATAACGAGCCCAGATCACGTGACTGCACTCCCTGCCTCGCCTCCTCCTTCTTCTTTAAAAGTCGCACGCGGAAACTCCCGTGCAAAGTGGCAGAAGAAAATAACTGGCGGCTGTTTTACAGTCGCCAGACACGCACCGTATAGCGAGGAACTTCCGGACTCTTCTTCAAAATTGAATTAATGCAAAACGGCTCTTGCTGGTCTGACAAGCTTTATGAAGTCATGTTACCGTTATTATTTCCTACTGCTGTCATTCACCACCCTTCTTCTGACTCGCTTTCACACTGCCAATTTGCATTCATAACTTTCCGTTTTGTCGTTTTGTCAACAACATAAGGCTTAAAATTTTAAAATGCTAAGGAATCAATTTCAGCTAAACCAGAAAATATTTTTAATTAAAACTTTAGTTCACATAGTAGAATAAAGTTCAACGTATACAAAAAGTGTAAATGGAAGGTTCAGCACTCAGGCTTGGCGTCATTATGTAACGATTTTGTATAGTAATAATAATTTTATATAGTTATCTACACCAATAAATCAAATTCAAGTGACTGTTTATCTGTCTGACCGTCCGTATGTTTGTCTCGAGTAGGCTCAACGGATTTCAAAGAAAATTAGAGAGTTTTAAAAAAGGAGATTTAATTTAAATATAAGTGCATATTTAATTTCGATCTATAGCCGAAAAATAATATAATATGAATATAAATATAAATTCTACTGGAAGATTTATGGAAATGCCGAGCAAAAGCCGGCGTGTAAACCAACTGCGAGTTATAAGTCCTAACTCGCCTTCCTATATCATTCATCCCACTTACTTTCTATGGTTGCAGTAGGCTGACAAAAAATAAACTTCTTTGGATAGTCGATACGATGTATACATAATTTGATAAATTGGTTTTCTTTCTAAATTTTAAAATTTAGTAATTGCTAATATGAAATAAATAGGAAACTATCGAGTTTGGTGTCGAAACCGGTGTAATGAGAGTCACGCTGTGTTACGTTATGACCTTTGATATGCGATTTAAGTACAAATTTAACCATTAAGTGAGAGAAAATTTTTATTCTGTAAGAATACTGAAAATATATTTATTCCTTAATATAGAACAGGCCATGAAAAAAGGTAAAACGTAATATGGAAAAGGAATCATACTGATAGGAGAAGAAATAAAAACACTACGCTTTTCCAATGATATTGTAGTATTAGGGGAGTTAGAAGAAGACTTTGAAACCATAATAAATGACATGAACGTGGTCTGGGAGAAATAGTTCAATAAGACGATTAATAGAGGGAAACCAAGGTAATGGAGTGTAGTATGGGAAACAGTAGAATAATAAAGGGGGTTATATTGGGAAGGGATATTTTGACGGAAGTTAATGAATTCTGCTACTTGGGAAGCTTAATAAGTAGGGACGGTAAAAGTACAGTAGACATAAACAGTAGGACAGCACAGACAAAGAAGGTTATCGCAAAAAAATGAGGAATTTCCTTACGGGTAATATAAGTGTGTAGGCCTGTTTTTTCTTATACTGTCTTCTAAAATTATATGCAAAATCAATATTGCTTCCCTTGTCCCTTCTTTCTTCCTAAAACCAAACTGATCTTCTCCTAACTCGCATTCCATTTGACGTTTCATCCTCCTATATACTATTTTCGTTAAAATTTTGTTGTTATTGTTGTGGTATTCAGTCCTAAGACTGGTCTGGTGCAACCCTTCATGCCACCCTATCTTGCACAAGCCTTTTCATTCCCGCTTAACTACTTGTAATAAATTATAATTTTTTCAAAATAATATGCATTATAGTGTAGATTGATAAGCCTAGATCTGAGAACAAGTAGTAATTCAAAGTTCCGAACATACAGTCAATTATATACCTGGAAGCAACAAGTCGAAAGCTCCTCGCTTCGCTAATTAATCTCTCGGGCGAGTTCCGTTAGCTGGTGAGGAACCGGTGGCGAAGTAAATTCCTTCTGGAATCAGATGACCGCCTGCCACAATGAGCCGCTTGACGCGCTTCACGATAAGGCAATCAAGTTGTGGAGGAGAAGGCGTGTTTTGTTATGCTAAAATGTCATTGAAGAGAAGGACAGGGAAGATCACAGATAGCCAGCCTGGGCAGGCTTTACCAACCGCTCCGTCTCGTTCGGAATCTTGACGCCCTGGTTTTTGTCATCTCGTAGCTACAAGGGGCAACAAATCACAGTAGCAATTATTAAGAAAGATACGGTGTCAAGACAAGTGGGAAAACGGTCTAACTGGCATGTACCCAGGCAAGCACACGGTATTCTGGCAGACTGGCTGGCTGGTCGTTGGTCCGTGGCACCGGTAGGTGTTCCACTATTATTAACATATCAACAGTATCAACTTCATCTACACTCCACCCTCGCGTGAATACATGCTTCACTGCTTAATACAAACATATGTACCTGTTCTTGTTGTAAAACAACGAAACTAATTTCCCTCGCTCACTCACTGGATATTACTGCTTGAACTTTCCAGAGAGACGGCTGAATACCTACAAGTACATATGGACCAATGATAAAAATTCCTTTCTCGTTTTCTCAGTCCTCGTGATAAATACAGCAAATTAAAGCTTTCGGAGAGAAAATGGAAAGAAATTTACAATAATTCAAATAACAACTAAACTAGTTGTTGTGGTATTCAGTCCTAAGACTGGTCTGATGCATCCCTTACGCAGGCCTTATAACTAGCTCAACCCACATCCACCCTAATCTGATTAGCTTATTCCCTCCTTGGCCTCCCTCGTATGTTCTGACCCCACACACTAATGCTAATTTTACAAGACCCTCGTGTCTTAAAACGTGGCCTATTAATCTATCCCTTCTCCTAGTCAACGTCCTCCATATTGTACTAAACTAGTATAGAAACAAAAAGAATCTTATTATCTTAAGGGAGGTCGGAAGCCACTATCTTTTTCAATATTAAATTGAGTATATTTTTGTCGGAAACCGATGTGCATACAGAAATGAAATATTCATAGCTTATTTCTAACATTATTATGTATGTGCAAGAAGAATAAATGATCTAAATTATAAGTTTTGGATAAACAAATCCAAAAATTTACCATGGAAATCAGATCTTGATAAATAATTCCGTAATTAAAATTCAAAATATCTAAGTACTGATGTTATAACGACTGCTTTTATAAGTTCATATTAAAGAGTTGATACCCAATTATGAGCTATGGCATCTGCTCCAGGAGTAATGAAATATTTAAGTTGCAAAAGCGTGCAATTAGAATACTTTCTAGCACGAATTCTAGATCGAGTTGCAAAACTTTCTTAACAGTTTACAAATTAATTACTTTACCGGCGAGCGTATATTTTCATGAAATATTAAAGTTGTAAAACAAATGGCGGAGTTTACATGACATTACGCGACTAGAAAATCGTTCAGCTCTAAGGTCGGACAAGAATAACCTTGCTCTCACACCAGAAAAAGTATTCACATACCGGGATAATTTTATAACAACAGCCCCTTCCGCCAGAGAGTTAAAAAATAGTACCTTACAAAGATTCATGAAGACAGAGTAAAATTATTCTTTTTAAATGGCGCGTTTATACTCGGTCAGGATTTTCTTAACAGTCCTTCTGTATTTAAATCAGGTTCCTGCAAAAAAGTGTTGAATGAGCTGCCTTATAAAATTGCACGCATATCTTAAAATTTCTATTCGTTTTTTCTGCTCTCTTTGTTTGTTTAGTTACTATGTATTGCATGGAGATACGGCAGATGGAAGGACTGTTTCCTGGTCGCAGAGCTCCAAGTAGTTAAAACTCCATTGCGTGTTCCTCAGTGTGTGCTTGTTTGTGTTTCCCAGTGTGTGTCCGTGTTGTTTATATTGACTTTTGTCTATATACACTTTCTTATACTAATTTATTTTAAGTTTATTTGTCTTTAATTATTTACTTTATTTTGTTCATTTTTAATTTTTAATGTATGACGTATCCTATTTCCTCAATCGAGGATTAATGGAAACAACAATAAATCTAAATCTAAATTGACATGGCATTGTCAGTCATGTATTTTATTCAGGAGCTTTCGGCTCATGAAAGCTCCTGATTAAAATACATGACTGACAATGAAATTTATGTCATGTCAACAAACGAAGACTATAAATTGGGTATCCACTCTTTAATTCTAAATATCTTCCACATACATACCATAAGATTAAAATATGCTATCTAAATTTCAGTGCCATATATATAACGGTTACACCAAACTCAATAGTTCCATTTTTATTTTCATATTAGCAATTACTAAATTTTAAAATTTATCTCACGCGAGAAATAAAACTAATTTATCTATAAATCGTATCGACGATCCAAAGAAGTTCATTTTTCTCAGCCTGTTGAAACAATAGATGGTAAGTGGCAATTTCCAAAAATCTTCCTGTATAATTAATATTTTTATTTATATTATATTAATATCTACTGCAATATATCGAAATTAAATATGCACGAATATTTCAATTAAATCTCTTATTTTTTAAACCTTTAAATTTTCATTGGTTTCCGTTAAGCCGTTTCAGAGTCTATTCGAGACAAACATTCGGTCAGACGGAGAGTCAATCAGTCAGACAGACAGACACTTCAAACTTATATGATGACATAGATTAAATGTATTGTATTTTTTCAAGGTAAGAAGGGCTCAAAATTTGAGATTTACAAATGTTAAGCCTTTTATTGGGTTACAGTCTCGACAAAGACTTTATTTGAGCAACCTGTGTTTGTGTAAAGCAAGCAATTTAAATTTTGATGAGTTTTCTTTTCTAGGGTAGCATCGTAATGCATATGCAACGTATCTTATGATGATATGAGAATTTGCCAAATTGTAGAGGGAGACTCATTTATATGTGAACTAGTATGAATATTTCTGTTTACAATATAGAGGGACAAAGCACATACGTCATACAATATTCCACCATCTACGAAGCGTTTTTCATTTCTAGATGAGAGCAATCTTGAATATTAATAAGCATTCGATGAAATACTCTCACCTTTTTTTTTCAATTTTTTAGAAGCTGATAATACCGTCCATCAACAACCTACGTCCTTTTTGATGTGATAGCTGAAAGCCCCCCGGCTCTGGTTGGGAAATATCCTTTATGTCGTTGGAAGCATATCCGTGTCCAACGCTGTTATGGACGATGTGTTGACAGAAATGTAACGCCATTAACACAGGTACTCAACGTGGCAGATTCAGCTCCGAAAATTTCAAATGGACACACGTAAATTCGTAAAAGATTCGGCAATTTGCGAGTTTGCGTTAATAGCGAATTTGATGACAGCGACAGTTTGATGTTTCACCAAGTACGTGGACCGTACAAAATTCAATACTGGACGGAAAATGACGCAATAGCCATTTACGTTGACAGAAGCTATATCTGAATATTAAACTGATGATTTAAATTTTTTGTAAATTCAATTTGACAAATTTTTCTAGTGCAATTTCAGTAATAATCAGACGTAAATGTTATCCTATATGTAATAAGATTATTTGTCATTCTGAGGCAACTGAGTTACATCCCCCAGATAAAAGTATCATCGTATACATTTTCTACTTTCTGTAGTAATGAATTAATTCATTAATAGTTAATTATGAATTTAATACAAGAAAGATGCAATAAAGCTGTGTGCGCCGTAAAATATTTGACTCTATTTCCAAAACAATGAAGCATGTCTGACCCAATCACATCCAAAAGACAAATAAAAATAATTATAAACGTCTGCGCATTCACTCATTCCATAAAGAAATAATTAAATAACCTCCACCACAAAGCCCATTCTGAAGATGGCCTCGCACTGTAACAGTGAAAGACTCGGCTGACCGCAACAAATGTCAAAAACTAATGTTTTTTGGGGAAAAACGCAACAGTGGTTGTTAATCTTGAAGTAGCCGCGAGCAGTTGTTGCAAATTGTGGAGGACAGAATAATCAGAGGTTTTGACATTTTTAATCTGCTGTGACTAGATATGATTTCACGATGAAATGGGGGGATGAGAATGTCCGGAATTTCAATATGGAATTAATTGGTGCTCCTAGGTGAGCTACCGACATCTGCTGAGAAGAGAATTATGCCGTGGGACAACGATATGACGCCCCAATAAGCAGACAGAATCCATGCAAAGCCGTCAACAATTTGGAGCAAATTCTCATTGTTACGTTCCTATGATTTGATAGTTTTAGAAAAATTAGGACTTTAAATCAATACATATATTTTTCTCCAACTTATAGTCCTAATTAGTACCCCGTAGAACTATGAAAGGAAAAAAAATCAAATCAGCATGATTATAAATACTGGTATCGCAGGACACAATTGTTGAACTTCGACATCAAAAGCAGTATGAACAAATTCAGAGCTTTGCTTCTTTGTTGCCGTGGAGAACCACTGTGCCAATTTACTGTCTGAGTCAAAGAGCAATCATTAAATTTTGTAAGAATTCCTTCTGATCCGCTTCAAATGCGTCCAGAAGCTCTTCACACACTTCCTCTTGCCTCCTCCGATTATCGGCAGGTAATTGTTTGGGAACCCACTCAGCACACAATTTGTGATATCCCAGGGTAGCAATTATTCATGAAGCAGAGCCGTATGAGACGTTCAATGCAGCAGCATCATCGTGAACTCTCCTTGAATCACTTCATCAGCACGTCCGCGATTGGTGTCCATCGGTCGCTGCGCTGTCTGATCCTCCGTTACCAAACTTCTTCTCCCAATGCCGCACATTGCTGATGTCCATTCCAGCGTCCCCAAAACTGCGGAATTTCTTAACTTCTTTGACCAAAAATTGCATTCTCTGACCTTCAGATCTGTAATTGTTATGATTGAATCTCGAAAGTAGGGTAATGATACCTCTATAATATAATTCATACATAGTCCCTATATGAGTAACAGGAATAAATTTAGGGAGACGGAGGCATTACGTTTTGATACACTCTTCTTTCAATTGATTTGGTGGCATATGTCTAATCTGTTTATTATTCAGCCACTGATGCCATTTCAATGTGGATATCGAAAAATAATTTTTTTGCGTTCCTCCAGCTTCCGTAAATACAGTTTATAAACTCGAAGGCAGAAACAGGTAGGAAACTAAATTGGTGCAAAATTATTCAATTTTAAAATTATTTTCGTGTCACGTAAAGACGATCTATGTTCCTAGAAACATCAGTCACTTTTTCAAACTTACACTTTCATATTTTCTGGTAATTATTTTCCTGTTTTAAGACAAACCTTTTCTTTTCTCAGGCCACTTCATTTTATTCGTATGTTCCATAGTTATGAAACAAATAATCTACACTACTTTACATACCTCGTATATTTTTCAAATATAATTAACTTAGGTATAAATTTAATTTAAATTACATAATATTTTTAGAAATCATGAATGTTAATTAATGTTAAATCAATTTTATATAACACATTTTTGTCCATAATATAAATTATCTTAATAGATTTTGCATAGGACTGATTTGATTTACAAGTCAGCATATTAAAGTTTGTAAAGTATAAAGTTTACGTAAGAAGCAGTAAATAGTCAATTATTGAACTTGAAACTCAAATTTAACGCTCAAGAGACCAGGATCGTTACATACGAAAGAAAATTTAGTAATGAAACATAGTTCATTCTATTACTTATTTTAAAAAAAGTTAAATCTGAATTTACCTTGCTTATTCAACTCACTCCGAAAACGTTCACAACTTCTAAATGAACAATATTCAGCAATTAACATTCCGATGCTGGTTGCTTCTGTTAATTTGAGGCAGTTTAATTAGTTTGGCTATGGAATGTTGCCATTGTTTACAATTCTGTTCTTTTTTTTTAGTCGAACCTACTATTGTATGTAAGTTAATACGTGTTTACAATTTACTCGGGTTAGTCCTGTTTTCAAGCAATTTCCATTCTGTCCGAGTGCTCTTTCGAATTAAGAGTCGTGTCAATATTTATGACCAAGAATTAACAATTAAAATATTTTAATTATTTATTAAACTCCAAAATAGGAAATTAGTTTCTTAATATAATTAATAAATGTAGAGGTTTTCGTGTTTATAAAACTTTTCCAGTTCGTATAAAAGTAAAATAACTGAAAATGAATAAACATTTTTAGGGAATACCTATTTTGGAAATGCAGACTGGATATGACGTTTAGTATTTTCGACTGTAATTGTCTTATTTGTGTACTTAGAACATTTTTAACACTATCGTTTTATATTTTCTAATAGAATTTTCAGGAGGTTGCATTAATTAATATAGAGATTAACAAGAAAATGTAAAATAAAAGTGCTCTAAGAAACAGAACTACTTAAGAAGAAAAGTCTTATATGTTCCTTCAGATTATAATTTCCAATACAGAGGTTTTGATATGTACTTCAGGAATTGATCAACACTACGCTCATTAACAAAAAAATGGCATAATAAAACGTTCAACCATACAAGCATTTTTTTAAATTTATTTATTTTAAGTCGTGTGAACCTTTTGGCTGTTACGACTAGTATATTTTAACACCCAATATTTACATAGATAGCATTTAATTGGTTGTCAATAATTTATTACGGAGATTTCATGAAAAACCAATTACAGAGTAAGTTTAAAAATGACGGACGTTTCGTCGCGGAAGATTAGCGTTTCACCTAACCGCAAATGCATGTGGACTCGAAATTAAAGCAAAGATCTATCAAGGATTTCTGTCTTAAATAATGAAAATCGAAACTACAATTAAATTTAATACCATGCTTATTTATAGAATTGTGACTGAAATTGACTGTTTAAAAGATTTTTAAGCTTCTCAAATTTTTTGTATTAAAAAGTCCTGTTTTTTAGGCCGATGGAACAAAAGGCACAATCAGAACAATTAGTTTCTTAAACAACACTGGTAGTCAAAATATATTGGTTTGCATTTTTCTGTAAGTGGCTGCTTACAAGGTCTAAATTTCTATTTTTTTATAGGCGTTAATTTCAATGTTATAAATTAAATGGAAATTTTGTAGAATTATGTGGTCAATACTAAATAAATTAAAAATTAATAAAATAAATGATTTGTTGAAGAAAGGGGATTGAAAACCTATCACTGATTGCTATATGTTGTTTCCGTCTATTGTTATATGTGGTTTTGATTACGAGTACATTATTTTTGAACTAAAATATTAAATTGAATACAATTAAAATGCTTCCGATTAATTGCAGAACATTTCTTAGAATTTTAAATGCGATAATCCCCATGACGTTTAGATTGAAACTTCATCTTAGTTCTCAGGTAAATTAAACCAGAGTTTTTGTTTTATTTAGAACTTGAGAGCAATTCTTCCTTTGTTAATATTTTGGGTAATATTCCACGAGGACTCAAAAATGTAATTTTTGAGTACTTTTTTATTTCTCCTGGCCTCTTTCTCTCTCGCGGGACGATCCTTATTACATACCGGCAGAATATTGTTCCCCATACTCGAGACTCTCATTGTTGCAGCAAACAATGCAGCCTGAAATCACGTACACCTGCGCTTTTAATCGAATGCGTAATTCTAGCAGCATTGTTTAAGACGGACAATGAGACCTGTATTGAAAAAACTTGGTGCCGCCTGCATTGAAAATCACTGCACCCCCCTCCCCTCCCCTCCCCCTCCCCCCGCGGCCTACTGCAACGCGTCTCCCCTGCAGATCACAATTCCTTCAATAACCGTTCGTTGCGGAGTTATCAGAGAGAATTGGCAGCTTTGTTGGTCTGCCGGTCGACGTTTGAAATCGATAACACGGCAACGGTCAAAAATAAAACATTACCAAAAATATTAAGTTTAATTGTCTGTGGAAGTGGGCGACATTCGTGTGATTTGTTCTTTAAACAAAAGTTCCAGTCTTCGGTCTGCTTCTATAGTACACTAAATATTCACAACACACAGCTGAATTTTAATCGAATGAAATGCTCATGAAATTCCCATAAAATTTCATTTGATGAAATTCTGCTTTATATTTACCAAATTTTGTATTCTTTTCCTCCTCTGATTCATTTATGGGATCACATTTCCTATACTTTTCACGTGGAATTCTGAATAAATCTCTCCGGCTCTGGCAGCAATCATGACTACACAGGTTCAATTACATTCTCAAAACCTCTTTTTTTTTTAAATTATTGTCTTCATTTTACTTTTTGGTGTTTTGAAAGCTCGTTTAAGCCGCGTCAGTTATATTTCAAAACAATTTTTTCCTGCCACTGTCATTTAGTTGTTTTTTTCCTGTAAACCCAGATTTTAATTACTTCCTTTTTATGAGGGACTTATCGAATTTTTTTCATGCGATTCAACTAACAACAATGGGAAATCTTTTACCCTTTCAGATATGACCGCTTATCCCTTGACTTTTATGTCAAAAATGATTACCTACAGCAACATATTTCACTACTGTCACCATATTTTTATTATTTACATTCCAGATTCAGATTTTTTTATTCAGTATCCTTCAATTTCATATCTGTGTTAACATAAAAAACTGTTGTTTATTGTTTTAGAAGAAGTATGTATCACAATTGCCTAACGTTCAAGAGGTTTTAATGTGATAAAAATAATATATGTATATGTCGATTGTTGTAATTAATTTTTTAATACTGGTTTTAACTGAAAGGTTTGTTTACAAATGAAAATGTTATTTTTGTTGTTGAATTTTCTCAATTATTATCAAACTTGTAATGAGTTTAGCTTAATTTAGGATTAATAATAGAAGAAATATAAAAAGCTTACGATTAATAAAAAATGAGTATTTTACCTGAAGAATTAAAAAAATTACATTATTTCTTGTATACGTAAATTGCTTAATATTATAATTAATTATATTCGCGTCACTCGGGATACTATTTCTTTCTGCCTTATTAACTGGTTTACGATTGAGTTCCATGACATGAAACGGTCAGCTAATCTGTACATTATCAACAGCTAAACTCGTATTACACATTGACGATCTTATCTTTATAAATACTGTATATATTTCTTTAAACCGCTCACAGAAGACATTAATGAGCTTCTGGCAAAATTCGCTCGGCTCAATTTTTATACAAGGATCTCCATTTAATCTCTACATTTGATAATTAAGTATTTAGATTTTAAACACTTTTAATTCTTTATACGATGGAAAGTAAATATCATCATTCCTCAGCAATCCCTTGGACTTTCTTTTCCTCGCCTATTATCAAGTGTTTACCAACTCTTGAGTCACTTTCTCTTTTAGCAATGCGTCCTGCCATTGTGTTGAAGATTTTCAGATTATTTTTATTTTCCGTGAGTCTATTTTTGTCGCCCATACTCTTCCGCAAAATATTTTTCTTTTACGCTGAAAACCTTAACGCCTATAAATGACTATCATTTCAGTTTTATTAAACCTGTAAATCTGAAGCAGATTATTCCGCATACATAAAAGTAAAGGTACAACTTAACGCAAATGAAATCAGCGTACTGTAGGAAACTCGTATTCATGATACATTTTTGCAATAGACTGATTTTATGACGGAAATAAACTGATTAATATCAAGGTAATTGGCTGTCTGGCAGGTGCCACAGTCAGCGACGAGGAATGAAGACAATTGATGTGATTCCATTGAAATGCAAAATCATTTACAATTCCTATTCACTAGTTCGAACGATTTTCACATGTCGCTCCTCCTAGTGGGCAATTTTCGGTACATTTCATAGTTCATAAGTTTCACTCATTAATGATGCACTATTTCTACAGTTCCTCTAGACATATGAATTTAAATAAATTATTCCGTATAATGTTCATTTTCTTCTAACTCTAAGTGTTAAATGTATTACCGTCCTAGAGTACTTTTAAAGTGATGACGACACGCTTAATTCGGTTTGTAATTAACAATACTTATTATTTACGAGACACTGGAGACGGCAGTTTGTCAAAATGTCCAATTAGAGACTCGTTATATGCTAAACCCGGCAACAACTTAATAAAACCATCTCACGAATTACCTTCCATATTTTAAACATCCTTTCGGGGTATCTGCTATTTTTTTAACACACCAACGCAACTCTTTACCAAAACGGCGGCACGAAAAAAAAAGTCAGTCATAAAGTGCCATTCCAGTATGCAAATCGAATCAACGATGGGAAATTCGACCAAGCTCTCGGTCTATTTGCATATGTGTTGTTGCTTGGGGGCGAATTTCAGTATGTACGAGCCAATGTTCGTCTCCCCACGCACTTTGTTTTTTTCTCCTCTCTTTTGTGGAAAGTGAATTAAAAAAATAGAGTCAGTAAATCTTTCGCAAGAAATTAATGCTGTCAAGAGATTGGTGCTTCCTGTTTTTAATTTTTATTGGCTGTTTTAAACGACTACTAGTTAATTTAAGGTGTGCATAAATCACATGCAAATTTAGAGGAATCATTTCCTTAGCCTTTTAAATATAAACAAATTCTCTCTCTTTCCCTCTATGTATCCCTATCTTTATCCTTCCCTCCAACCTTGCCTGTGGATGACGTAGTGGGTGTGCACAGCAGGTTTTATCACCTAAATTGCCGCCGCTGTACCTTAAATAAACCAAGCTTTCCCCAACCTCCCGCCCCTTCCACTCTCTCACAAACCCCCGACACCATGCGAGATCCTACTACCCTAGAGCTGTTTAATGTTTTATTACCCCTCTTAAAGGTAAATGTCGGACAAGCTGTTTTACATAACATAATAGCGACCGCTACTAGGATTCTGGGCCGGTAATTTCAACGTCCGCTAAATAAATTGAAAATTTTGCGGAAGCTCATAGCGGAAGCCGTCATTGTTTACGATGGGGATGCTAGAAAAGCGGAGGTACTTGTTGATGCCCTCTTTTTAAAACTTGCAATTACCTCCCACCCTTTTCTCCATTTTCGAGGACAACGTCAGTTCTTAACTCATTCCAGATTCCCGCCATCTGCTTCTAAAATAATGGCCTTCCCTATCTGCAAGAATTTGCATATACTTCCTTAGAATACAAGATTAAGGAACTAAAAGCAGTACGCTGCCCGTGCAAATAAATTAAGCTTACACGTTATCTGAGGTTGAAAAACCTCTTCCATTATTCTGTATTATGCCAGCGTCTGAATTGTGAATTCCATGTTATAGAACCATTATTGCCACCTATATCTGTTAATAAATCATAATATATGTGTCTAAAGTATCCATGTACAAGCAATTCTTACAATTGAACGAATCATTCTAGGGATTCTAGTTCTGGTGTAGTAATCCGATAGACGTTTCCTGTCGTCTGCTGCAGGTAAAGAAATGGCCAACGAAACATCCAAGGTAAATCTACAAATGACAGCTATAACCGTGATAATTTAGTCGACATCGGTTTAGACTAACTAAACGACATTTTTCGGTTATTTATGAACAATCTCAATGAGTTGCTTTAACTCATACGATTGTAACAGCTACTTTTCAGATTTATGAAGAGTAGGTTTTTTGGACTTTTTATTTAGCTAAAGCAACTTAATAAGATTATCTCGCATAACTCTTCTAAAGAGCCGACAAATAATTTATTGAGATGGGAAAAATCGGTGTCGACGAAATTATCATGATTATAGTAGTTAGTTTTAGATTTTCCTACGACGACGTTTCGGTGGTCATTTCTTCACGGCAGGAACGACAGTCTCTGAAACGTCTCACAAAAGCCTACAACTGAACTAGAATGCCAAGAATGATTATCACAATTTCAAGAAGAGAATGACAGCAAGCAACAATATTTTTACAGTTTTTTATAGTACCGTGAGAAGAAATCGAAAAACTTGCTTTTAGTAAGTTTGCGATAATTACAAATGATTTGGACTTTTAAGACCACCATTGCAATGGTAAATGATGAGCATATTCTACATATTCAGTCTGATACATTCGTGATTTTAATTGTTAACAGTTTCACAATATTCGAAGAATAATCTAACAATGCTTAATTTGGAATATAAAAATTATAATTGTCAATAGTTATAATTATCTGAATTCAATGATAGATTATTGAACTTACCAGCCATCAGCTACACTCGAGCACGTGAGGGGATTCCTGGAAAAAGAACGAAACATTGTGTTATTTTTAATTTGTTTGGGCACGTGGCCCGGTTTATCTATTTATTGTTTCCATTTTTGGAATATAATTATATCTATTAAATTAATGTATTACTAAAGTGAAGATGATCCTGAAAATCAAACACAAAATTTTATGTAGTAGAGAAAATAAAATGTATAATTTTTGTGTCTCACTTCCACAAAAAACATCAAATATTCCAAATTTGAAAAAATGAGGAAAGAGTTCAAGTAACAATTTATTGTTATTGTTTTTCCAGTGAATAAATTAATTTTTAGTTTTATACATTTACTATAACCCTTTGCGATAAGTTATTTCACAAATATCAAGTAATGTTTACAACTCATCAAATAAATAAAATCAATTAGTTGTTTAATAATAAATCAATAATCTGCAAATTTATCATAATTGAATAAAAAAATACAGCCAAATTGTCAACAAATAAAATTAATATTTGTAGTCCCCGTCAGGGACGTTTTATATTTTAACGAAATATGCTGTGCATCCAAACTATACTTATTCATTAAAATTTTATCTAGTTCCCTGATGAAGTTCACAAATACCGACGAAGCGTCGTAAATATATAAATAAAGATTATTTTGTTTGCTGACGAATTGGTTGTATTTTTTATTTACTTGTTTAGTAATAGTTACAAGAATATAACTTTGTAGTACCTATTAAAGAAAGAACAATTTAGTTAGTATGTGTGGACAAACTCGACAACTTCTATTATTTATAATTTTGTAAATTAACAGAATCATTAATCAACTTATTTACTGCATTTACTATAAAACGATTATTCTTTCCCATTGCTTCACCATCCTCCGAGCAATAGTCATCTAATCATCGTCCATGTTCAGAATATTGTTACTTTAAAAAATGAAAATAATTCTTAATACTCTATTATTTGCCTAATAACAAGCAAACTATTGCTGAATTTAAATTTTCACGCGGAATTGCTTGAGATAAAATTCTTGCTTCTAGTGCCCTTTAATAATGTTGCAATTTCTTTTCGAAGAAACCAATTAGTTTCGAGCTTAGACTGCAAAAAATTAAAACTTTCTTGAATAATACTTTTAAACATTGCAATGTTTTAAAATTATGTACGGAGTTCCGGATTTTGTTCCAAGTGCAATATAATTGATTCCAAAACGAAAATATTAAACTGTGAGAATTGGACATGATTTAATATCTTTTTAAATAAATGTTTATTAAATGATGAATATCTGAGGGAATCAGAGAATAATGGCGGTTGTGTGTTTGCCTGGGTTAAAACAATGCCTGGGGAGTACTTTGCGTTGATGCGTTCCAGGGAGAGGGTTGACCCGTGTTATCTGAAGCTGGACGATTGTTGACGGCCAACCCCCAGTTATTATTACACCACATTTCCCTTCACAGACCCCTTTCAAGTATTTGATTAGGAAGAGCGGTTTGTCTCAGCAAGAAGATCCCTATCATAGAGACGTAATTAAACTCAGCCCAGCAGTTGACTCGATAAGCACAAACTTTCCCACTTAATGTTTAATTTTTCTCAAGTCTCGCTCTTGTCTCCGAGGGAAGCTGTCTTTTGTCTCTTTGTAGTCTGAATTGTTTTCATGATATCCGTTACTCATTCCTAAATCCTTTCCATAACTCAATTTCTGACATAAAATGTTTAGAATTAGAAAACCATAGATAATAATGGAGAGTCAACTGTTCTAAGTTTCCTTAACAAAAATAAATTTCCATTGGAGTGTAAACCCGGTTTACAGTCATTATGTCAATGCACTTCAAGTTGGAATACGAACCAGTTGAATAATGGAGAAATACTTTTTGAGCCACACGATTTTTATTATATAAATTGACGTATAAATTGGGTTGAAACTTCAGAACCAACACACGTCTTAGAACATTTTGTTTTTATCTAAACAAAAACTAGCTGAAGTACCCGGCGTTTCTGGGGTTTGCGTAAATAATAAAGCAGGAATGTGATTAAAGAGAAGTATATTCATCATTTAAGAAGCTACTTCCTGGGTTGTGTAAATGGTGAAAAATAGTCCAAATAAAGTGTTTTTACTTGTCATTTTGACCCATATCTGATGGTCTGCGAAGAAAAAGTCATATGAAAAAAATTGTAGGGAATAGAATTTCCAATCAACTGTGTCCTCAGAATTTTTCTAAAATCCTCAGTTTTTAAACTACAGGGGCCTACAGTTAAAGGGATTCAAAAATAGAGATTTTTTATTGTAGCTCTCGGAGAGGAGAGGAGGGATTGGTCCACCTTGGAAATAAATATATCTAGTGATAGGTCTCGATGAGACAAAGAAAATAAGCCCTTACTCGTTTCTTCGAGTTAAGTACGGACTTTGCTAGAGGAGGAAAATCGCAGGAAAAAAAGTAGAAAAAACTGGTTTGTTAAAATTGTCACTTTTTTTAAATTTATAACTGCAATGTTGTTGTTATTAACGTTTACTCAATTTAATACTTTCACATGTGTTGAATTTCACTATTAAATGAATTATAATCTACTTGCTTTTACAAATGAGCAATTAGTAAATATTAAAATTTACCTCAGTCAAAAAATAAAACAAATTTAGGTATACATCGTATCAATGATTCCAATAAGATTATTATTGATAATTTTTAAACATATATACTACTATAGATCAAGAATATATGCACCCGGCATTCACTATTGGAGATCTAGATGCGTATATGGGACACGAAAACTTTTTCACTAAAATGTTTTCACTTTCAACAGACATAACTTTAAAAATATAAAGTTAATAGACAGCTTCGGTCATTGAGAAACACGGGTGCCAAATTTGGTAAAATTCAAACCAGTACGTCTAAAACTGTGCCATACATAGGAACTGACAAGGGTTCTTCGATATATAAATTGAGGAGTCAGAGAAAAGAGTGAAGTTCAATTTACATTTAATAACACGATTTTTTTGTAAACCAAGCCTTAAATTATTATTATTATTAGTTGTACACTACATTAAAGGAACGTATATATATATTTTTAATGCTAAATAGTAAATTATAACATAGGAGTAACGTACATACAAACAGTTTATTTGTATTGAAAAACAAAACAGTGTTCATGGTTAATAGTGTATTAAGTGATGTTATTTTTCCGCATCTGCGTAATATTAGCCGTGTTCCTGAGTTTCTAGCCTATAGATAGAGTTGTGCCTAAAAATAAATCGTTTCATTTTAATGCTGATTGTGATGTATTTTGTGAAAAAAGACGGTTCAACCTTTGTACAGTCACAATAAAACTTCACATACCAGAGCTTCTGATCTCTAGTCAGATCATATTTTATCGGTTCTCAAAATTTTTATCAACTGTATTTCAACTAACAATAAATTAAACTATTATTAATCAAGTCATTTAATGTATATATCTTATATAATTACCTGGATTCCTACTCATACTGAGTATCGTGATACTTCCGTTATACTAGCTGACTTTACAAAACTAAATGTTATGTACCGCGTAGTATTGGCATTGTAAAGAAACGTTTAGTATATCCAGTTAAGTTGGAATTTATAATGTAATTGTACAATGTATTTCTGAATCTATGATTATTTCGATACATATTTAATAGACACTTAATTAGAATAATTTTATTATAAAATTGTTTTTATTATTTATATTTGGGAATCCCGAAAATGTATATTTTGTGCTGAGGTCGTGAATAACGTCTGGCCGTCGGGAATACTAACCAAATTGCCGGGCATTTGTGTTTCGTTTCGGCAGTTTGCTGTTAAAATAAGTGTATATTCCCTCTGCTAACATTCGATTTTACATGCCTTTAGAGCTTTGAATATAACTGGTCGTGTCCAAAAGGTATTAGTAGTCCTTTATTTATATTCATCAAGCATACGAGTCATATTCATAAAATACACGTAGGAAATAGACTAAAAATGAATACGTCATCAAATTCAAGAAGAAATAAATTAGACTTGGAGGAAACAAATACGACAATAAGTTTAAAGATATAATTGAGCCAATGATAGTAATACACTAACAACTAAATGAGATAAGGCAGTCGATACGCTGTTTTTTTTAGCGAAACTAGCTTTTAAAGTTCCGAATCAATTTAATGGATGTAATTATTTTATTTAAATTAGCGAAACGATTACAACAATACTGTTGTATTTTTCTGATTGTACAAATAATCAGTTAAATTCTACAAGCATGAAAACCTAAAGAAACGAATTTTTATATAATCATTACATCAAGAAATGTTATATTACAATTAATACAAGAAAGTTAAAATAGAATGTGGAAAGGGAATCATACAGGAAAGAGAAGAAATAAAAAGCTTAAGGTTTGCCAATGGTATTGTAGTATTACGGGATTCAGAACAAGACTTGGAAAACATAACAAATGACATGAACGTGGTCCTAGAGAAAGATTTCAATAAGAGTATTTATTAATAGAGGGAAAACCTTTATGGTGGTGGAGTGTAATATGGAAAATAGTGGAATAACAAAGGGTGTTAGACTGAGAAGGGATATTTTGAAGGAAGTTAAGGAATTCTCCTACTTGGGCAGCATAATAACTAGTAGAGATGGTAGAAGTACAATAAGCATAAAGAGTAGGGTAACACAGCCAAGGAAGTCTTTCGCAAAAAAGAGGAATTTACTTACGGGTAATGTAAGTATGAATATTAGGAAATCATTGCTAAAATTTTCCGTGTGGAGTGGATGGTAGGGGTTGCAGAAATGAGAAGAATAGAATATTTCGAAATGAGGTACTATAGGAGAATGCAGAAAATCAAATGGGTGGATCAAAAATTAACCAGGATGTTCTAAGCAGATTAAGAGATGAGAGAACAATATGGAAAACTTTGACCAAGAGAAGGGATACATTAAAAGACCATTTTTTGAGACATGAGGGTCCTGTAAAATTAGCATTAAAGGGAAGTGTGTGGGGTACGAACAGACGAGGGAGGCCAAGGATGGAATACGCTAAGCCGAATAGGGAATCTGTGGGATGTGACAGTTATGTAGAAATGGAAAAGCTTATGCAGAATAGGTTAGCATGGAGGGTTGCATCAAACCAGACTAAGGACTGATTACTACTACAGCAATTACGTGAATATAAAACAAAAATGTATTCACTATTCATTTCCTAAAATTTTATTAGTTAATTAAATTTACTCGAAAAATTTCTAAAATTACAATACATTTGAGAAATTGTACAAAGTTGATTGCTATTTACATAAGTTGTTTGATAAGATGAAAAAAATTCCAGCAAATGAAGAATAACGGTTTTATAGTCACGGTAATAAATAAGTTCATTAATGAGTTTGTTATTTTACAAAATTAATACTAAAATTTCTGTAATTTATTTTAATTTAGAAAAAAATTCAATTTAAAATTATATCATAAAATAGAATTTTTCCGGAATCTGCAGGTTTCTGTAGGAACTCAATGAATTTGTTTTTCCATAAGGTGGTGTTTGTTTCTCTTTAATGGTTCCGACGAAGGATATCTTTGAGAGTGTACCTGACGGTAATAAGCGTAGAAAAAAGTCGTGGTTCTGTGCTGATTCTTGGTAACTTTAGCAGCTTGTCGGGAAAACGCAAGCAGCAGTGAATCAATATAATCCTCGGGCTTGGGGGTTGACTTCTGATTGCAAACAAAGTTAGACTCGTTCTCGGTGTTTCCTGTACGTTAGGCAGCTCAGCCAACCCCGTCTTGTTTTCCCGATGCTCCATCCCGTGTGTCGCCGAACTGAGGGGAAAAGCATCTACAAAGGCGCTTGAGGCGAATGTAGTGTAAATGTCACCTTTTCGACCACGAATATTATACCAGTATAACGAATTCGTGTGGATTGGTTCATAAATTACAGTCTGCGATGTTTCAGCTGATACCTAGTTGTTGTTTGATGTTAACATCCACCCTCATAATACTTCAGCCTCAAAGTAAGGTCCGGTTGATCATCAGATAAACTTGTCATCCAGTCTTCGGTGATAATTTTATTCAACCTACTCGGTTACAGCAGCACTGAAGTTCGAAGGTGATTACAAATTGACTTAAGAATAAATTTAATGGACTTCAATTATTTTATTTTAAATTAGCGACACAATTACAACAATAATTTACTAATTTGGACTCAACGCCTTTGAAATGTCATAAAGTGGAGGGTTATGAACTGAACCTATGAAGTGTCTGCTATGTTCTGGTACGCAGTATTAATGATTTATAATTTGGTTACTTGGTCGTCGTGGCGTCTGCTTCTTTGGTGATGATGAAGAAGCAGGTGCCAACTCGGCAGTTGTAGGCAAACTGTATGGCTTTGTTTGTTTCTTGTAGAACTTTCCGTATTGCTCTAAACTGAGTCTATTTTACTAATTCTCTTCGGGCGCATTGACAAGGCTGAAACTACGCCTTCTCAATTTCTTTTATTTTTTCAATAGTGTGACATCCCACAGACTCGTAGCCTGACTCCAACTTGTCAGTCTGTAATTTATGCCTGGGACGATAAAAGGCTCAATATCTGCCTACCTCCCATCACTCAGATAGGCAATTTCTTATCAAAATAAAAATAATGAAATTGTCTTCCATTACAAGGCAACTGACAATTATATATTATTTGATCACTGAATTACAATGATTTCACTAGATGAAGCTTTGTGACTCAGACGTTTTCCATATTTCTAAAAATTCCAAGAATGAAAAAAAAATATTTCTTACATTTTTCATCATTTTTAACTTCTGAAACACAAGGACTAACATGTTATAGCGCATTATTTTATTTACATTTTTTTAGATTTTAAATTATCGAAATTCAGCTAGAATATTCTAACTTGAAGACAGGCAAGCAATAATCCTCTTTAACAAATATATATATTATGTATAAATTAATATATTTAATAGTGCACAGCAGCCATTAAAGAAATAGTTTTTTATAAATAAATAAAATTATTATCATTTTAAAAGCGCAAATAAATTGTTAAAATAATTTTTAAAATAATTATCCTTTCCCCTTATCGTTACATTGTGATAATTACTTGTGATATACTTTTGAAAAAAATAGGAAAGTGTTGGTTTTGATATATTCTGATAAAAGAGCAATAAATTGTACTGAAATTATGAATTCCGTTAAACATGAGCTGTTGATCAGCACTAAAATAGGCGTGATGCTCCAGATAAAGCATCACGATTTAATAATTGAAAAATGGGAAGAATTGAGAAATATTTTGAAATTATTGGCTAGCAGAAACTTTATACCTGCGTGGACGTTACTAATGGATCTCTCAATTTTCTAATTTACCTTGTTTATATGTTCTAAACTTTCATTGGGCTGCTCATAAAGACTCGACACGGATTACTTAAACTTTTCGTCACGCGACGACAATCTCTACGGCTCACTCCATTTGTAAGGCTTTCTCGTTTGTTTGATCCCGTGTTATTTCTAGAGCTTCCGGTAAACTAGGTTCTTGTAATGGCTTCCTCAGAGGTGTGACAAGCTTCTGACAGAGCCGACAATTTCCACCCTCACATAATATCGTAATGAAGATAATTTACGGCGTACAGAACGTTACAATGAAATTTCATGTCAAGGTGGAATATAGAAATACAATGGCGTGTGAGCTGGCTTCTAAAAGTTTCAGATTTATTTTAAAAGGTTGGGGGAAATAGCAATGAGATAAATAATCAACAAACGTAAGCCTTTTTTAAACATTCCTTGGATTCAGGGAAACTTGTCACGAGAAATAATCAAATATAGTAAAATTAGAACAATAAAACCACACCTCAACAGTAAAACTGCTGGATCGAATACTCTAATTAATTATTATATTCCCAATATTAAGTTCTGATTTCATTGAAATAAATTACTGAAACTGCCAAATTAGGCAAAAATAAATTTTAATAAAATAAAGAATTCAGAGCATTATAATACTAAGGCGTATCTTTACTCTCCTTGACACCTCTTCAGAAGAAATTTAAATAATATATTTCTAAACATTTATATTTCAGTTAAATGAAACCTGTTATTTGATGAAATTTAAAGCATATACCTGCCTCTCTGAGCCTAAAAACACTTTTAGTCAACCACATTCGGACTGCATATATAAGTGCTTCAGTCTACTAACCACACTTATTAATCTTACTAGTGAAGAAATCAAAAGTGTCACTCTGCACACTTTATACTAAAACTCTGAACGCAAATTAAATATGAGCTACTTAACATGACCTTCGTCAGTGTATTCCCCCCAAATTCTGTCCACATTGTTGCCATGTGGTTGCTGATTCTCCATTTTCCCGATATCTCTCACTGCGTTACGCCAACAATAGTGGCGCTGGTCTATGTACCTTTATAATTACACAATACTTTCGGCTTACTGTTTACAAAGAGTGTGTACATCAATGGAAACGCCGTATACCTCGAATATTGTGTAATCCTCAACACTGAAGATGAATTCATAAAGAAAAAACAAGTGTGGAAAAATATAAATGTTCCGAAAATAATTCGTGGGTTCAAAAGTTATTCAATTTGAAACCACAATAAATATACACATCCGCGATACTCAAGCGACGAAGAGAAGTCGCGCACTTTGTCGGGATAAAATTGTTTTGGCAACGTTTCAAGTAACACGAGTGTGTGATTAAAGAAAATGGATCTGAAAGAGGCAAATATATTTCCCAAACACAAGTGCGTGGCCAGTAGCGTGAATTACTACACCCATTTCTATTCCCAGCAGAATCCTTCATAACTTTCCGCTCAGTTTCTCACATTAACGAGGCAAGCTGAACGCCGATTCATCACTTAACCAACACTTAAGCCTCACCGATTATACCTCGCTTAAATTGCCTAATACATAAACGAATTCAAAATTGAGCAATAAATCAACTTGAGTACGGTGCATAGTGAAAAATTGAATACAGGTGCGATTCGATATTAAGTCGAAACAAAAAAAGGCAGGTATACATTGCATACTATTATGGACAAAATGATTTAATAAATTTTATTCAAATAATGATTCAGTATTTTTCTGCATTTTAGAGTAGAAGTCATACTTTAAAGAATTACTGTTGGTTAGCATTTCACTTCACTCTCTCTCTTTCTCTTTGTAATGAATAATAAAACTGAAAAATTGGGGACCGATAAAAAGGGGAAGGGATCTACGCATAATTCAACTGGGAAATGCTCTTAATCTCGATGTAGACTTTTTTTAGGAGGGGAGATAGGGTTGGGTGGAGCGGTGTGTTTGAAGGTGTATTCTGGCTAATAGAAGCTTATAAATGCTTGTGCATGAGGTCTGCAGAAAATTCCAGTGACAGGGGCAATTAAGGGGAAAGGGGAGATGATCAGACGGTGAACATTTGGTTGTTAAAACAAAGAGGCAGGGGGAAGCGAAACCAGCGGGAGGTGCATTAACAGGGAACGGGAGTTAACTAGACAACTTTGATTAACAAACCAGTTGACGGAACTTTTACGGACAAATTCCAAATCGTAAAATAATAATACAATGTCCGATTTTATTTAAATCTCTTTCCAAACGTAGCCATCTCGACACTTAAAAAGCTTTTATTCCTCCATTTTTTTCATTATCCAGTAAACATGGGTAGGAATACAAAGAACGACTAATCCCAACTGCGAAACCAGTCAAAGATCGTTAATAAAATAATGTATAAAATATACGTATAATTTATCAAAATATTAAACTTATTTACTTTTTCTTCGAAAACCAAAAACACTTGTACAGATATCTTTATACTGTAACGAGGAAATTTTGAAGACATCCGGCAGTGTAGATTATCGACTGATGGAATCATTACAAGTGGCAGTTACCAACTTGAATACAAAACATATGTAATAATTTGTAAAATTTGCTAAAACAACATAATCATCTTCTTCCGCGAAGCCTTTGCCATCAATGAAGCGCTAGGGATGATCCAAACACCCGTGCAACTAATTTTTTCATATACTGGCATCAATGGAAACGAGATGGCAGACTTAGCAGCAAGCACCCCATCACCCTGGGTGAACTATTTCACACTTAGACCTCAGACAACATCTCATTAGAACAATAAAATCATCAAGGGAGGAGAAATAGACACAGAAAGGGCCAACTAAACTTGCCGATATAAGAAATACCTTTCACCCAGGAAAACATCCTATGAGACGACAGAAGAGAGCAGATTACCTATAGACTACACATTTACGAGTATCCCACTCCAAACTAACAAATGAACACATCTTATCCAAAAATACACCAACACTTTGCAAATTCTGCAATAGCCCTATAACAGTCAAACATATATTCGAATATAATTCAACACAAGTCCACAGAAATAGAAATCTCAGCCAAATACTCAACCATACAAACACAATACATCATACAATAAAATTCATTATTGACTTAAAGCTCCTTAATAAATTATTGCAACCAATTAAATGTTATCTATTTAAAGAGGTGCTAAAAAATGTGGCAGAAGCTTATGACCTCAACTTAAAATAAATAACAAAAAATGAGTGAACGATTACAATAAATATTTATTACGCGACTATCAGTTTAATTCAGTTTATAGAAGAATTATACAAATGCGCATAATTTATTGCCAATTAATTCCTTACCTATCAATCATACTTTCCACTGGGATAATTATCTAATTTCAGATAATGACAGCAACTAAAAATGTAGATTGGTTTCCAAAATGCAAAGCATTAAACTTAATACGAAAGTCAAAACGGACAGAAATTTATTAAGTAGTATTCTCGTTATTATAATCAATGACATAATCTTTATACCTTTATATTATTTATCTTTGTTATTTCAAATCTTTTCTTATAATCTTTCACTATTCACTAATAACTTTATACGTAATACAAATATCTGTTATTTTTAATATATTTATTGCTAACCTGCAGAGAGTCCATATTCATACTGCAACATGTTTTTACATTAAATTATAATATTTGTCTACTTTAGATTTATTAATAATTTAATTTATATCAATTCACCCTCATAAAAGTTCAGGGATTTTTTAAACTGACATCTGAATTTTGATTTTAGAATGCAGAAAGAAGCAGAGTGGAAAATATCTGTATACTTAATTACAAAACAGGATATATTACTTTGACCTTTTCGTGTATAGAGTAGAACACAGAGCTGCGCCCAGTAACTATTTAGCTTAGAAATTGTTAAACGATATCAAGGGAACACAACTACAAAATAGTCAGAATTCAAAGCCACTATTTAATCTCTGACATAATGCACACAAATTATTTTAATTCTCCTTAAATTGCCGCTTTTAACAGATGGGTTCGTGAAACACTGTTTAATATGATACTATGAAACTGCAGTTAGATACTGAGTGAGATTTTTTGGCTCTATCAATCCCAAGCGACAAATAGATCTTTATCGTCCTGTACTCCAGACCCTCTCTTCCTACCCTTATCGCTCCCTTCTAGCATCTCATCAGATAAAGACTGAAATGGAATCAATTTTTATTAGCACTACGATATCTCTCAACCATTAATGACTCTGGAGGCCGAGGGAGATTCGAAAAGGACTTTCATTGTAACATAGTCCTAAATCCATATCAACGCTGACAAGAGTGATTCAGGAGGGCCAGAGGAGGATCCAGATCAGTATTGACATAGCAGAGATATTCACAAAAACGCACAGTTGACCGAGATGAACTCTACCGGCGAATTGACGAAACTTGCAAAATCGTTTTTAATAATATTATTATATTTTTTAATAATATTTTATTTATGAAGTTAATTAAAAGTATTAAATCGATTAACGTCTGCTATTAAATAACAAATTAAATAATTTCTGACGGATTTTTACAGACAGTTTTTATCTTTTATTTAAGTGGCGTTTCGGCGCAGATTCACGCCTTCTTCAGGTTTATAACTTAATTATAGTAAAAATCCAATTATCTTGACTTGTGCAAACTTTTGACTAGATAAGTTCTTAGTGCTGCCTCGGACCTCACTTTGGTACAAAGAAATTAACGATTGCAACAATTTTGTCGTTTTTGATAATTGTATTTTAACAATAATTTGATTATAATCCTCAAGAAGGCGCGAATATGCGCTGAAACGTCGTTTAAATAATAACTGTCTGTAAAAATCGGTCGGAAATTATTTAATTTGTTAATTGAAAGTAACTCTGTAAATAAACAGATTCAAAAGTCAGTGAAACTATCGTTCTTATAGATTATTAATAATGTAATATGAAGAAACTTCCAGCTTACCTCCCCATATCTAACTTATATATAATAATCTAATAGTTGTCCAACTTTTTTGAAATGTAATTGAAAATAAATCGATTCATATACATAGGAAGATGCTTCCCACCTACTTGGTCCTTTTAATATTCTTTATAATCTTTATAATCACGTTATGTTTTGCGGACGATCAAATATTGATAGCCCAAGAATATGACGATATGAATTACATGACCCGCAAATTAATAGAAGAGTATTCAAAATGGGGATTAGAAGTAATTATGAACAAGACTGAATACATGTGTATTGGAGGAGAACAACAGGACCTAGAAATTGAAAATGAGCAACAAATAAAACGATGCAAGGAATATAAATATTTGGGAATAAAAATATCACAAAAGGGCACACTGGATGAGGCGATTCAAGAAAGAAATGTACAGGGTAGGAAAGCGATAGCCATGCTAAATAGTATTTTATGGGACAAAAGTATTACGAAACAGAACAAACAAAGAATATATCATTCAATTGTAAAAAATATAATAACGTATGGCGCTGAAGTCTGGCCACTAAAAGAACAAATGGCCAAAAAGTTAACAGCTACCGAAATGGATTTCTGGAGGAGGGCGGTAGGCAGATCAAATATGGACAGGATACGAAACACAAAAATCAGAGAAATTATGGATGTCAAACACAACATAATTGATGACATAAGAGACAAACAACTGATCTGGTTTGGACACGTAAAAAGGATGCCAGAAACAAGACTACCGAAACAAATTCTACGATGGAAGCCGGAAGGAAGAAGGAAACAAGGCAGGCCCAGAAAGAGCTGGATTAGTGGCATAAATGAGGAAATCCGAGAAAGAGGAATAGAAGAAAATTTATGGAAAGACAGAGAGGAGTGGCGTTTGGGAATCGGAAGACGCAAGACGTTACAAAACGATATATATATATAATCTGCTAATAATTATATAGCATGTATTATTATAAGATTTTCAACTGAAGGTTACTCTTTTAAAACACGTAGAATGTCGAAAGAGGTGTTAGATATTTCAAAGGAGTATAATGACGTTTGTATAAAAGTTATTAGCTGATTTTAGAGGTTGAAAGAGAACCAGCAGTTGAAAGCTTCTTCAATAAAAATGATTAACTTTGTATGGGAATGTGTGTTAGTTATTATTCTCACTCGGGGGCATATTCTTCTTGTTTCTAGATAAGACAATATGGCTTTAGGAGCTGTTCTTTTTGTGTTTTCACCCCCTGAAGCGGTCGTGATCTGTTGGCCCGAAAAGCGAGAGATATATCTGGAGTAACATCTGCGCAAGGCCAGAGAGTCCTCTCGTCGGGGAAGCGACTCCCGGAATAATGCAATATAAAATATTATTTTCCCCCACGGCAGATAAGCTGGATCTCCCTTCTCTTGGAGAACAAGCTATCTTAGGGTGACTATGGCGCCGTCGACGGCTGAATGGTCGTCCAAGTGTTTTTCTCCGGCGTAGGCGGAAGCGTCCGTTCGTATTGAATGGGCATCGCATGAAGGCAGCATCTGGCTCACACACACACACACATATGGACGCACGCGGATGAGATCTGGCAATATCGTCACCCTAAAGCCGGCTGACTCACTGTGATTGGCCGCGTCTAATATCTGCCGCCGGGTGCACTAATTTGAGGGCGTCGTGTCGTGTCGGTGTCCCAGGCCTCCAACTCGTAACGACGTCGCCAGACCATATTAACGCCGACGTCGCACAGGGAAAGGCAGTGATAAGCTTCCGGAGGGGCGGGAGAGTTATATTTGTGCAGCCCACTCGTTCCGCGAATACTCTGTCTCTCTTCCCTGCCGCGTAATATGTCCGTCTGCCTTTCCGGTAATTTGCCGGGCAAAATTGCGTAGATACCGCAAACGGAGGGTGGCAACGCACCTACAGATTCTGAAAATTCTATCAAACGCGACTTTCTGTCAATATATCTACTAAGTAATATAATCTTTTCTTGACGTTATATGTCCTATTTCATAAATACCTGAGCCATTATACGAAGAAACAACCAATTCACACTCAGAACCTAACACGACCATTATTTCATTTATATTCTACATACAACTTAAATGACTGATTTAATACATTTAAACAAAAGGCAAGGTATTCTTTTAAAATTTTAAAAATACAGGTTATGCGAGGGTTGTCCGCTTTGGTGGCTCTCCCCTATGACAGGATAGGAAGGGATGAAACGGAGATGTGGAAGGCAGTCAAAGGTTGACTATTATCCTCAGACTGTAGTTTAAGGATCCTACCCGATGATTCACATAAAAGGGATGCAGAAAAACCTCTATAGAAACTTGCAGATACTTAAGATAACGGTAAACAGAGCTTGTTTTCTCGACTACATTTGTGGGCAGGCTGACTGATCAAATTGAGAAAGCGAACATCTCTTAACGTATGCCTACGATCTGTGACCTCAAAGCATGCACACATCAAACTGCTTAAGGTCATCTCGGCTTGAAGAAATGGTAGGGGGAGATAAAAACCAGATCTAGGAAGCCATCACATCCAGACTTCCTTGTACTCCTCTGGGTTCGCCCTTTCCAATGTCTGCTATTTTTTATGGTAACAGGCTACATGAGGTGACCCAGAAGCTGGAAACTCCTCTTTAATGTTATAGGGAGGGTATTGAAAAGGGAGGATGTGGATGGTAGAGCAAGGAAGCTAAGAGTTGACTAGGTTACAGTTAAAAGAATTTAAGCGCAGTGATACACCTGAAACAGATGAATGGGCACACTAGAAAACCTGTCGTCCGAACACACTACGACTTAAAATGTTTGCCCAGAGGCGTTCCTATAGCAATCACCCGATCGACGTGTCCTGGAGTACAAAAAGGCCTCACGTCTATCATCTGCTGTGTGACATCGTGTTTGTCCAGTATGCGTTTCTATACCATTCATGCTTCGGATTGGCATGAAATTTTGGTATAGAGTCGTGCTCTGTCCAGAAAAGTTTCTATTAGATCTTATGAAGATTTTGGTTCTTTCCTTTCGTCCTTTCAGACCAAACAAGGTACTACCACAAATACCTCACGTAGTCCAACGAGATGATTAAACTCCTTATATAATAATACTCGAAAATAATTTAATTTAACTAATGATTTCAAAGACGCATTGTAAATGATTGAAGCACACTAGGGCAGCGCACAATCAATTCTATTTTTCATAGATATATACGAATATTACACATTATTTCACTCTAATCAGACTGAAGAAATGGTCCAGATATCTTATTCCTATAAATATAATTGAATATTTGAGTATTTTCCCGTATTTATGTGCTTATTTAAGGTTATTATGATTCATTACAGTGTTTAATATGGAAAAATGGGGTTTGAAAAAATATATTTTCAAAAATGTGAAGCTGTCGCTGAAGGTTTAATCACGTGTTTACAAAGAGATTACTGTAGCGGGGTAATATAAATTATTTCCTTGGCATCGTCGGACACTAAAAATAAGTTGAATGTCATTAGTTTCCAGGAAAATTTTAAATTTATTCTCTATTTTGAGTTTGAATAAGCCATAATATAAGACAACGAACCTCATAACTGAATAATTTCATAAAAGTTGTATATTAAAAGGCACCAAACAGTTTGCATTTTAAAAATGATATCTTGTTTCTAGTTTTTTGGTCCTTCTGTATTTAAATATGGTTTCTTATTTTTTACTCTACTTAAAGTCATTCTGCCTTGAAATGTTGTTATAGAAGTAGCGTCGAAACGTCCAGATATGTTTTCTCTGTTATGTTTCTCATATTAAACGTGTCTGGAAACTAAGTTCATATAATTTATTATTAATTAATATCCAGTTTTCCTTTTTACTTCCCAACTAAAACGCTTATGTTCTGAAATCCGGTCAGCCCCAAGACGTGCTCACGTAAAACGGTTCATTGTGGCGCCAGAGTTTCCCCGGTCTGACAAGGAGTTACTTACAAACAAGTGGATCACGTCGGAATTTTCCATCAGTGGAATGCGTGGTGTCCAGGACGTCTGCGGGGGTGTGGAGTGTATCACGAGAGAGTATTGTCTCCAGTGCTGACGCCAGGTCCTCCAGCGAGTCCTCCAGACCCCAAACCCGGCCGGGGAACCCACACTAATAAAAAGTTGCGCAGGGCACGTTCACACGAGAGGAAAGGGCGTATCGTTGAGAAAATTACATCGATACAGGGAGACAGAGTGGAAGAAAGAGATACAGGAGCATAGGAGAAAAGGGGGGAAAAATTCCTTCTCCTCTTCCAGATCATCTTACACAAGAGATTCCTGCTGGAACTACAAGAGTAAATTTCTTACCAAAACAGGTATTTAGAAAATAATTACAGTTACATTCCGTTGCCAGGTACTTGAAAATGCATTACCACAACACTATGCATATATATTAATAATGTGGCTTAAAAAGGGGCCAATGTGGACAGTGACGCGCTAATTCATGAACGCCCAGGGTAGACAAAAGTAATCTAAAGCCAGAATGTAACTAGTTAATTATTGATTTCCGTACTTGAAACAAATAGCAACGTTTCATTCCTTATCTAAGGACTATTACATATGATACAGTTAAAAAATTAAATATAATTTTGTATTGTAAAATTTTTAAAGTGGTAAAAATGTTAAATTATAGTTTATTTAATATTTTTCTTTACAATTTTTCTATTTTTAAATTATCAAATGTTAATAATTACTTAATTATAATTCCTTCAGAACCAAAAATCTATTCATAAAGTAACCGATAAAGATATTTTTATTTTTAATCTACCTCACCTGAAGAAGTTTAAAATAAGAGACGAATGCGGTGTTTTAAAGTATTAAATTAAAGAAGAAAAATTTACTTATTTGATATATGTTTTCTGGCTTCCAGTATATTTCAGTTATGTTTGTATACATTAAAATGTTGGATATAATTGTGAAAATTTTCTTGCATTTATCACACATAGAAAAAGTAAAATAGATTCTTTTTCTTTCAAATACAATTCTCGGGTTTCAACCCGGGTCAAAGATTGCTTACACAACGTTTCGACAGTAAGCTCCGCCACCGTCGTCAGGCTGCGAAACGTTGTGTAAGGAAACTTTGACCCGGGTTGAAACCCGAGAATTGTATTTTAAACCAATTCACCGGGAAAACCTTCGCTCTCTATATTATTTTTCAATTTTGCTCATCAACACTGGTTTTGTTACCTACCAGTCTTTACTGAACAGCATAATAATTCGACTTAATTTGTCTACTTCTTGAATACAGAAACTAAAATATATTCTGATATGGGAAAACCCGTTCTACGCAAGAAAGCATTATTAATGTTACTGTAATCAATTGTTAAATTTTAAAAATAAACGTTCATGAGTATTTAATATCAGCTGATGCATTACAGTTAATTGAGGAACATAAATATTTCATTCCGTTGACTTCAATAGGGGAAAACTATTAAAGAATGGACTTGAAACCTGTTTAGGACCAGAACTGCGTACAATTATACAGAGGTAAATCTGCTGAATTCAGTCAGATCCAGAGTCATGAATATACTGTCGACCTTCCTCTCTGACTGATTCTCCCCAAGAAGACGGTTCATAATGTTGAATATTCTTCATCCTTGACAAATGTCTCAACATTCTAAACAATTAAACGCTGTTGGTATCAAAATATATAGTTTTAGTATTATTAGCTTTGTTCTAATTATAATTTTGTTTTAATTAATTAATTTATTTAATTGTTGAATAATTAAAGAAAAATGTATTTCATGGGCTTGCTCCTAATTATAGTGTATGTTCCTCATTACTGGGCTAAAACAAAGCTGATTTTCATCTCTGATTATTAGGTTTATAACTCATTATCAGATCCGCTCCACAGATCCTATCTCTGTGTGTATATACTGACACATCGTTAGTTCCTGAGTGAAAAGCCTTGCATGTTCAGTGTTGCCCGTTGGCTACAGACAGACAATACCCTTAGCTTTTGTGTCTGCTGATTTACATCAAATGCACATAGTCTTCCCTTCGGTCATTCCGTAATGTATTCTCTTGCACACCTCACGGCGGTTTTAAAGTTTTCTTCTTGATAGATCAACTGCTCTTTCTCCCATTTTGTGCGAGCTCCAATAACAGTCTACTATCCAGCTCACCAAAACGCTTACAAAGTAGTCAATTTTAGATTAAGTAAAATAGTCTGCCGAACTATTTTCAATGAACCAAAAGTATTGGAGGTGTAATTGTAATGGCATAAAGGTCAACGATACTAGTGTTGGCGCGACACCGGACGTAAACGCACGAGAATGTTCTAGCTATACCAGCCATGTGACACGAAATAGATAAATTGTGACATGGTAAAGCTGTACCTCATAAAATTTTAAGGGGGTGAATTGTATACGTTAGCGGGATTGGGATGAAGGAGTAGAAAGGTTGGACACGGGAGAGACTGAAAGACTGATGGAAAATGATTGAAAATCACTCCAAACAGAGTGCCGTAAAAATTTATGTTAGTCAAACTTGGTGTCAGGAAGTCCAACGGGGCGCTGTTCTTAAACGCCGAGGAGTGTTCGAGTAACGACGTGAGAAAGTACGGAACGTAGCCCATGTCACGTTAAGTGTAAAAAAATATTATATTGGCATGGACTCTGTTTCCGCAAATTAGATACGATTGGTTGAACGAATGAAAGATCTAAGTTAATAATATTCACGAACTTCGATCATACTTGTATATCAATTGCCCTCAATAAAATAATTATATTAGCGCAATTAAATAATTCTCGGTTTGTACTTAGGAAATCTTTAATTGAATTATACTCATTTAAAGTGATCCTGAGATCTCAAATTTGAAACAACAAATATTAATCAAAAGAATCTGGACCCAAAATCATTTCTGCAGCTGTATTCCAAAAGGGAAGTAACAGGTTACAAAATTATTGGAGTTAATGACGCTTAGGTGTGACAGGAGTTGTAGCACGCATGAGATTACGCCACTGTATTATTACTCACACATCTCGAGTTCTCTCAGTTAATTTAAAATTATATGTTTTCTTCCACAAACGTAAAAATTCTGTTCACTGGTCGCCGACAACATATCAAAGTATTATGTTCTATGCTAAGCTGGTTATTCAATTGTATTATTTTTATAAGTGTTCAATTGTCATTAACATTTAATGACTAAAAGAAGTAACATTATATTAATAGTGGAAATTTAGATCTTTCCATTTTTTCTGGACATAATATGGGACTTTTTAATATAATACTGTTGATAATTAATAACAACAATTAGCGTACCTTTAAATATTAAAATTTGACCAGTGACAAATTGAAACATTAAGATTTTTGGAATTTAAAACGCTAATTTTTGTAATTATTAGTTAATTGATTAATTCACACATTTGGATGGTAATAAATAAATGTATTTTTAATGAAGTTACGTGCAAAAGGCTTTAATATTTTTGCAATCTAAAAGATCCTTACTAATCGTGAATTATTGTGTAAATGAGAGAATTTTTCACATTGGTTTACTTTGTACAGAAAAAATTCCACCTTTGTGCAAAAAAGAACGACGCTCTTCCTCAAACTAATTTCGAAATTCATGAGATCCTTGCACAGAGAAGGTGAGCGACAAGTCAACATCGGAAAGCTGCCACGAGAATGTCTTTTCGCTCCTAGCTAATTTTGAATGTTTCAGCTGTAGTAGTTTTTTCCTCCTTTTCTTCTCATCTCCTAGGGCCTGGGCTGCGGAAATCCGCAGTCTACATTTTACAGGTCTTCGTTTTGTCGTCGTCAATAAAACAGGGCACAAGCATTGTTCCCACGAGACCGCAGACCTCGGCTGTCTCTCTCTTTCTGCATTCGCAATGTCTCCACCGAAGAACTGTGTCATCTCATTATCTCCTGGATGGTGGCAGGCCTGCCTCAGATAAAAATGTCAATGTTTGGCGTGAGTGATAGGAAGCATTCACTCGCGTTCCCCATTTCAAAGAGATTCATAAATATGTTCAATTGTTAAGGTATTTCTCTGATCTATTATCTAAAGCGTACAATTATTTTATGGAGTATTTCCAAAGCTGAAATATGGAAGATAATACGTGAATTCTTTCCAGTTATTGAAAATGATTATATCAGAAACATATACGATTAATACGAATTTCATAATATCATTATCCACAAATCGTTTACGAATGAAAAACTAGTTTTCGTGACTAGAATAAATTACGACTCATTCTCCGACTCATGTATCACGTTTCTTCCTACAATATGCAGATATATATTCTATGTTAGGAATATTATTCCTCACCAGCCGTATCAGATGTCACCATTTTAGCGCCACCTATGAGGTCACGATGAGGCATTGTCTACCAAAGAATGATAAACGTTTAGGCCTTGACCAACGTTTACCACGCTCCTTGTTATGCTACACGTGTCTTCATGAACAAATATGGAAGAAATAAAAGTTATCCGGCGAACAATTGCATCGTGGTGCATCGCGGGACAGCAACGGATTCCAGTTTAGAAAAATATCATAGACTAAATTGAAAGTATATAAAATATATTTAGTGGTCAGTTTGGTTTCTAAAGTTCTTAGAAACGAAAAGAAATATATTTAATTAAAATTCGTGTTTAATCAAATTAATATGAGACATTTATTTTGCTCGTTTATATACATGAATATGGAATATTATGTCACAAGTTTATTTGAAAAATTTTCTAACGATATTAATAAATATTTTTTATTAATGACTATCTGTGGGTCGTTGTTGCCGCGGTATTATTTATATTTAAGTCGACAATAACAATATAAGTACAGATTTATATTGGTATTATTATTACGGATATAAAATGTACCAATTTCATTAAAATAAAATATTCGTTACAATGAAACTCAAAGAGTACTTTAATTCTGTTTTATTTGACTTGTACGAAAGCCCCGGTGCTTCTTTATATATAGTCGTAATCATTTGCACTGCGACTCATAAAACGTTTCGCTAGTTTATTAACTAATTAAAAAGGGCAATTACTTAAATAAAATATTAGTTAAATTTAAGCGTTATTTCACGCATATCAGCAACTTAATCGTCTCGTCTGACAAGTTACGTGAGGTCATAATATATCCTGTTGCAAGTTTTGTATTTTTATTTAGGGTTGGACCATTTGTGGCGAGGAAAGGGGTAAGGAAGGAACCATAATCGTCGGATGATCGACAGAAACCTTCTCTGAGGAGAGCATTACTATGCACCAAAATTTAATACAATCGGAGGAATGATATATAAACGTAAAGACAAGCAGAGCAGATGATTGACGTGGGGAATTTTTGCCCTAAGAGGAAGGAAGGAACCTAAATCTTCAAAAGATCGATAGGAAACTTCTCTGGAGTGATCACCGCTAAACACTAAACTTTGAAGCCTACCTGATGAATGGTATAGGATCGCAAAAGTGACAGTGTTTGAACGACGCCAGGCAACAAAGCCAAGATTAGAAAATAACCAATAGGCATACAATTAAAATACTCGTATAATTCTTTGTTTTCTAATTTGAGTATTTATTCATAAAGCTCTTGTACATCCATTTCAATTGTACGCCATTTCCGATTATTATTTCAATAAAGATAAGATTCAATTTTCGGTTCAATACACGCCGCATTAGAAGAAGTTAAAATTTAACGACATTGCAAACACGCACCAAAACGAACCAAAAAAATCCATAATATATTTTATGGTACTTCTTTTTTGAATACTAGTCTTTGTCCACGATTTTTTAGTATTGTTCACATTTAGTAATTATATTTCAGGTCGTAGCATGTGAGCTATATTTTTATTTGATTGAAAATCCCATCTTGATTACTGTTGTTAAATAAGTGGTTCAAAATTGAGTATCACCTAACAGACGTTTCAGACCTTTTCAGAGGTAACATAGAAGCTAATCGTGTACTGCACTGATCTAGTTGAGCCTTTTGGCTGTTTCCGAGTAGCGGAAAGGCGACACTCCGCGCCGTCTCAGTGTGGCGAAATAGTTGAGATTGCTGGAGTGTTGGCAGGCAGCATTTAGGTAGTTAACGACCACACCGCAGCGAGAGTCCGGGGCGTCTAGTTATCTTCCGCTTTGATGTGGTGTCCGCTCCGAGGGGGACGTCATCTCCAGGCGCCACTGTGCTGTGGTTAAGGTCCACCTTCAACAGCCCCGGGGAATTCCCCGGTGTCTGCCAGGGAGCATTTTCCACCAATACCAAAAATGCAACCGTATTTCTCCACTTCATTACATTAAATATAATATTATCGTTTGACAATGAATTCACAAATTATAAACGAGCAATTAATGTAAGAGACTGAATTGATTTACAGAACTGCATAATTAATTTATTGAGATTGTTCCAATATTACGAAGGAGAATAGAAAATTACATCATTGGGCAAATCCTGGATGTATCTATGATACAATTCTACCATCCTATTACGTGAATAGATTGAAATTAAATTAACTGGAAGAAATAAGTAACCGAGTTAAATATTTATTTTTGTAAAACAATGTTTTCACGTCGTGGGTTTTAGCGGAAGGAAATGTAAATTATTATTTTTCCCAGTGACGTTATATATATCGTTTGTGAATCCAATATTTATGTTAAGATCTGCAGTTTGGTCACCCTTACTAATAAATTATTCAAGAAAATGTCTGATAGAATAAATTTGCAGCATCCAATTACCAACTATGATTGTAAAAATATTACTACGATACTTAAAATCGTATCTCTGGAATATCAAAGTTGTTAGTATGATTTGGAATTTATATTTAAGATAGATAATATTGATTGCGATGATTTACTTGGTAAATTACATTTTTAGAGATCCTTCCTGGAATCTCTAGATTGAAAAATGTGTTTTTAAAGAATCTCATAATATAAATGTCAAACTTTGTAAATGTAAAAAATATTAATTTGTTTAATTGTGAATTTTCAGAATTATTAAAGTGGGTTGATAGTGACTTGATGCATAAAGAATATTTGACTGTTTATTATAAATATAATTTTGTCACTTTACCAATATACATAAAATATGTAATTTTTTTACATTATTAAAATAAATTAATTGTTTAAAAATTTATTTCGTTTGTAAATAACAAAAATTCTGATTATAGTGGTCCACAAGAGCTCTGAAAGAAATGATCCATTTTACTTTAATTATTTAAGCAATAAAGTTTTCTATTACATTTTTATTTTATTTTTTTAAGTTTAAAAAGAAGTTTTCGGATATTAAAAAATAAATTTTTAGCTATGTTAAATAAACGCCCCCCTTAAAAGTTAATTATTAAAATATCATTGAAATCTTCAGTAATTTTATAAATATACACCAAACTAGGATGACTTTTCTTGCCTTTCACAGAGGATACGTCGCTACGGTCTCTTTAGTGCGTCTCATTATTCGCAAATTACTGCAAAATAGGGCTTTGTCAACGGAAAAAAATTCAATTTCGGCTAAGTATGTATTTAATTGAAGGTAGTGATTTGGGTTATAGGATGTTGCCGGCGCCCCAGGCACGCGGCAGGAGGGTGAGTAATTTTCACCCTTGCAGAGCGGGATTAGCCAACGAGGTTCAACCTGTCTGCAGGGGATGGACGCAGTCTGTGTCACCCTCGGGAAAAATCTCTGTCGCGTGTTTGAGTCAGCTGCGCGTTCATTGCAAGTGCTCGTGGGAAGTGACACATGGCTGCCAATCACGTCAGAAAAGAAAAAACAACCTACGGACCTCACAGATTGAGATTTTTGACAGTACCCTGATGAGAGACAGGAAATTAACATTTTAATTGCTGCGTTATACCGTCAAAAAGAAACAGTAAAGCAACAAGAAAATTTTCATTACATCATAGTTTAAAGTATTAGTATTCATGTACAGTAAAATTAAAAGCAATTTAAAAAGGTTCTCCGATTTCCTTCGGAGTGGAAAGAAAGAGAAATCAAACAAACATGGAAATCTCAGTTATATCCAAAACATTCGTAAAGGAGTGGAACAACTTAATTAATATATCATAATTTTGTGAGAATAAGAAAATTAGTATTTCATATAAAGTTATATTATAATCCATACACTTAAAATTTAAAAAAAGTTGTTTATGCAGATTGTGTCCGTCTAAAGATATGAGACGCTATAATTAAGCACGGAACAAGAACGTTTAAAGCAATCACTAATTTAACATATTCACAAAATTAACTTTACTTTCCCTGCTACGAAGAGTAAAAAATAAAAGCTCAGAGTGTTATTAAATAAAATTTAATACATAAATGAAATTTGTTCTTTCTGTGTATGCTAGCATGTTCTGCATATAAATTTAAACGCGTGGAGTATTTTCGATAAAATTTTATACACGTTTTCCTTACGATCAGGAGAAAAACACTGTGGCGTATAATACGATTACCATCCCTAGCAGGAGGGAATTTTTTTTTAAAGATTTCAAAGTATCCAATATTACGCTCGAATAAATATTTTTCGCAAAAAATGATATTGGTAGTGTTTCTCCTGATATTGTATGTACAATTTAAACCCCTTTAGATGTGGGAACATTTGAAAAGCGTTTACTGATAAATATTTCTTTAATATAGTATTAAAGTACATGTATAATGTGAAGTTCATCCCGAAGCAGTAATCCAAAGATAACAACTCTTTCAGTCTTTCCGCTTATAAATATATTTGTAGAAACAAGACTCGGAATAATTATGCAGATTTTTGAATAAATATTAATTTAGGTATGAGGAATTTGGTCATCAGTAATATTTTATGAATGTGAACCATATGACTGACAATATTAGGGAGATTAGTGCTTAGGTGCAATGTAAAACACGACCATGTTGTTGTTGTAGTAATCAGTTCTCAGACTGGTCTGATGGAATCCTCCATGTTCTGCACAAGCCTCTTCATTTCTGCATAGCTATCACATCCCACATAATACCTAATCTGTTTAGCGTATTCTATCCTTGGCCTCCCTCTTCGGTTCTTACCCCACACACTTCCCTCTAATGCTTCTGTTCTTCCCCTTTCTGCAGCTCCTATCGTCCAAGTAACACACCCATATAACGCTACTAACCCGCGTAAAACAAACACATCTACGCCTAGAATTGCTGACAAAGGAATTTCGGAAAAAGCTACCATGAGGAAATTAGTTGGAGCATGTACTGTTCAAAATTATGGACTTTCATTCGTTAACAGTGTCTAATCAAGGTCCATACTCAGCTACCCGATACTACAAGAATTATAATTAGCATTTTTTCAAAGACGATCGTTACACGGGAATTCCGAGCACGTAAATGTTATTTCACAGTCTTCCGATTGTCGTATTCAGAAATAGAGTGGTATTTAGGGTAGCACGCAGGGGTGAGTTTATGGAGATTGATTGATTGATTGGTTGGACGATTACGTCGCATAAGGATGAGGCGGCGAGGGGTAACCCAAGGCAGGGGGCGACACACTCATCGATTATGCGACCGTTTGATCCGTTAAGATTACTCCAGCTGAATACTGATGTCGCTTTGTGATGCCATTACTTTCCGACTCAGATTCGTCGCATCAGACACAGCCTAATACTGTCATGGGAAAAGGAAATACAGTACTGCGGCCCTTTTCCAAGTTCTAGCTACACTGCACCTGTCACTCAGGACTCGTCCAGTACACCAGTAACGAACACCAATTAACTGATTATGTTTAGTACATACAATAATTTGCCGACAGTCGTGAAAATATATATATTAGTGGTGGATGTCCGAGTGGGGGGGGATATTCCCTCAAAGGAAAGAAATGAAATGTTTCAAAAATTAACGCATTTTTGGATTATAACGCATAGGATTATATTGTAATAGTTTATATTTTCACATTGTACGCTTTATTCATTAGTATTAATAATAGGATTATATTAAAGTATACCAGCTTAGCTTGCAGACAAATTATAATATGAGAAATAAATTTTTATAAAAAATTTTGTATAGCTGTTTCTCATATTAAAATTTGTTTGGATTATTTAACAATTTTCCCTTTTCTAAAAAGTCACACATACCAAGATTTTTTAATTATACGGATAGTTCGTTTAAAATTAAGATAAATGCTAAACCACAGAACTTTAAACAATTACCCTGTATCTGGTAGTAATATGTAAAATGGCAGTCTAGACGAAATATGGTATAAAAGCCACGGCTAAAGTCATTTCTCTTCATTTGAAGTGATTGATAATGCGCTATATAGAGTCTCAGTTCAAGAAAAAATTCTTGAATCCTCTTCCGAGTAGCAAGAAATCAATGCGGAGTAGGGCTAAAAGAATTCACCCTCCTTCCCATGGGAAGCAGTAACAAAAAATCCACTGGGATTTCAGGAGACACGTTGATTGTGGAAGAAAACGGGATTTACTATTATTTATAGACTGACCATAAATACAAAAAAAGTTTCACGCATCGCTAAACTGAGCTTCAAATTGAATATTATTATGAGTAGAAGCTTAAAGTAACTAAATTAATAAGCCATCCTGTCATTTCTCCATAATAACGCAATAATAAGGAACCAGAAAAAAGCAGAAATGAAGTAAGAAGTAAGACAAGGATATAGTTCGTCACCCACGCTGCTTGACTAATAAGTGAGGCAATATTGACTTTGCGTCTAATTTCAGAAGACAGGATAAAATTCAAGCCAACGTTCATAGCACTTGTAGATTTAGAAAATACGTTTGATAATGTGAACAGGAATACACTATTAAGGATTTTGAAAAGCACAGGAATAAAATATCGAAGAAGAAGTCTTATTTATAAACTCTACCGAAGACAGTCAGCAGTAATCAGAATTGAAGATCAAGAAAAGAAAACAGAAATCAAGAAAGGAAAAAGACAATATTGCAGTATATCGCCCATGTTGTTTAACTTATACATAGAACAGGCGATGGAGAAACTTAAAACGGAATATGAAAAAGAAATCATTTTTCAAAAAGAAGAAATAAAAACCCTACGCTTTACCGATGATATTGTAGTATTAGGGAAGTCAGATCAAGACTTGGAAAACATATATGGCATGAACATGGTCCTGGAGAAAGAGTTTAATATGAGGATTAATAGAGGGAAATCCAAGGCAACGTAGGATAGTATAAGAAACAGTGGAATAACAAATGGTGTTACATTGGGAAGGGATATTTTGACGGAAGTTAAGGAATTCTGTTACTTGGGAAACGTAATAAGTAGGGATATAGTAGACATAAAGAGTAGGATATCACTGTTAAAGAAGACTTTCTAAAAAAAGAGGATTTTACTTACGGGTAATATAAGTGTGAATATTAGTAAATCATTTCTAAAACTATTCGCGTGGAATGTGGCGTTATATGGGTACGAAATGTGGACGATAGAAGTTTCAGAAAGTAAAATAATAATAATAAATAACGTGGTGCTATAGTAGAATACTGAAAATCAGATGGGTGGATAGAATCACTAACGAGGAAGTTCTAAGCAGAGTAGGGGAAGAGCGAACAATATAGAGGACGTTGACCAAGAGAAGGGATAGACAAATTTGCATTAGAGGGAAATGTGTAGGGAAAGAACAGAATGGGATAGAATACTTTAAGCAGATTAGGGAGGATGTGGTAGTAATGCGGAAATGAGGTGGCTTGCATAAAATAGGTTAGCATGGAGGGTTTCATTCAGACCAGTCATAGGACTGAATATCACAACACCATCAAGCAACAAGGGCGCCACATTTGGAGGGCGACGTTAACAGTTTTAAAGTCGCTTTCAGTTTTAAAGGTCGACTTGCATAAATTCAGTTTGAACTAGATTTGGAACAGCCTCGTGACCATCACTCGGATTGGGGATTGGTTGGTGCGTAGTTGTGTAAAGCAGTAGGAGCGGTTGTTAGCCTAAGATCAGTCGGACCGCTGAAGAAAATTGGTCAAATGATTTTCCTTTGACCTATTCTGATCCTGTTTGATTAATTCCGTATCTTAGACGAAACTTCAAAATAATAACATCGCACTTCATTTGAAATCTGTACGTTTCAGCTATGTTCATCTTAACACTTAATATACACTATTGTTTTATTTACGAACACGAATGGATATAATACATTTTCACCTTTTTAGAACACATACTTGCAAACTTAACTCAAGATTGACAATACAGTTCCCTATATATTTATCTGCTTTTCGTCTAGAGCTAAACATTCTCGAAATAAGTCAAAAGAATAGAATACCCCAACTACATGTTTAGAAAAATTTATTTCAACAGCTAAGAGAACGCGAACGGTTCCGCGTGCAATGTCAACATCCAGAATGATGACATTTTTACCATGGTACTCTAAATTAAAAACAAAGCCGCTAAAACTACTTGTTTTACCCCGTGGGACCTAAGGGTTTTAACGCAGTCTCGCAGAGAGAGTAGAGCAGTTTATTTATTAATTGCGTATTTATGTTGTGCATTAAGGTAATTGCGTCTCCAAGGACGAAAGCTATACGCTGGAAAGGGGGCAGGTAATCCTAGCTCCCCGGAGTCCAGGGCTTCGTGCTTTATATTTAATGCGAGAGCCGGTATATGGACAGTCTCGTCATACCAACATGCATGTTACGCCTACTCGCATTTCAACCATCAGCCAAACTAACTGCTCAACTTATACGTCCATTTGAAACTATAAAGAAGATACCAAAATATTCTTAATGTTCTCAAAGGATCCCGCGTTGTAAATGATAAACGAATTTTGTTTTATATAATTTCTTTTTATTTATAGAATTTATTTTATAGCAATTTTCTAATACACGTTTTCCGACCGTTGGGCTGATATTTAATTTATGTTCTATGTATGACGATATTAAGAGAAAATTAATTTAACGATGCTTAAAATTTATTCTTTGAAAATTTAATGTATAATTAAAATTTTCGGAGAAAATTTTTTACCCACGCATTTCAGACGAAATTATAAATTAAAATTTGCAATGAAAAGGGATCATAAATAATATTAAAATTATTTCTAATAGCCGAATTACTGGATCTAATGTGAAATAATATTTACATTTATTGTATAAAATTTAATTTATCCGTATTTAAATCACTGTTTGGACGCTTTTGAATAAATTACATTATTGTTTAAATGTTCATTAATTCCGAGTTTTTAAAGATCGTTCAGTTTGGCCTACATAGCATGCATAGCAATCTAAGCATTTAATTTTGTAATTAACATTTTGTTTACCTGAATGTAGTACTGTGTTTAATATTTTTTAAGTTGTCGTGGCAATTTATATTTTTGCATTATGTTCTAGTCTTATAATTTCCTTGAAACATATTTCTGAGTACTTTGGGTGTCTTATTCTTTCATATTTAATCCATATATTGAAATTATTCTTTACTGTTATCATTAAAAAGGTTTTGGCTCTATAAAACGGTAATTCTTCATCGTTAATGTGTTACTGTTCCATTGCCGATAGGATCTACAGTTCAGTGCAAAGAATATTAAATTAACATCTGCTTACTCTTGTTGATCGCATTCGGAGTATTATTTACTCGCAGACTGCAGTAATCCAGTACACAATCAAACAAAGATATTTTTCTATGGAGAAAGCTACAAACTATTGTTTACATAGGTGACATTCACCCGCCAACCACTGTATCATATGCTAATAGAACAGAACAAATACATTTGTATTTGCATAATGCGAACAAGCAAATCGAGAGTATAATTTTTAATTCATCATGGAATAAGAGAACCTATATTGACATTACTGCATAAAAGGTTGCACTTTTTAAATATCACAATATACGTATGAAGTATTGCAATTGTGTTGGCAGTCGGGTTAATACACAACGTATTAAAGTAGATGTTTAAAGTAGATAGGTCTTTTGTACGCTGAAACTGAAGCTTATCCATGGGACAAGATTGAGGGTTATAGAGTTATGAAACTACGAAATAGTGGCTCAAGGACTTACTTGTATATGAGACATAAAGAAGTATTTCTCTCCGCAATTAATTAAGAACCTTTGTAGACCGGATTTCTGTTAGACTTTAAGTATAGACAGCATCCGGTAAGACCAGAATTTTTTATGTTGGTAAACAAATATTCACGAAATGATACCTATAATAAGACTTAGTAACTGGTTTCCTTTAAGACCAGGCATGCGGTGATTTTAGTAAATAAACAACACATTTTACAATAATCGATCAGATTAAGATACGCAATATGATGCTGTTCACGTGACAGAAAAAAACGAAACCTTATCCGAGGTTCAATTAAATTGAGTGTATATCCTACTTCGATTTAAAATTAAAATATTAAAAACTTTATTTATATATACTGGTTTAAAAGTAAGAAGAGAATTAGTGATAGATAATTGTACGTAAGAGTTATAAATTTAAAAAAATATTTTAAATCAAAATAATAACATGAGTTTTCGTACAGAATAAATATGTAGGGAAAAATGTAGAATGATAGGGTTCTTATATAGAGTAGGTAAAAGTTTAACATAATCATCTAAAACGATTATATATAACTGTTGTTCTTCCACATTTTATATATTGTTTTTCTGCATTGTGTGGCAATGCATGTAAAGACATTAATAAAAAAAGTTGAAGAATAGAGCGTTACGAATTATCTTTAGTTAAAGTAAATCTGAGTTAAGAGTAAAAAATTTGTTGCGTTTTCTAAAATTGGCAAGTTCCAGAAATTTCTTCCCATAGTTGTTTCAAAAGTATGTGAGATAATAGAATTTCAGAAATTACTTATACAGAGCCGGAAACAGCTAAGTTCATGTTAAAAAATAGTACCGTTGCTTTCGGAATTAAACCAAATGGTGAAAGAAATCAGAACTGCGCTACAATTAGGAACATTAAGAATAGTTTATTCAGGTACTTAAATTATTGTATCTCACAATTGTTTCACTGTTAATAAGAAAGTGGCTTGTCTGATAAATAAATTATCATGTCATCTCTCACTATCAGAAACGGCGTTATGATACCATTAAAGTGTCAAAGGCATGTAAAACCAAAGTACAATAATCTCTCTCTCTTCACTCTACTACGCGTCAAAACACGTACCACAGCCCTGTGAAAGAGATTCTATTTAACTTCGTCTCTTGCAATGTTTAAGTTTAAGAGCTCAGCCAGGCAAATAAAATAAGAAAAATTCATGGTGCATTTTATTTGTTAAGATTAATTGTGATCAATAACTCATTTTACAAGGTTAGAGTTTATTTTCACTATAATAATTACCAATACATAAATTCCTATTGAACAGCTATGAACATCGCTGGGAAATCTGTATCGAGGTGACTATATTGAGAAATAAAAACTTTTCCCCATATTATTTTTGTTTTCTTCGTTTTGGTGTGACCTTCTAAGATTGTATTTAATTGAGAATTAGGAATTATTATTTCTGAAGAATGACAAGTCCTGAAAGCTGTATTACTTGCCTCATTTTCGCTGTTCATCCCACGACGAGCGGTCGAAACGATAAATCACCATGGCTAATATGAAAGTCATATATACATCCCGAGGAAGTCGGGATATTCGAAAGGACTATAACCAAGCTTGTAAAAATAAACGCATAGATATCAGTTAAAGAAGTTGAGAGAGCCATTTAAAATAAATTCTAGTTAATGTGGTGTTGAAAGGCTATCGGGAAGGAATTCCCAGAGGAAACAAACAGCCTGCTGTTTATTTCGGAAGCGGGACCACACACGCTTTTGGGAACGACGCCAGATGCAGTCAACTAGCTCCATCTTGCTCGACGTCGAAAATCGCGAGAACGTCGACACTTGTTGCAGAGAAGGGAGGGGGGAAAGGGCGCAGACAAAGCGGCAGCAGAACTGCCCCGTTGCTAAGGGAACTTCAACATCTCAACTCAAAAGCGCGACGAAACGCGAACCTTTGACGCTTAACAACGCTTATGTTTCTCCCATTACTTATATTACAATCATAGCTTAGATACGAACATGTTAGGACTCGTTTCTGCATTAATATGATTGCCAACGGTAAATAAATAAGACGGAAATCAATTCAGAAGCAGCAGTTGTAATTATCTAACTTCATTGAATTTAAAATCCATATTTGCTAAAATTTTTCAAGAATCCATTCTTATAAAAATCGTAAAACATATAAATAGAATAAAAGTTTGCACGACGTATCCATCCTTTTTTTGAGCCTCGTCAGTCTGCATATATCATTTATTGATGAAAATAAGTAAAATTCTGTGAGATTAAAAAAAACGAACTATACGTCGTGCATATTCTTTATTTTAATATAACGGTCTATTTTTTATTTTATTAAAAATTATTTACGACAAATTTGGTTACTTAAATCATTTATACATACTCGTATGTAAATATTTAAGTCAGAAAACTATGATGTAAATCATTTATAAATCAGAAACAATTTTATAAATGACATGACAACTTTTCGTTCCTTTCTGGAATACCTTTGCATGTGACTTAACTTAATATGCACCAAAAAGATTTTTCATTGTTCATATTAACTGTCAACAGTACTAAAATATACACACAACAATTTTGTCTTCAGCACTCGTTTCGGCGGGACAATGTATGGAAAGCTCATAACATTAGAAATTTCTCTCATAAATTTTACGTTTAAAAAATACAGAATATTACAGGAAATAAACTGTAATTCTTTTTTGATTGATGTATTCCTAATAGCATTTCAAATTTATGAATATTATGTTTAAAATATTGTTCTCTTTATGTAAGAGAAGAGAGAAGAATATGAAGGACCAAGAGAAAGGATGAATTAATAGGCCACGTTTTGAGATTAGGATTAGAGGAAAATGTGTGGGGTAAAAACAGAAGAGGGAGGATGTCGGGTGTGGTAGTTATGAAGGAATGTAAAGGCTTGCGCATAATAGATTAGCATGGAGGGTTGCATCAGAGCAGTCTAAGGACTGATTGCAACTACAATAAAAATAGTTTAGTTATTTATAAATACCATATTTGTTAATTATCCTTGTAGAATTCAACAATATTAAATATTGTGTTATATTTATTAAGTTTTCTTCGCTTGTTGGCTAATTTATTTAGATAAATATGGCTATTATTAAAAGTATTTAATGGTGTTTAGAGATTATTCTGCTCTATTTAAGGAATACGCAGCAATTGTTGTAAGTAATAACTTCGAGGAACAAATGATATTATATTTATATCTATGTGGTCCATATCAATATCGTAGTATCGAGAAGGTTGGCAATGATGTCTGGCGGTAAACAACCATGCAGTCAAGACAGTTAATATGACACTGTATGAAGATCTGACTATGTGAATACAAATTGTTAATGACGAGATACTGAGTTGCTGACAAATAAAATTAAGGTATACTATGCCAATTTACTAATATATATATATATGTGATAAGTCAACTACTATTGTATGATGTTTCAACTCGATGAATATGGCAAAACGTCGAAAGTTACATTAAATGTTGTAAATACAATACATGCATTTATGAGACTGTTCTGGTTTTTCCTCCGATTCTACTTCATCATACAGTCTATTTGATCAACATGTCTACAATTATTATTTCTTAAATAACTTAAATAAATTTGTTGCATTTATGCTTTGAATATTTACTTACGTTTACTGACGAAGGCAGAAATATTCGACCTGTAACAGAAAATTATTAATTATAGGATGATTGTATTCAAATATTAAAAATTCAACTGCACAATGGTTTTTATATTTACTTTTCTAAGCCTATCAACGCATACCACATCCTGGCGATTTTAGTCAACAATAAAATGAAACTATTTGTCTCCTATTTTCTAAAGCTTCCTCTCGTAACTTAGACTTTTGTCATTGCCGTCTTCTCGGCTACTTTTAGAATATTTCGTCTTGAAAACTGAAATAATTTGTCGGTTCTAATAGCAAAAAATTTTGCGAATTCCATACAAACCTTCCTGATCAATATTTTGTCTTATTTTAGTTAATATTCAGCAAATTGCTTTTAACTCTTAAGTCCATAGATAGAGTTGTTTTTTAGGTTTTAATTACATTTATATAAAGTATGCGAGTTCTTAACATTGGCTAACTGAAAATGTGATGACCAACTGGCATAAATAGAAAGTTAGCATAAAATTATTAATAGAGATGAAAAATAGATTTGTATCTACACTCAATTGTAATACATAATAGTTTCAAATTACTTATAGTTACCTTTTTCCTTTTCCTATTCTTGAACCTGTTGAAAGCTAATGACATTTCATAATTGTTTATTGTTATTATTTTGGTCATACTGAAATTATTATATTTTTGTGGATAGTCTATAATTACGATGACTATAATTGGTATAAAATAACAAATGATTAAAATTTGGATTTAGACTAGCTGGCTTTGGCTACAATTTATTTAAAAGAAATTAAAATAAATGTTCCAAAGTTAAGACCTACCGAATTGAGATATCTATCAGTTAAATGCCAGCCAGTTGAGTCCTGGCAAACGTCGTTAGCACTTAGATACGTTTCATTAAGATTAGGAAAGCGGAGAGAAGTCGAATGGTTAGAAGTGACAGCGATAAGTGAAATGAAGGCAGAGACAGTTACGGCAGAGTAAGGAACACATCTAAATGAATAAAAGCGAAGTAAACGTCACCTCAGGAGCTATTAAAGTAGTAATGAAACTATTACAGAATCAAGATGTCGTTTACAGTTGTCATTATCAAGTATCTTAAGTATAAGGACTGAGAAAACAGTTTTTGGATTAAAACGTCTATGTAATACTTTACATTTTGAACACCGTGATTTAAAAGAACAACTAACGTGAGTATAAAACTTAAAATAACATAAAAATTAATGAGCCGTATAACAGACAATACAACAAAATTTTAAAAAGTATAAAAATAGTAGACGTTTGACCAGTCCTAGTCAGTATTTAAGCCAGACTGAAATATTATGAACAAATACAGTGAAAAATAGGGAATAGTTCAAAGATATGATTAACATAAGGCATCATACATTGAATTTAACTGATAAGTCACTTGGGGGAAGAGTTCTCTGGATTCCAGTCGGGTGATGAAGTTAGTTGTCCACGGAGTTTCAATAGCTGACACCGCCATCTTCTTCAAGCGAATTTAGGGGTGATGGTATATATAATCAGACTCGAGACATCACGTCTAATCAGGGGAATTCTTGCCTCTCTGATTATATATACCACCATCCCTAAATTGATAGTACTTCACCTGAAGACGATGACGGTATCAGCCATTGAAACGTCGTGGACAATGAACTTAATTATGAATTGTTTTAAATTTGAATTTATTAATACTGCAATTGAGTAGCACTCGGTGGCAGTTACAAAAAATAAACTTAAAAATAAAATATGTTAAAATAATAATTACACTAATATAATATAAATTAAATTAAATCCTAACAAAAAAAGATAAAAAGTACCCATTATTCATATATGGTTTCGTCGCACTACACTACACTTCCTAATTCTTCCCTGAAACACTTTGCTATTGGCAGGGAATGTTTCGAAAACTTCTGCAGGTAAATTGTTCCAATCCCTTACAGTCCGATTTAAAAATGAAAATTTCCCAACGTAAGTTTTAAAGCTACACTGCCCAATTTTACAATGATGATCATCTGACTGAAATCCCGAGAACTCTTCATCCATCATATACGTCTGGAAAATCTACGTTTTCTGATCATTGTCTTGATTTACATTTACAGAAAATTTATTAGATTTAATATAAAGCATTTCAGAAATTTATCTTTTTCTACAATTCACTTCTTTAAGTATAATAACAATATTATCGAAATAAAAGGACTGATTAATATCCAGATAATGTTCCGAAAACAAGAAAGCTAATATTTCAGTCTGGCTTAAGTATAGACAAAGACGACAATGGCGGTCGAAACTTGTATTATGTTCTAATTTATTTTATATATATACATATTCTAAAAATTTTATTGTATTTTCTGTTAATTTAATCAGTCACACGTCGTATGTCAAAGACTGTCTTTGTTTTTAGGTCTGGACTACGTTCCCTTGCGACTGCATCACGACTTCAGACCATGTGTTCTCTTCACGGTAACTGACAACTTTTTTAAAATTTCTCCTCGCTATGATAACAAGACATTTATTTACTCTCAAGACGATTAGTATTGAATTTCTCCTCCACGTGATACTTAAAATTTGTTGCAGTGATCCTTTTCTGACTGCTTGCTTCCTCGATACGAGAGCCTAGTTGAAATATTCTTCCACCTTCACGTCAGTTTATTGTGCGTTTCCCAGAACAACAATATATTAACTTGAGAAGACAAACGGAGCAAAATAGTTAACTTTATACCGAGAAATGAATGCCAGAAAAGTAATTTATTTCACCCTAGTCTAAACAAATGAAGTTGCGCCACCCCTTTGTCGTCTCACGAGTAATTATTCGTAAACAACAGTAAATTTTCTAAATAGAGCAATCGAGTCCACAGACTTGAAAACAGACGTTTGTCAACATTCTGCGATGCCTCGAGCTGTAATGTTCGTCATTTATCGTCTCACGAACAATAAATCTCTTCAGCAGAGAAGAAAACTTGCAGCTGTTTCTAATAGGTGTCTTACACAGCTTTAATGCTTTCCTTTGCTTCAGACCACTTTGGGTTTCGTTAGATCAATCCCAACTTCGTGTTCTATTCCGCTCTTTTAGACCAGTATTCTTTTATTCTCTTTCATCGTCATTTCTTCCTTCCTCAGAGCTATGGGCTTGGATTTGACTTTTAGTTGGAACCTCTCTTTCATACATTTGGTTATTCGTTTGGCCTTTTACTTGCGAGGATTTTTTCTGTGACTTGAAACTAGTTTCAAACCAGTTGGCTATAGACATTACCATGTTATTGCGTCTTTTTTCTATTGAATTGTTATGCAGGGTACTGTAGCTTACCCATCCTTCCAGATAATTTAGTTCTTTGCCGATTTAAATTTTTTGTTCTACTGCTTGAAAATGTTTTGTATGGGATTTATATATTTGTCGTTATTTTGATCACTTCAAAGAGGACTTTTAATCACTTTTAGTGCTTTATTTTTGTAGGTCAGGGGTCTTTCCTTAGTCTTCTTTTTAGCTAGTAGGGCTGTATTATCTGCAAAAGGTAAAAAAACTGACTTTTATACCTTCGTTTTCCTAGTTGGAGTCCACTGAAGATCTTCCTGTTCACTCTATAAATACATTTAATAGATCGCAGTTAAATAGCAGCGAGGAGAATCCTTTTCCCTTTCTAGAACCAGTTTTATTCTCTAACGAGTTGTATGAATTTTGCTTTGGGGTAAGTGCTTGTAAGGGTTTTTATGATTAGGTTTGTAGATTCGTTTTCTAGGTTTACTTATTTTCGTACATAAGAGAGGGATTCGTGGTCTATGGAGTCTTATGGCAACATACGATTGTTTCTTAGTTTTTGGTAGGTTAAGTGGATTTTGGACGTTTAAGAAGCTTTCTGGGATCTTCCTTTCCTGAAACCTGCTGGGTGGTCACCAAGTTGAGGGTCTAGTTGGGGTTCTGAACTGTTGAGTATTAATTTTGAGATTTAGTTTGTATGTTACGTCTAGGATTGAGATCACGCTTAAGTTCGTAGTTAGTGGATTCGAGTTGTCTTCCTAGGATTCTCTCACTTCACTTGAAAGATGTTTTGGAAAGCCTTTATTACATTTTTCTAAAGTTCAGCTGTAATTTGGTTTCTCCCCGATGCCTTACAATTTTTGAGATTCTAATGACTAGTTTCTCGAAGGTGCGCGGTTCCGAGACAGGGACAGTCCTTTTTACTAATTTATTATTATACCAAAAATAACAGATCAAAAAATGCTATGTTACAGCGTATTAGCAGTTTATTTTTCATTCATCATCACAGGCTACGGAAAATATTTTACTCTTAATAAAACATAGCCTTTTTCATCAAGCTTGAAATAAACTGCTAGCTTACTCAGACGTTTTATATATTTCTTTGTGAAATATTGCGTCACAATTGACACTTATATTTTTATTGCCTTTTTCTTTTTTGGTTTCTGTTTTTTTTCATCGAATTTGTTTGAATGATGTGAAAAGTTGGTATGGTAACCGACAACTTGTCACTATGAATTCCGGCCGGAGGACAGTGATAAGCCCACTGGGGGAATAATTCACGGTAATTAGTTCATCTGCCAGTAGCTGGCTTTTATGTGTCGGTCGCTTGCGGATAGGTGCGTCAATCATCCATCCGGTCCGGCGCTTTTGTCCGCAAATAACAATAATGGTCTTAATAACATATACGTGTAACCCATTTTGCTGCGAAACACGCAGTTCGCTAAATTTTAAATGCGAACTGTTTTATGCTGTAGTAAAAAAAGGTGTCATTACGTGAAAACCGGTCAACTTCAAAGCCGCCTATTTTTGTACGCTAATGAGTTTAGCGTGAATAATATATTTCGGGAACGAATTGATGACACATTCTACCATAAAAACTAGTAAACGAGCTAATTACCCTGTGTATTTATATCTATTGGTAACGACAACTGAGTTCACAATGCGAATATTCGCTCCCATGGCCAATCCTCAGAGATTTTTCTGTGTCGTTTAACTCTTTCTCTAATCGAATTGTGAATTCCCAATAGATTTCACACTATAGCATCTATAAATTTTGCTTTTGAAATAGGTCCTTACTTTTTAATTATTTCGTGACAGATTCTATTCTTAAAGTTTAAGGATCTTTAATGGCGCTCTAAGAATAAAAACTTATGCTCTAGATATCTCCGTTTCGGTTAAAGATAATACGTTAGTTATAGCTGGAGCGAAATAACTAGTCGTCAAAATACTGACGGACTAGGCCGGAGCTCACATTAACATGAAGCGTTCCTTCTGCAACTTGGTAGTGTAAAAACCATTTTGAAAATATTGACACAAAGAAGAACGTTGTGTTTAGTTCTTGTACATCAAGAAATTCACTAATAAAAGTCAAGGGATGACGGGTCCTTGGCGCTGCCTGTAAAATCAGTTCGTAATATTAAAATGAATATTTCTTCACATATTCTCTCACCACCTCCTGTGCAATTTACACGCCATGCTATTTCTCGTGACCAATAATTACTTATTGGTTTCTCAAATAGATGTTTCCTGTACAAGTTATCACTCTAACCAATCACTGTTCAAAAACACGCTATAATCTACAATTTATACGACAAATCTACTTGCATCTCCCGTCAACTAAAAATAGTTTCAGACACGTTGATGGCTAATTTTTATTTGATGAATTTCATAAATAATTATATTAAAACAACATTTCGTAACAACGTACCCAACATGGTTACTGTTTTAGAAATTTTTATCATTCTTCCATTCATAAATAATGTATATTTTAAATTAATTACATTATACCTCACACGACTGGTATCTCATATAAAACCACCTATTCTTTATAGGTTATTACATAAAATTCAAATATTATAATGAAAATTTTGATAAGCATAACGCAAACTGAATGCTTGCTATATAGGAAAAGAAAAATGTCATTAAAAGTCGCATGAATGAACTTTTTTTCTAATTTGAAACAATCTAGTAACAAACATTCAGTTCTAAGTAAACTCAAATGACTACTATTGTTTAAAGGATTCTGCTACAACATTGAATTTACTCTAATTGACAAGTATATGCTTCAATATTTCTCAGAATATTATTGGTTTCTATTTAAAACCTAGTTTGAACGGTAGAAATTGGATTTTAAAATTAAATATTTGCAAGATTACTTTATGAAATATGGCACGTTAAAAGCAACTGTTCATCCATTAATGCTACAACAATCTCAGCAACGTTTATTAATGTATTGTCGAAAAACCTGCTTGGTCTAATTGTTTCTTTATACAGTATACCGATGTGAAAGTAATTTACGTTTACAATTATTTATTGACTCACTCGTGGTCATTATACGTTATTAATAATAAAATTCTCACTAACATTGGAAAACGTTCATTTTAAGGAATGATGAATTTCAAAGAGCATAAAAAAATTGTTACTACACTTCTTTAACAAAATAAGCGCTGGTACTTACTGTCATTTTCTCGTCCGGTCACAAATGATGCTGAGTCTATATAAAACAATATTATATCAATAATAGTGATTTAACGGAATATTGAGTGTTAAAGACATTTAAGAAACTTCCTATACTCTAATTCAGAATTTCATTCTATGAGATTATTTTACTAAATAAAAGTGCTAGTGTATTTTACACAGCGTGTTTAAATAATATTTCGGCTTTAATTCTGTGATACGCTGAAATAATTCTCTTGTGCAGTTTATGTAAAAATAAATTATTTACATATAATTTGGTATTTTAAACAGTCCATAATTCTTAAAAGGTCTCTTCCTTAATACACTACAGATAAATTATCTCTCATAAACTTTAGTTTTATCTTGTTTATTTCTCCTAAAAGGGTTCGTCAGTAAAACAGAAAATCTCTACCAAATAATCATAATTATTCTGTGTGAAAAAATATTTGAGTTTACTGTATTTTTTTATGAAACATGTTGTCTTTGTCAGCATTTTAGTTGTTCCTTGAAATATCAAAAACATATTTAAAGTAACACTGTTTTTGTGCTTTATGATATGCAAATAAGGCAAGCGCGAGAGGATATTCAAGCCTCCATAATTGCAAAGTTTTCCTAATCAGCCCGCCCGTTTTATGTAATAGCAGCTTTCGTAAGAGAGGGAATAATACAGACTAGCAAAAATCCACTCGGGATGTTATTAATTGCTAAAACTACTCGAAGCTTATCATTAACGCAACCATTATTCTTAGTTAATTAATGGGCGGAGGAAGGAAGCTCAGATATCCGCAGATGTAGCAACAACTGATAAATCGCTTGTCACAATGTTAGTTACACAGTAATTACGCAATCTCATCTTTATTGGATTTTAATTTACCTTGTTTGCTTTATTCATGAACATTCTGACCTAATATCATCTGTAGCTCTAAATTAGAATCACTATGAAGGTAGTAATTACACACCGACAGCCTCCGTAATTTATGAGAATGGATGTTTACTTTTTAACACAAATTTGACACTTTTCCAACATGGCATTATTCCCGTAGTGAAGTGGTGTTTTCTGTCTTAAGGGAATACAAGAAGGTATCTCTCATACTGTATACAATTTAAACTTTTGAAAGATGGCATGTTAAAAGGCGTATCTAAATAAAACCGAAATAAAAAAGTTACGTATTTAAAAAATCTTTCGTTTTGTTTTTTAAAATTGTTAAAAGTGTTCCTGGAGTTTGTATTGCAGGATATAATTGATCAAATGTAAAGATAAAAGAATATAAACAAATAGTCATACCGTACTGCATCCCATTAAAATGTTCTTATTATTGGATTCAATCAAATCTAAATACTGGTTTCTGTAACTGATGTGTAATATTAAGACTATCTGGATGTCGGGCGATACTCGGGTGTTTTTAGCCAGGAAAAATTAATTTATTCAAAGAATTTTTAAATTTTTACTTTATATGATAATGCTGAAATCTCTGTTTTATCAGACACTAATTAATTAACCAAAACTATTGATTATTTTATTCCTAATTTATTCAATTTTTCAGGAGCTTTCGGCATTGCCTAAGTCACCTACAAACTTAAAAATACAAATTATTTGAAGCATTACAAATTTTTTTATGGTATTTGTTGTTCTACGAGATTCGATAAGTCAATTTGATTATTACGATTAATATTGACACTTGGCGATTTTAATTTTGACTTGGATGAATGTTAACCCAAGTTAAGGATTCTTTGAAAGTTTTTTCAATGTAAATTTGGACAACTCGCGGATGTATGTTGCCGAATGTGTTTGGTTAGCACAGGAGCAAAAAATTTATTGCACTCCGAAGTTCGATAAATGCTCTGTGTGGACCACCACAGTCTGGAATCATGTATATTCCATGAAGAAATTATATATATAAATTAATTTGACAGCCATCTCATCTGCATCGTTTAGCAGAATAATAAACAGACATTCACCTTTTTGTGTGTCATTAAATATGGCTGAATTCCTTGCATTCTTTATCCGTCTCATTTCTAGGAACGACCTGCACGCCCATATGTTAACTCATACATTATTTCACTAATATTCCTTCTACTTTAATTCTCCGGGATTCTAAACTCCGTAATGTCTTTCGTACGATTAAATGTACAAATTTTGTTGCAAGATGTGAAGAATGTTCTACATAGTCTATTACAGTACATTATGAAAGAATATTATTTCAGTTGAGATTAAATTATTGGAGCAGATTTCATAGTCATGAAGTGGAAATTATTTTCATTCAATTAAAAAATGAATATCGTAATATAATATATATGGTGTATAGTGCACATAAAAATATTCATATTGAGCTCAGATAATCTCTATAATATATACCAATAAATAAAATTGTCTGACTGTCCTAAATAGGCTCCGAAACGCCTCAACGGATTTTAGTGAAAATTTCAGGGATTGAAACAGGAATTTTATCTTAAAATTTTTGTGTATGTTTCATTTTGATCAAGTCGCGGGCATAGCTAATAGAGAATAACGGCGGCGAAAATTTTACTTAACTAATGAGTAGGAAATATCGATGAACCATCTTCAATTTTTCATTACTACCAAAAAATTTACTTTGTATATATTAAACCATGTTTATGTTATAATTTAGCAATGGATAGTTCCATATGGAAGAGAGTAGTGAAGACGGTCTTGGCCTGAATCGGACTGCTGTGCCAGAGAAGAAGAATTTATTGTAATTACGATCCTAAATAAATAAATAATCAAGGAAACTGTAAAATAGCAAATGTAAATATGGGCTCTTCGCTAAGGTGCATAAAAAATTATTAAAATTCACGTTATGCTCATTGGAGTTTAATATGTTGACATTATTAATGTAACAGTTGCGCTTTTTTAATGACAGTTACATTACTTAGACGTAATATGATGTAATTACTTTTTACAGTCGCAAAGCTTCGTCCGCGAATAGCAGGTGCAACTATGTTTTTACTCTGTGTTGCAGTTAGTTACCTTTCCGTCATGAGGCAAATGTTCTGTTCCACTAATTACTGTTTCGCTTTGCTAACGTGCTTTGTGCTCCCATAGCTTTGTCCGCTTTGTTACATTTCTTTTGTTGTTCATGCTCTACGAAGAAAAGTATAATATTTTGCTGCCTTACAATATTTTATTTTGGTTTTTAATGAAAACCTGCCGTCCATTTCAACTCAAAATTAATATATTTCCCTCCGATACGACTTGGAAATTGTTTATTTATGCAAATTATCTAGTACGGTTTCGGTTAACTAATAAATAATATATATAGTAAAAAATTGTGCATTTGTCTTTTGCATTAATATTATGATGAATTCTCGTAATTAAGGTCATGATCCAATTTCCACTCCGATACGAGAAAATGAAGTGAATTGGTAATGATAAGAAAAGGAGTATAGAGTGAAAACGTTTAAGTGGAAAATGTAGGATAATATTAGCGAGGATACGTGGACCAAAAGATTACAGAACAGATTTAGACTATTATATTCTGGAAAGTCGGATAAGAAAGAATCCTATTAACGTTCGGTTACAATATTTTGTGAAAATGAGACTTAATTTTGCCAAAAAAAATCCCCTCACGATAACTTGTCCAGAAAGAAAGAGATTATGATTTATGAGTGAGTGAGAGCAGGTAGCTCAGGGATTTTGGCCCAAGCTGATTCATGAGGGAATGATTCAAAGAGCAAGTAGCTCACGGATCTCGGTTCGCGCGATATGATTCATGAGTGAGTGATTTAGTAGCTCTCGGATCACAAAAGTAGAATGAATCAAAAGAGCTGCCGTTCTTTTCTTCCTAATCAATGATCACTCACTCTATGAGTCAGATCTCTCATCACCCATCTCTACTTTAGACCAGAAATTATTGGCCTCATTACATGAATTAATTTATTTGCCCTCCAATATTCCATTGGCGGTTACAAGCAATATTGATAAAATAACATATATGAATAAAAAATCAAGTCATACACATAAACTTAGTAAATTAATTCCTGCAATATAAAATTAAAATAAAATTTCTTGCCAGAGTCTCTTCTTCAATACTTGGGGCAATATTATCCCATACGAAAGATGTATATACAAGATCACGCGTTTCAGAGTTCGGCCCTTTTTAAATTCGCATAACGGAATGTAATAACTTCCTTGTCACCCGGTATTACTCATCTAGTATTTCGTCTTCAGTTGATAATTTAGTATTATTTCATCCTGCCGCCTATAATTTTTATTGCTTTGGTCATGTTACAAATAATTTTATTTTTATAAACAACGACAATCTCTTATTTCATCCAACTCTTTTTTCAGAAATTATTAATCATTCTGACTTTAAATTGTTTATATGTATTACGCAATCGTCGGCTGGAAAACTTTCGTAACTGAGTATTAATGTCAAAAACTTGACTCCAGATAATAAAATCACACAATTTTAGATACTTCTTTATGAAATTTAAATTATTTATTGAAATTACTACAATTGTTATATGTGAGAGGAAGAAGTTCCAAAAAAGGGAACGAAACGTAGTGCTATATTTTATTTAATATTGTTTCTCATGAATAATAAGCTTGGATCAGGCGTCTTCTCTCCGTTGTTAATATGGCGGATTGTTTTTGCCTTCACCTGCTGGCTGTATGTCGTACAACAATGCATGCGAGTATAACACGTTTCGAGAACACTATCCCGCAGTCAATGACTTAAATGAGTAATGAAATAACGAAAGTTCGTTCCGATGCGGCAGCTGAGGTAGCCGCTGTTTGATTTGGTTTTGGAGTGAATGAGTTCCGTCGAGGACACACATGAGGACCCCTTTGATCTGCCGACGCACAAAAGACGCCGGCCGCCAATCGTTCCCCTACTACTTTTATTGAATGACTCACAAAACGCCGGAATTGTTGTGCACATTAATATGCATATCCACAAAGACCCTTATTCATCGCGAGGGTAAAAAGAGGTCTCTAATTAACTTGGCCTCTCGGTTGCTTTCTTTCTTTGCTCTTACAGATCGATTGGAATTACATTACAGGGAAAATTGAAATATCATAGGTCTTTTGCCTTGTACAGAAACACCCAATAAATATCAATTCTTATTTCTACGTGCACGAATACACTGTAAAACGTCTACATTATTTCTTTTATAATTTTTGCAGCATAATTATAACAAACTACGTACTATTTCAAATACAATTTCCTATTTAATTGTGCATATGAGTTGTATATTTCACGCAAATCGTTTTCGTGCAATAACCGTCGAAGTGTGAAAGGAGTTAAAACCGTGTAACAGTGCCTCACTTTGTAGGTAACAAATGTAAATAGTTTTATTCCAATTTCGTTTGTAAAGCTTCCAGACGCATTGTAGCGCTCGCGTCTGCAGCAAGAATACGTCCTTATGAGAAGACGATTGTTGTATTGTTGACGTTGTTGTTTTTGCTCACTCTGCGCCTGGGAGGGGTAGGAGAAGCAACTAGCTACTGCTGCTGCTGCTGCGAAGAAGAAGGAATTATCCCGCCAGTTTCCAAATCGTTATCTTGAGGCAGTCAACATCTAAAGCGAGTGACACCCGACTGGTAACGTGTGAAATTCTCTTCAATTGGATACTTTCCTCCCTGGCGTAACAAACAGACTCTATGGCAAATGAATTACCGAAATTTGTATTTTAACTGTAAATTATGTCATTGAATCCTCTTCAAGGATAAGCCGGCATTAACACGGAGCTCCCTATATGTAAATAGTTTTAAGCTTAGATATAGATAACTTTTGTTTTCCAAGACTGATAAAGTAAAGCTGCCGTGGTTATACTTACATTCACTTGTATTTGTGTTATTTAATTCAATAATCTGTATGATTCGGGAACAGGTGACGTCACTCCCCTGATCCATGCTCTCAGTCCTGAACCCATAATAAAATTTGTCCTACGTAAAGCGTAGGTGGCGCCCATATACAATTCCGGTAGGATTCTACATACCACGCCAACAAAAACGTCACAGACTCAAGACAATGATCTTTAAGAAGTGGGAATTATTGGTGTTTAAATTTATTTCATGGCAGCACATGAAACGACGTGTGTCTGATTGTTGTTTTACGAGGGAAAATAATTTTCTCAGCTTTCTTTTTTAGGAAATAAGAACAGATTAGCTAGAAATCTTGATTAAAAATATTCTGCAAATTTATTGTTTTATTTTCTTCTTCAGTGCAAAATTTAAAAATAAATCATGCTATGTTAATTTACAACATTCTTATGTTGTCGGTTCGGTAAAGTGGGTTACAGAGAAATACTTCCACAGCTGAGGTCGGGCATCGTCTGTAAGCTTTAATTGCGTTCCCTTGCCACCGTCTAGGATGTACAACTAAACCTAGTTTGCAATATAGAATGGGAAACACTCTGGCATTTATCTTTCTTCCTCTAGGGCTGGCATTCCCCTGTTCACCTGCATGTGGCAGGCGACATTATGCACTCGGCGTAATGCAGCAAACTGCGCTCTGTATGCTGTTCTTTTTTTTATACGAAAAAAGCAGATTAGCTATCCCTGTTCTGTTTTGGATGAAAGCCGCCACCACACAGAGACTAGCTCCAGCTCCAGGCTTCTGGAACACGACGAACTTTTTCTTGTTCCAGGGGCGCCCTGTACATTGTTATCGGGCCTCTGAGCTATCGTTTCTGACGAAAAAAAAAACAACGGGCCAACTTTTACATCACTGTTACCAAACTTGTGGTTCTTTAATTTCCATGTAGGTATTGTGGTAGCACCGCTTTTTGTGCTTTGACTAAAGGCACGTAAAAGAGCGGCGTAACCAACTGAAACGAATAGATTCTTAATTCGTGAATTTAGCACCGGTTTGCAAAACAAAAACGTGATAGGACTAAGATCTTGTAATGAGAAGAGTGTGACAAAATTTTAATATAACTATCAAAGATTGTATTAAAATTGGAAAAAAAATACATTCCATTCTCACAAAAGTCGGAGAATACAATCCAAATAAAATTTATTTTATTTCACATACATGTTTATGGTTGTAAATAACGTAAATTTACGTATAAAAATAATTGATTCATATCTTTAATTAGTATAAACTGGAGGCACTGCTAAAACTTGAAATAATCGTGCATATAGTGCATTTTAAACACTCAGAAGATCATTTTATCTAATTTCAAATCTAAAATGTTACAGTGATCTTTAGCGTTAACGGATAAGAAAAAGGAAAAATCAATTCGTAGGAAATCGAGCTATTAACAAAACAGTCAGACAATTAAAATTATATTGAATTAATTTAACTAAGCAAAGTATTTTGTGTATATTCATAAAAATCATTAAATACAATTTTAATAGCCAAGTGATATCGAGAAGTTGTTACAGAGATTTATTATAAAACATCGTCAATCTTACCAAATCATTAACGTCTCACATTCTACCAAACATTACACAATTATTCTGTACATTCTGTATATATGTACATCTTATAACTAAATCCACCAATAATTTTTCCACCATTATTCAAAATTTAAAAGACCATCACGCCGAAACAAATATCATTACGTTTGTTCATCCTTATGCAGAGTGGTTAATAAAACAAAAGTTTATCGGTTAAAAAAAGTTTGGTAAGATGTAAATAAAGTTCAAATTATACCCCTTTTAAATGTCTATTTGTGTAAATTAAAATAGTTCAAATTAGTAGCGTTTTTAGGAACACAAATTTGAAGAAGTATACGGAAATTTGCCTCCACTCGTGCAAGTGTATCTTTATTCATTAGTGCAATTTGGTTATTTATTGAAAATTTTTGTTCTTACAATCAAAAAATCATGGAATATATTTAAAAGCAATTAGGGAGTGCACAGCTCCAAGAAACAAAAAACACTTGAACAAACCAGCAGCCAAAACACAGAAATAATTTTTTATTGAAATCTCCAACAATATTAAACGACAAAAAATAATAATTCCAAAATTTGAGGTTAAACTCACTTATTAGGAATAGACAAACATTATATTTCTATAAAACGAATGATTTAAAAATAATTATATAAAAAGCTCAATAAAGGAAATTTTAAGTGCAGCACTATAATAATTGGAGAAATCTATTATCTAATCTCTCACGTCTAAATTTTCCAGCTCTTACTTACTCCACAATATTTTATCACAATTTTTAATAGTCCTAAGCATAATATTATGGATTAGAAATAATACAAGATTGATATACGTCTCTTAAAAGAAATGTTTTTATTTGCCTACATATTATTATTTCTGTAGTAAAACAGTTTCAAGAACAAATACACCTAAATATTAAAAGCCATACTTTTAAACAAATAATAAGCCTGTGAGATTTGCTGAGAAACAATGTCGTAAAACTTTTTCCATACGTCCGATAAGATAAATCCGCCCCTGATCGAGTCTACTCTATTTTTTCGTACCGTACAAACTCCATAATACTTTACAAAATATTCCGTTTTGCAAAGTATTTAAATGTTAGATAAATTCTGGGCATTCGAATTTCTGCCACCTAACACACAAATTTGTATCTAAAAACGTTTTAGTTCCCCAAAACGAATGTTGCATGAACACTATGTGAGAGTTGTTACGAATGGGCGATAAAAGGTATAGATGGAAATTCAGACAATCCAGTCTATTGTATCAAGGAATGAGGAAGAATTGTACCGGAAATATCTTTAGAAAGATTCAATATGTTCTAAAGAAATATATTCCTACTTCTCTCTAAACGAAATATCGAATTTTGGCTAGTCGCTAGCTATACCAATCACATTTCAGTGGATGGGATTAATATCTTTTTCCCCCTCCGTGGCTCTGCGGAAAGGAATTCTCAAGAAAAGCCGTTAGAGAAAGGCACTTGTTTGCTTTCATTTCCATTAAACTCGGATGAGATTTCTCTCAGAGCTTCGGATTATTCTAGATGGATTCGGTTATCGCACGACCCCCAACTCGACACACAAAACTTTCTTTGAACTTATAACACAATTCCATATCTGACATCCATTTCCGATTTAAATTATATGAAGAGAGAAGTAAATATATATCGAATAGAAGTATACTTTCCGATAACTGCAAAGACGAATACGTACTCACAAGAATATTTGTATTTTTACAGTCCATTGAAAGGCTACTCGAACAAATTCTCAGTAACATTTATTAGTTAAATATTAGAAACATAACGACACTAAAATTATGAATATAAATATACCCTTAAGAATTAATAAATTACTATAAAACACATAATATTTTATAGAAAGTAACAATTAATGTCTAAATTGATATTGATCTACGTCTTAGAAAATACAGCCTCTACCTTTAGACGATAACTCAGTAAATTATACTGTGCAAAACCAAACAAAATAAACAGAAGCAGTAATCTAAATATCTTACAAGATGTTCGTTTGCAAGGAATAATTAAACTTTGGACATAGAACCTCATTCGGAAAGTAATGTTTAATGGGGTTGTATTATAATTTAAATTGAATGATAGCAAGGAGAATAAATGACATGAAAGTTTACAATTTTTTAAAATTACATTTTAAAAGTAAACATAACAAATAAATAATATAAAACTTATCTCACGGCTCTTTTAAAAACGAATTATAAATTACGAAAATGACGACTTTTTAAATTGAAATAGAATATAAAATTGATCTGTCTCTCAGGGGAAATTTAATTCGTCACGAAGATAAATTTATATCATAGAACTTCTCTAAGAGTTTCTATCGCTCTCAATATTAACATAGTAGTTATGTAATTTTATATGTACCATTTCAGAAATTTAACCAGCATGTATTCAATATCAACAATTTTTGAACCATTTGTTAATCTTATACTTAAACTGTATTGCATGTTACGGAAGCATGCGAAGATGAGATAGATTTTAAATTATAAAATTTATGATTCATGATATAAGATACTGATCCCTTACATTTTTAAACAAATATAAATTATACTAATAATTTTAAAAAATGGATAGTAAAAAATGAAAGCATTAAATAGTAGAAATTTAGCTTTGAGTTATTAAGTACCTCATTTATTTGGACTAATCTGCGTTTAATGCTTCATAGCTCTCCCCTCTTCTCAAGCCACATCGTGTCCTCTCGATCCCACTTCCATTGTAGGCTAATATTCGCGAATTGCGTCATCCTGCAGCCTAACCCTTTGCGCCCTTATCACCCTCCCACCCTTTTTGTCCCCCTTCTATACGTGCGCGGGTCGAGCATTTCAGCACCACCGCTCATTTGCATCTGCATGTCGGATAAGTTATTACGGACCACAAAAATAATATTTATTTACTGTACGTTGATATCGTACATGGCCGCCCAGGAGCGCTCTTCAAAATGTACACGCGTTCTGTTTGAACGAGTGGCCGCAGATCGCTCATATTTTATGACTTTTTGAATAATATAAAGCGATTTTTTGCAGTGTTTTTCAGCAAGAGCGTAGCGGACGGTTGGGGAAGGGGTGAGAGGAGTGTAGTGGGCTTGAAGGGTGGTTATCGTGGGTTGGAGTGGACTGTGGAGGTAGGTTAATGCCCCTAGGGGAGTTGAAAGCTGCCCGAGTATGTCTTCCTGGAGGACAGGTGCTCAGGGCTTCGAGAGGACTTCCCTGCCACAGTCCACTTGACACAAACCACAGTCCATCACGCAGACAAAAGCTCACCTGGAAAATCTCGGCCCAAGCATTCCCGACATTTAATAGCTCATAAGATGAGTGAATGTCAACACATATACCTTAAAGATGGTAGGATATGCAAGAAACAAATACAGAAGATATAAAAAATGTGGATGCCCAAAATTTATTTATAACTGTACGACCTGTTGTTGTGGTATTCAGTCCTAAGACTGGTCTAATGCAACCCTCCATGATAACCTATCTTGCGCAGGCCTTTTCATTTCCTCATAACTAGCACAACACCCCTCCCTAATCTGCTTAGCGTATTCAATCATTGGCCTCCCTCTTCCCTCTAATGTTTATTACCAAACCCTCATGCCTTAAAACGTGGACTATTAATCTATCCCTTCTCTTGGTCAACGAACTCCATATTTTTCGCTCTTCCCTATTCTGTTTAGAACTTCCTCGTTAGTAATTCTATCCACCCATCTGATTTTCAACATTCGCCTATAACACCACATTTCAAAGGCTTCTATTCTTTCATTTCCACAACTCTAATCGTCCACGTTTTGCACCCATATACCACCACGCTCCATACGAACAATTTTAGCAACGATTTCCTAATATTCATACTTATATTACCTTTTTTTCATGAAAGCCTTTCTTGCCTATGCTATCCTACTCTTTATGTCTACTATACTTCTACCATCCCTAGTTATTACGCTTCCCAAGTGTCAGAATTCCTTAACTTCTTCAAAAATATCCCTTCCCAATCTAACAACCTTTGTTATTCCACTGTTTCCCATACTACACACTATTACCTTCGCTTTCCCTCTATTAATCCTCATATTGAACTCTTTCTCCAGACCCCGTCCGTGCTATTTATTATGGTTTCCAAGTCTTCGTCTGACTCCCCTAATACTACAATATCATCGGCAAAGCGTAGGGGTTTTATTTCTTCTGCTTGCAGTATGATTTCTTTTCCATATTCGAATTTAACTTTCTTCATCGCCTGGTCTATATACAAGTTAAACAGCATTGGCGATAGACTGCACCCGTGTCTTACTGGTTTCTTGATTACGTCTTTCTTTTCTTCATCTTCTATTCTAATTACTGCTGCTTGTCTTCTGTAGAGGTTATGTATAAATCTTCTTTCTTTATATTTCATTCCAGTGCACTTCAAAATATTTAATAGTGTGTTCCAGTTTGTCAATTTTTAATGTTTTGTCAAATACTATCCAGCCCTTGGAGCCGTTTTTTTCTGAAATTTAGTTGAGATAAACGGTTAATGAATAGTCTCACAGAGTTGGGACACAGACTTTAACAAAGCTCTGTATAGAGGATTCTTAAACAGTCCTCTGGGAATCGAGCTTAAATATGCACAGTTACAAATTGAAAAAAATATTGCGTGTCCGCCGAGTACGGATTTAATTTAGACAAGCATGCGGAGCTCTTCGGAGATATTAGTACGACGAGATTAGAAGAAATTTTAGGGCTTATGATATATAAGAGCACAGTAAATTGATGTTATTTTACTGAAAGTGATTTTAAGTTCAACTAGGCGATTTTCAGACGATGAAGCTTGAAGGGAAAAAGCGAAGCAAAGGTTATATATAATTATATATATACTTTCCGCAACGAAATTTACTTTTTATATCACAAATTTTCCCATGATATCTCTCTATTGTAAATTTCCGTGCTATGATTTCTTTTTTTATTAAAATTTGTACTATCAAATATTTTTTATATTTGTTTTCTTTTAAAAGTAAAACATTCCTACTTTTACAAGGGGCACCTTTAATATAGCACATTCTTTGCTCTATAGATCGGTTAGCGAAATAAGCTGTAGTATAGATAAACTGAAAATAATATTAACATTAATAATATTTTACCTATAATTAACGATTATTAATATCAAGAGAAATGCAAAGTATATTATTTCAGCCATTTCGTTCTACTTGTTAATCAAATCTAAACCGTTTCGATTTTTTGTTGTTAGATCTTCCGGATAGAAGAGTAAATTCCAAGTCGTTGGGAATTGGGGAGAATCCTGGGCTGGAGAGTTGCTCTTCGGGTAACTCTCACACAAACTAGCCTTTGGAATCGTGTTAAAAGTTATCCTCCTCCGAAGAAGTCGAAGAAATAGGATTACAGAAAATCTCGTACTAGTGTTGCCCGTCTGAGGTTAAAAAAGTCTTAACACTATCTCTCTGTGTGTGCCATAAATGACCATCACACAAAAAAACTAAATTTTACTACTCAAAGTTTACCAAAAATGAGGGTCAATTTAAGCAATAGCTGAAATGCTATCTCAATTTTTATGATAATCGAAGAAGCAATGTGGAATATGAGTAGGGAAATATTACACGAATCAAATATGATAGTTTTCTTTACCAACCCTTAAATTAGATGGGAACACTTTATTGTACAGTGAAATGTGATATATATATATATTTCGTGATGGAATGAAAAGCATATGGTTGAAAGCGTATTTAAACTGGTGCCTTACTTCATTGATCCGCGTCGTCAAACTATACGTAAGCACACGATTCTTTTCACAGTAGCGATTAATAATTTATTTCACACCAGAATCGACTGTTTTGTTCGTGAAGACATGGAGAAGGTCTACGACCCCACAGCAAACTCGTCTCCCGTCATTCGGAAGGGCGTGAAAATAGTACCCAATGTCCGACCTACATGATGCAGGTTTTCTAGGGTTTTCCCTGCATCTCTTTAGGATCCTTGAACCATAGGCCGGAGGCCATAGTTAACCCTTGGCTACCTTGCTCTACCTTCCGCATCCCCCGTTTTCAATTCCTTTCCTATGCTATTAAAGGGGAGTTTCCTGTTTCAGGATCACCCTCATGTAGCCTGTTAACCCAAAACAAAAGTTATTTGAAAAGGTATTTTAAATATATTGGCGTCCGACCCGAGTTTATTTGAATTTTTTAAAATTATTAATATATTATTAATTATCAATTACGTATTAAGCTACCTGTGACGTTAACGAGTATGGAACTACTGAGTATGCTGCAAAGATATATATATACATAAAATGAGGAGGAATTATTTATTTAATGAAGCAGCCAAATGTAATTAAATTATTAGTCAATCGCCTGGAACAACGATATTCCATCAAATACGTGATTCATGGGCAAATTAAATCCAGAAATATTCAACCACGTGTCTGCGTTAAATCACTAAAGACTGGATTCCCCACAAGCAAATGAGTATAAATCCAGATAATTGTTATACGGGCCACTTAATCTCCCAATTAATGGAAATGAACACACCCACAGCAACGATATCGTGCAAACTGGCCGCGCTCGACGTCTCGCTTAATGGGTCAAAAAAACCGTAAATGGGTGTAATGTGTCTGGGTCACACAAAAAACTCGGCTATACAAAGGTCGGTACCGTACTGTTAATAATTGTAACAAATATATCAGAGGAATTCGTGCTTAATTTATCTCGTGAAATTTCCCAAAAATGTACCGAAATAATGAACGTTTGAGCCTTTAAAGCTAAATCAAAGCAATATAAAACTGAAAATTTTCAACAAATTATAAAATACATCAGTAAAGCAGAAGCGTACTTCATGCCTATAAAGAGAAATTAATAATTCAGAATTCGAGGGTAAGTACCATCTTTAGTGTTAATGAGAACTCATAAACAGAAATAAGAGTTATATTTTATTAGATATAAAATAGATATTTTATTAGATATAAAATAAATTCCACATATAGCAGCACTTAGCCACTTTTCCAACTCTTCTCTCCTCTTAAAATCCTGGGATTAAGAACTCTCGCTAATTTAGAAGACTCAATTATGTATTGTAATCGTTTGTAGAATTTGAGAAGATAAATTTCAGAATTAATACTGAGTAATTGTAATAGCTTTGTCCAGATTAAGTTATTAAATTTACTCATAAATGAGTAAACAATTTTAATGAGTGAAAAATGATATAAATTATTCCCACAAACATCTGCGACGAAAAAATAACTGTCATATGAAAGCTCCGACACATGTGGTATAACTAAATGGTCGTCTTATTTATGTTATATATTCAAAGTAAAACAAGTATGGAAAAGCGTTGACCGGACCAAGGACTCGAACCCCGGACCTCCCGTTTTCCGGGTGGGCGCCATACCACTGAGATAATCCCAGTCGACGTACAAGGACCAATTCAATATGCCTATATTTTCCCGTAAAGCTAACCCAGACTCATCTACATTCACTAATCACATTCTTTACACCCTAATTTCTAGGAAATTCGTGAAAATGGACATAGGGGTTCGAGTACTTGTTCCGATCGTCGTTTTTCCATTCTTGTCTTACTTCTAAATTAGCTCCTTCTTGAGCTTCAACAGAAGCATTCATACTTCCTTTGAATTGAGTTCCTATATTCTTAAATTATACGCAAACCATTGAGAAGACCTTAATACACTTGAATGTCACTTGTCAAAGGAGACAAGTTTTGAGCTCAATTTTCCGTTAATACGCAAGAGAAAGGCACATCTCCTTTGCATTGCAAAAATATTATGACGCTGATTAATATTCTATTTGTACTATCCTTTCACAATCTCAAGTCGTAGCTCTGTACAAAAAACTTAAAATTACCATAGTACCAATATATTAGAAACAGTCAATTTTGGTAAGTTAAGAAGCGTAGTAACTAGGGATGGTAGAAGCATAGTAAATATAAAGAGTAGGATTGCACAATGGAAGGAGGATTTCGCGAAAAAGAGGAATTTACTTACGGGTAATATGAAGGATTTCGCGAAAAAGAGGAATTTACTTAAGGGTAATATGTGTGAATATTAGGAAATCGTTGCTAAAATGTTTGTATGGAGCGTGGCGTTATATGGGTGCGAAACGTGGACGATAGGAGCTCCGGAAATGAAAAGATTAGAAGCCTTTGAAATGTGGTGCTATAGGCGAATGCTGAAAAACAGATGGGTGGATAGAGTAACTAACGAGGAAGGGGAATAGGTGAAGAGCGAACAATATAAAGGACACGGGCCAAGAGAAGGGATAGATTAATAGGCAATATTTTAAGGGTCTTGTAAAATTATCATTAGAGGGAAGTGTGTGGGGTAAGAACAGAAGAGGGAGGCCAAGGATAGAATACGCTAGATTATGGAGAATGTGGGTTGTGCTATTTATGAGGAAATGAAAACGCTTGCGCAAGATTGGTTAGCATGGAGGGTTGCATTAGACCAGTCTTAGGACTGAATACCACAACAACAATACCAACAAAGAAGATAACCACATCGTTAATAAACGATTTTGGGAAAAGTGTATCATATAATGAGATTCGATACATATTTTATATATCCATGAGCTCCAAATTTGAAATGATCAATAATCAACGTGGTGACGGAAATAAAGGAATAATACTGTAATTAAATTTATATTAATGAGTTGCATCTGTATAAATAATTTCCCAATATTATTGACATCGCGTGACTGGATTTCTGATGATAATTGTGAAGTGGTTGCATTTTAATTTAAAGAAACTCGACGTTGTATTCGCCTGGCTATCGTGAGTAATGCAACACTCTTGTTCTGAGATAACGCGGCTGTTTTTGTCGTTACTTAGAGAGAGAGGCACGTGCGAAGTGCCGAGCTTTTGCGCCTGAAATGCAGCAGCCAGTCGTGTTTGGGTGAAGAGTGGATCGCGGTCGATGAAGGGGCGACGGCCTCAGAACAATCACGTCTCTCATATTAGCAGGTCTACACAGGCAGGCATCCAGGCTCCATTCCACGGCATGCGAAGGTGGATCAGGCTGAAAAGGCATTCCTTCCTGTCTTAATATTTGTTTCTCTTTTCTTTCCACCCCTCCTCTCTCCATTCCCTACACTTTTCTCTTTTATACGAATCCTTTTCAAGTTTTGCACTGGGATGAATATTCTTATAAAAGCTCAGGGCCCCCTTTTGATGTAGGGACTAACGTCAACATAACACATCTGTTGATACAAGTCGAGGGAGCCACGTGTATAATATCGAAAACACAAAAAACGTGCAAACAATTAAAATAGCGAAGAGTACTGACAAATACTTAAAATTTCTCGACAGATTTCGTAATCATTTTGATAAACGAATATTCGTTCACGAACTTCAACTTCAGTTTTATTGATGTAACGTGCCATTACTTGCGAGATCTACTGATTGTTTCAATCACGATGATATGAATAATATTGATCACTTATAACTTGTATTTTAGTGTCGCGCATAACGGTCATTAGCGTGACGAATATACCTTGCGTGAGACTTTTATCGATCCCGGCAAGTATGCATTAAATATTTATTTCATTTTCATGGTAAAATACAACAAGTTCAATATCGGCCTCTAGGTAATCAAAACTGGAAATGCCTGCCAAGTAAAATTATTTATTTATAAATAAAATTTATATAAATGATTTAATTCAATGATAAATATCTGCAAGCTATTCACATAACAGAAACCATAACCATAAATAAAATGTAAGTAATTTTAAACTAAATATTGTGTTTAATTTCCGGTTTATAATCTGCTGAAATTATTCTTGGGCTTCCAACCAAATTTTGTTTCGTCGTAGTTATTATTGGATTAAACGTCACTACCCTACTGGAAATCCAAGAATAATTCCAAGAAATAATATGAATAAAGATATTATGTTCCCTTAAAATTTTTAAATATTCTTATTTAAAAAAAACGGGTTTCAAATGCTTTATTCACGTAATTTTAGAATAATTAAAAAATATAGTTGGTGTTTTACACACATCGTGTACGTGATATTCTAAATTAAATTTACGACGCTTCCTCTACGAAATGGTGTTTTATAAGCCCACAGATTGGTAAACGTAGCATATATAATTGTAATTAAACTAATGTTCACATCGTCTGTAAATGGCCAAATATATTCATAGACCAAATAATTTATGTATGTGCCTCAGAAAAGGTTGAAAAAAATACGAATAATTCGTAGCGACAATTTTAATTTTATTAAAAGATTTCTGACAAGTTGGGTTTATTAATTAGTTTCTTCATTTATAACCTATGTGTTTATAGTAACTCAAGCAAAAACAGTTTAAAATTTCAGTCCATTAATTATTAAATATCTTAAAAGTTCTTCTTCTTTAAGTTCAGAAATTTTACATTTGCCGGGATTGTAGTCCATTAAGAAATTTACTACATTACCTTAATGTCTTCATTTTAAGACAACGTCCAAATTAAAAAATAGACGCACAAGAAATTTTCTGATGTTAGAATTTATACTGACTGTGTTAAAAATGTACAATTCCCACTAGATATCGCTCTCTAATTTTGTGGCCTTAATAAATTCAAAATGTACAATTCCCATTTTACTAGATATCGCTCTCTATTTTTGTGGCCTTAATAAAACTACAAAATAATCTTTAATTTTTACATACCTACTATTAAATTTAAAAATACTGTTTGAAATTTGTCATTTTCTTATATAATTAGTATATTACAAAATTTATCTTCATGTCAATTTTAGTTTTTTTTCCTAATCCATTTCTCTTTGTCTTTAACCTGTGAATATATACAAAAAGTAGGCATTTTTTAATCTTAAATCTTACTATTGAATTTATAGTTGCAGTTGAAAACATAGGGGAACCGTGCAAAATTATAACCATTGCATGCAATTCTTTTTCAATATTTAGATCATTAACTTATCTGTATAATAAATTCGATATATGTTTGGGTGTTTTTAATAATAAACAGATTTGAACGCATGGACAAATTGCAACAAAACTTGGTAAAAATAAGATGAAAAATTGGGAGAAGGAATGTTGAATACTAAAAAAATATTGTGACGTCACCGAGCACTGAGAGAGAGTGAGTAAAGAGGAATTCGGTCATATTTAATAGCACGCAATATGGCGCCAATTTTCTTACAATATCCTACACTCAGAACGATATTTTAATATTTTATTTGTAAATTTACGTATTATTGAGAACCATCTATTAACATGACATATTTCACGGATCCACGGGTTCAAAGTTTAAAAATTTTCCTGCTAAACGAAAGGGCGAAAAACCCCATAGGTGAGATTTTTCAATCATTATAATTTACTAGATTTGTTGTCAATTGCTGACGGAATAATTTAAGTGAGAATTATGTTTGTATTTTGAATTTCCTTTTTACGTAAATTCAAAGTCTGATGAAATAATTTAATGTGTGAAGTTCGAAGAATTATGAACCATAATTCATAGTTTTCTGAGCAGGGGTTTGATTCCCAACACCGGATACCCAGGAAGTATTATATAATAATACAAAAAATAATTTTGTGTATCAATGAATGAAATTTTTTTTAGATTAATGCTATAGGCGACTAATTTTTATGTTTGCAGATGGTGTGCTTAAATTATCTAAAGCAACGCGTCTCGTCGCTCGGTGGCGGATCGTTAATAATTAACGAGGCCATTATTGCCAAGGACTTTGGTGGCAGCCGTGGCGCACGCGCGACCTCGACGTCTCCTTCGAAGGACACGCGCTAAGAGCCTGCACGCGCCACTTGTGCGAGCAGCGACACTGTACAAGGACCTGCCTAAGGACCTGGCGGCGGCGGCGACGTCTGCGGCTCCGAGATAATCTCAGGACATCCTAAACAGGCGAACGGAACCTAACTGCCAATAACTCCAATTACTCTCAACCTCAACAAACAGCCTGTGTCTAAATCCAAAAGATGAATTATTTTTCAAATACTTCGCAAATATCATCAACATTTTTATAACCAATAAATAGTAGTAAATAAGAGTTATAAATATTTTTTGAAGTTGTTAATGTTGTTATTTTTTACCTACCTGTATGTATATTAAACGTGTGCCATTGTATGGCAGCTTTTGTTATTTTGAATTTCAGAATTCATAGACGTGTTTTGTTTGTTTCTATTTAAGCTACGATACACCTCCTATTTGTGATAGAGTTCTGGAAAGTCTGTCCTCCTACTGGGTTTTCCTGCCCTACTCCGGAGCCAAGCTTTTTTAATAAATTCTCCAGAAAGTTGAGACGACCACGAGTATTTTGAGGGGTTTATGCATAGGGCTCACAGACCTTCAGCATACGGTACGAGTTGTCCGCTAATCTCAATGGACCACACGGCGAGTTGCCCCTCTTATTTCATTAATGCATCGAGGCGTTGCGTCCCAACAACAATTCAGTCTCTCGTCATCATTTCTAGGGTTTACCCTGGATCACCGAATAGTATCCTTACATTACAGCCCGGGGACCCTAGTCACCTCTTGGCTATCTTGCTCTACCTTCCCCTGTTCAATTCCCTTCCTATGCTATCAAAGGGGAGTTTCCTGCTACAGAATCACCCTCATGTAGCCTATTAAACCTTTTTGAGATCTGAGTGACACACCGATCAGTACAACACTTTACTTACAAGCCACTGAATCGTGCACTAAATATAGAACAAAAAAACCAAATGCATGATAATCATCATATATCAAGGAAAAATAAATGACTTCATAAAAGAAATCAACCTCTATAACGAAATATAAAAATACCTCGCCTGGCACCTAAGAATTGTATCCATACTATGCAATTTTATTACATGTAACTGTCACTCATGACACACCAGTTAATAAAATGTAAAATTAAAATAAAGACCAATTTTTTATAGAAAATTTTTTATTATATTTCTCTAACTGAAAATTAATTTTAAATGTTACTGCAGTATTCGGGTGAGCAAAATTAGACGCAGAATTATTTCACGGCTAAATGGTGCCCTCATAATAATTGACAATTTTTTAATAATATATAATGGCCAAGAAGTCAACTAAGAATTAATTATTAAATATAATATATTATAAATAAATGATATGTTATATTAATAATATTAATGTATTTTAACGTAACACCCGACTTCGACGGAGTTAATGTTTTGAACTATTATGCTTCGCTCGAGTACTCAGTTCTCTCGTTCAAGTTCAGTAATTTCAGGTGATTTTAGAAAGGAAACTCCTTTTTTAATTATATGTACATTTATTTCGAGTAATGAATTTCAACAAAATCTCTCAGGGCTTGATCACCAATTAATTACAGCCTACCCTATCGGAGGATTTTGTTTGATGGAGATCAGCCAAAATACTTATTCAAAATAAAACTAGTTTCAATATCAGTTAACAATGTAAATAATTTGTGTTTATTATCGATATATTGTTGTCATGAGTAAAAACACAATTCTATACACATTTTAATTAATGAAATGTATTAATTCACACCTTATTGTTGTCATATGTAAAACTACTATTTTTTTGTAATAGAAGAACTGCAAATATTATAGAAATAATTATATACGAATCTTGTAATAAGTTATAAAAATAGAAATAAAATAAAAAAAGAAGAAATATAATAAAACTCAGCCATGAAGGCTATGAAACTGATTTAGAACAACAGAAGCATTCACGGTTAAACTTCATTACAAGCATTCATTATGTTCTCGAATGATATTCATTGCACCAAAGATCATCTTACGCGTAATATCAATTCTTCACTGATGTCCTGAAATGCAGAATGTAATTAAGTATCTTGTCGATGATTTTGAGCCTCAGGTATAAACAATGGGCGGAGGAATCTCGTACCGAGATGGTGAGTTGGCTCCGATAATCAGATGGGAGAAATCACGTTCTGTATGCCACGTCGAGATTTTTCGTGATCTTATTTTCTAATGATATTTCCTGTACAGACTGTACGAGTTTGGTAGTAACGGGAGGACCGTAACGTCCCGGAAGTTGAAAGATGAGTCCAATGTCTGTTACAAAGGACATGCAAAAATGGCATTATAAATTCGCAATAAAACCTATTTCTAATTTAAAAGCAATTCTGTGGTTTCAGATTGTTTGTGAAAGAAACGATTGTGTTTCTGGACAATTGACACTTCATTTGCTAATTCATTTTTAATATAATGCTTTCGTCTTTGCCATGTACTAAAATCTACTGACCTTCTCTAGGTATACTAATTAGTTTATGTGCAACTGAGTACCGATAATGTAGCACTGGGATAAGGCTAAAAGGACATGCAAATTTGATGCTATTTTTACTTAATATTTTTCCTTAATTTGCCAAATAATTATTTAAATAGAAATAATTAGTTGTTTTTTATTCGACATGTCACGTCTAAAATGACTAGTGGCATAAATGAAATTCTCCAATCGTCATTTGGACGATCCTTATTTTATGAGTCACAATAAGGACTCAAAAATTCAAGCAATAATTAAATGAACTTTTCTGCCACTAGTGGCTTTCCATTTTGGAATAATTCTCCGTACAACAACGAGGGGTGGTGACTAAGAGGGAAAATAGATTAACTGGTGCATGTGGGAGGAAGAGGGAATCGCCCTTTTTTTTCTTCCTGGAATAGCTTTCACTGTGGCTATCAGAGGTCTTTTAAGATTTAAAGCTCATTCCGCATTTACAAGGTTTCTACCATGCGAGCGAGCTCGCCTTCCACTGTGAGAAATGATGTTCTTATCTGCCTTCGCTTCAGTAAGCTGTTTCGTCATCCTGGCGTGAAGAGAGAGGAATAACTTTATGAAATAAAGTTTTTCCCCAGATCTCGGACGACTCACACGCACTCTAGCGAGCTTTAACGGCTGAGAAAGAAAATTTGCTAACTAGGCTTGAATGACGTCGCTTATTCTAGAAGTGTAAAAAATAATTCGCTGTTTGCCAAATTGTTAGAATTGTCGTTGGCACGAGACTGATATCAATTATAATACGAACCAATATTTATCCGCCTTAAATATGCGTATGTTTGATTTATTATTTATAATTCGATTAATTATGACTATAGAAATATATTATTTCATTATAACTTTTTTCTAAATTGGCATTTGTCTCATTTCCGTTTCTAAATACTACAATTTTAAAAAATGTCAAGGGATGGCTGTGGGAAGTCTATGGGAGTTTTCTCTCGCAGGTATTTCTGTCGGGAATGCCTCGTACACTCTGCTTTTTTTTCTTCAAAGTTCTCACATACTGAGATATCTTTACCTATTTTGGGAGGTATATGTACTGGGATTGAAAACCTTGGGCATACAATAAGAGTTGTCTGCTGATCCCATTGCATCAATTAGAATTTTTATAAAAATTATACGTCGTATTATAACTTGTTTTTGTGATATGCAACAGACGAATATAGCCAAAGCCGAAAGTATCTCAAGGATTATAGGACGAATTGAATAAGGATTTATAGTGATTTAATTTTTAAACTAGTGTTAATCCCAGTATGTTGTTTTGTGCTTGTTAAATATTAAAACTGATTAAAATTTTAGACGAGATCAATTCTAAGTAGGTTAAGAAAATTAAATCACATTTAAGATACTATTACGATACATTTTAAAGGTAACTTTGCTTTTAAAATCAGTGACTGTAAGAAGCTAAAAATGGTATCATAAAATTGAATATGAACTACTGATCAGAACGTGAATGAATAAATTTTTAAATGGTTTGTAGCCATTGTGGAAAGACAAAGAATTCGAAAGTTGGTGCGACCGTATTATTTAGTTTCTAGACGATCAAAGAATTAACGTTTTTTTTAATATTTTCAACAAATCACCATTATTTTCATTAAACCTTTTTTATATTCAGAAATTGTATTTATTTGAAATACAAGTATGCTGAAGATGTACTTTTAAATAATTTGTATAAATATTAATATATCTGCCCGAAAGGTTATAATATTCGTTTTCGTAATTTTGGAAAAAACACACACACATATATACAAATATTTGCGTGTCTCTATATCTCAATAGTTACTTCCTAAACAAAAATTTCCTGTTCTCACTTTCTCCATTTCCGAATCTGCCAACTTGGACGCGCTTGTTACGCTTTTCCCCTCTTTTCTTCGCAGCAGTTGCGTGACTCTGATGAGAGGGGCTTCCAGCCGAAACTACAGGAGGTCTTCTTTCAGCAGCAAGCTAAGTCCAGGCAGTTTCCACAGGAAAAAATTCTGCCTTCTATTCCTCCTACATGACGACATAAACGAAATTCACATTAGGTTACTTTTCACGTAATGAAAGACCTTTTACGATTTTATTAACATGTTTTAGTTCTAATTTATTTTTAGGCTTTTTCATATATTTTCCTAATACTAAACGACTGGAAACCTTACCTCAGGGTAAAAATTTTTCATTACGTCTGTTTTTTACGTACTTCCGACACACAAAATTCCCCTACAATAAACTTCTTTAATTTATTTACTAAGCATCGCTCCCATCTTCGAGATGTTTATTTCAGAATTTTATTTTCCAATCGCACATGTTTGGTTTTCGATTTATGATCATCACAATAAATTCTGTAACATTCCCCGGCTGCTTAAAAAGCTGCCCCACGACGCATTTTTCCAATATTTAAGTTAATTTTTGATAAGTGAAATTTTTAAGAAAAATGGCTATATTTTCATTTGAATTGATGGGTAAATTTCGTAAAACTACTGCCTTTCTAAAATTGTAAGTTACGAACTGTTGGTCATACTGTTTACCTTTTGTGGCGGGATTGTATCGAGCTAGCAGCTAGGCGAATCAGCTTACGCAAAATCATTTCCTTAATCAATTTCATTTATCATATTGGTGCTTCTACTCATGGGAATCTTATACTTCTTATTATAGTACTATATATACGGGTATACCGTAAGCCACACCTGAATTTTGAGTAATTTGTTTCTCCTTAATCCCATTGAACACTCAATGTAGCTTCGTTCTACGAAATTTGGCGTCGTTATACATTTCTAAAGCCGGGTTTACACCGGATTTGACAAGTTTTAGGATAATTCTAGAGAATTTTTTGACAATAATTTTTATATTATTCCGAGAATTGTCTAACAACGGCAATGAGAGTGATAATGAATAATCTATTTTTATAACGTTCGCACGTAACACGGTGTAAGGGTTGTAGATTCTAATGATTTATACACCAGAGAAGTGTTTTTAACTACAGGGTGTTAACAGTATTTAATTTTAAAATTACGTAATTAAGCCGCACCTCGTTTTTCCGTCATATTTTTAGTCCAAAAAAAGCGACCCATACACGCCGAAATATGGTATTAGCTTGGACTTTTTCTGATTAGGCAACAGCAGTTTCTATTTTGTGCTAACGTTCCTTTATTAGATGTTTCATCTATGTTTGGTGTCTACACACAGATCAAAATCGATAATAATAATAATAATAGACAATCAATTTTTGATATTCATTTAATAACTTACCCTCACTTATAATTTATTTGATTAAGTATAATTACAATATAATGAAAATTACAAAAATACCTAACAAAATAATAATATGATAAAATTATTAATTAACTATACTGATTGAAAATTTTAGACGCACGTGTTTTTTGTATCTGAGAATTTTCGCAATATGTGACTGTTTCGTTTGAGTGGATCGAATCAGTTTTCAACATATAGAGTGAGATTAGAAAATTCATATGTTCGGAGGGCATAATTACTATTTTCGTCATACGACACGATTTCTTAATATTTATATTTACAAGTCCGGGAGAGATGATTGATGTTCACCCGTTTTAGACCACAATCAGGGATGCGCCTATCTAGTCACGAGAAACTCCACGTTTGTTTGTAGCATCAAGACTCCTCAATTAGACAGAGACGAATGCGAGGGGAATTCCCTCAACAAGTTGCAACAATGAAGGGTGGAGAGGTGGTCGAATAACAGGTAGTTGGCAGCTCCGGCTCTCATTATCGCCACCTAGCGCCCACGCTCTAATTACCGCCAACTCTAACGAGCGGATTGCCTCTGTTCCCAGTACGTACGCACCACCATTGTATAACAGGAGTCGAGAGTTCACTAACCAACCGTGTGCCAAATGGCAGGGCTCCAAAAAGGACCCCGAGTGGCTGCCTGCTGCCTGCTGCCTCGACGTCGACGACTGCGACGCATCTGCTACAGAATAGAGCAACAATACGCCGCCGAGCCGGTGGTTCCCCGCCTCGAGAATTTATGCACTGCCGAGTCAGAGGGAGAAAGAGAGAGGGACAGGACAAACTGCTGAGGGGCGGTCGGCGAATAACTCTTGCTGCCCCGGGATAAGTCATTTCCGGACAATTTGCCTTTCTGAATTTCCAGAGGCGATTTACCCTAATTCATATAGGCACTTAATAAATGTGTACGCTTTTTCGATTTTCTAACTTATAACTGCCATAATGTTTCATGTCAAGTGCATATATTTCATTTTAACGTTCAGGATTTATTATAACTTATAATAATATAGTCATTGGGGAACTGAATCTTTCATAATATTCCAGAAGTACAGTAATAAATATTACATATGAAAAAATATCAATTTTAATATTTGGTTTAATTAGCTATTCTGGAAACTCTTGTTAACAATTTCAGTGATTACATTTGAAATCTTCGTCAAGAACATAAATAACATCGTTTACGAAAGTAACTGCAGTATGAGTTTCCCTCCTTACTTGTAATTGATATGTCGTTGCACTTATACATGTCAAATAAAGAAGTAATATTTATAAGAAAAAAGTATTTATTTCTCCTTGATTGCTAAAGCCCAATGAGGACCTTTGTTGATTGCAATTATGATTCGAGTAGCACGTAAGTAGTATAAGCATGTTGTAGTAACATAATTTCAACTTACCTACGTTTCATTCTAAAACGTGTAACTTAAAATTTATTTACACGGAATTTTGAACTCCTATAACGCATTTTAAAATTTGAGAAGGTGAACGACCTTGAATTTATGTCAGCAGCAACATAGCTATACTACTCAACTGTAATCCCAGCAGTTCATTTCGTCAGATATATATTTATATAAGAATTGCATTACTTTTCTGTTTTATTTTGTACTACGAAATCTATGCTTGTTTTTTTTATGAAACACGGGAGCAAAGAACAGTAATATATGCTGGTGACCGAGAAATTATGAGACGGTTGCAGCCCCGCCCTAATTAGTTCTTACATGAGTCTTTAGTTTTTTATTTGGGCCCTTACATACTTTAACCCAAAGTTTCTGGACTGCTGTCGAATATCAATTATTTCCGAAGTGGTGCAACTCGTAATGTTCGACCTATCGACTCCGCTGCTTTTGTGCAGTTTGTATGGAGGAAATTTGGCTGACCGCCCTTACATTATTCACTTTTAAAATACCCCAACTTCCTCGTTCATAAACAATACAGACATTTCCAGCAAATCTTCGCGAACACATTAACAACACTTCTTTGAAAGGCTTCGAATTTGTATTCAACAAAGCCACCGGTCAAGTGAAGTTCTCTCTGACCGATCATTAAATAGGGACTTTTGCTTTCCAGCGACAGGCTGCACAAGGGCCATTCACATTGTGGTCACTCCCATTTCATAGAAAAGAAAAGGGTGGAAAGGGGCAGTGAGTGCCGCGGGTCTTTCTGCCATTCGACTCAATGTGATTGAGAGAAAGTACTAGAGAAACTCGCATCAGGCAGGTCTTCCTCTCTGTATTTTTCTAATGCCTTTCCAATGACCCGAAATTGGGATTTTCTGTGGAGACGCAGCATTCCCGACATTATGCTTCGACTTGTTTAGGAGGCATCTGGTCCACTAGTTATCGTATCCTCCTGCCTACGAGAATCTTAATATGAGATCCCTAGTATCGAACAACAGCAAGAAAAACCTAAAGAAATGTACTAAATCCCAGTGAGATTAAAAAAAGGTGAATTTCATTTAATGACAGGCTACATGAAGGTTATAAACAATTATGTCTCTTCTCTTTAATACTATATAGAGGGACGTTCATAGTTGTAATACTGACGATACACTTGATATACTTGCAGATTTATGATGTATTAAATTATTTTGCTCTCTTCCCCACATTTCCTTCCATTCTTAAATAGTGGATTAAGCTGTATAAAGGCATCAACATGCCATTAGGTATAAAGAAAGAGGAAAAACCAGATCTTAAACGGAGTGGTTATTAATTTTCTCGCTTTAGTGTTAATAAGCACATTTCAACCCCCAACTCATTACATATCTTTCAATAGACAATTTATACTAAGCAGATACTTCCCTAATTGAAGTTATTCAATACACTGCAATATTCTCCGTCATTATTAATGCTCTATATGCTCCTTTATTTCACTTATCCTGCAAAGTAATTAAGAACATAATTGGAATTTTTATGGGAATGATTATGCCGTCCTCTGTAAGTTTAACGGCCTGGAACTTCATGACTCAAGCGAAAGTTTTTTTGAATCGTTTAATTATTGTAGTATTAGGGGAGTCAGAATAAGACTTGGAAACCATAATAAATGGCATTAACGTGGTCCTTGAGAAATAGTTCAATATGAGGATTAATAGAGGGAAAATCAAGGTAATGGAGTGCAGTATGGGAAACAGTGGATTTACAAAGGGTGTTGGATTGAGAAGGGATATTTTGAGGGAGGTAAAGTAATCCTGCTACTTGGCGAAGCGTTTTAACAAGGGATGGTAGAAGTATAGAAAGAATATGCTAGCGCAGGTAAGGGAGGCTTCCATGAAAAAGAGGAATTGACTTTCTGGTAATATAAGTGTGAATATTAGGAAATCGTTGCTAAAAATGTTCGTATGGAGTGTGAAGTTATATGGGTGCGAAATGTGGACTGTAGAAGTTGCAGAAAGGAAAACAATAGAAGCCTTGGAATGTGGTGCTATAGGAGAAATATGGAAATCAGATGGGTGAATAGAATTACTATCAAGGAAGTTCTAAACAGAATAGGGGAAAGCGAACAATATGGAGGATGTTGACGAAGAGAAGGGATAATTTAACAGGCCACGTTTGAAGACATGAGGGTCTAGCATTAGAGGAAACTGTGTGGGGTAAGAACAGAAGAGGGAGACATGGATGGATTACGCTAAGCATATTAGGGAGGATGTTGGATGTGGCAGTTATGAGGAAATGAAAAGACTTGCGGAAGATAGGTTAGCATGGAGGGACGTATCAGACCAGTATAGGACTGAAAATCACTAAATAATATTATTTCTACATGTTTCTTTTCTGGGTCCTTACTGCGTTAAAATAAATACTCTCTGATCAAAGATTTTCTAACTGCAGCTATGGAATTCCAATTCGTCATTTAATAAATTGCTAGAGACTGCAATATTATTTGAAAATTTCAGTCGACCATTACTAGTCTTGATGACCTACTATACGAGAGTCTATATTTTTTAATGAAAGTATGGAAAGCAAGAAATTAGTAAATTAAGTGAAATAAATCAACAACTAAATACAGACCAAGTTTTTATTTAGTTGAATTGTTATTTATTTTAATAGTTTTTAATGTAAATTTTTGACAAATTTTGAAGAGAATAAAAGTAATTCGACTTTAATTTGCTTGTTTAAATTACTTTTTTCGATAAGTAATTACTATTAAGTTTATGTACCCGAAGCATATGAAATAGCTAAGTAAATAAAATTCTGTCGGGTAAAGAAAAAATTTAATTTATTGGTTGATCGCCTTAGAGTTTATCATCAAATCAAAGATTTTTTACTGTCGGACGAAAAAAAGCCAAGTCAATGTTGAAACACGAGGCGAGCCCGCAGATCTGACTCTTCACCTGAAAGCGACAGTGGCTGTAAAACACAAAAAGGGTGCTAATGAGCAGAGGAGGAATGCCGTCGTTTGAATGGTAACTGCGTCATTACACGGGGCCGGACGTCCACCCATTTCCGTGTCTTTTCAATTTTCTATTTTTCGCCCCGCGAGCCAATCGGTCCAGCAGAGCCGTTAATGCAGTGTTGATTGCAAAGCTTTCGTAGCTGTCATTACATATAGTAATTCTGTTTGGATTGAAAATTTTATTGGAAGTTTTGTCCCTTTCCCCTCGGTTGATCGTAATACATTTCCCTCGTGTGCGTCAGAGCGAGAACAATGGCAAGTTCAGGTGCTTTGCGGTCGGGTTTTAATTTTCCACCACGGTGGCTCTCGTAGAAATGATGTTCTAATGAATGTTTTATACGAGCTATGGAAATGGTCACCCGCGGTTCCTCTCTACAACCACGAAAATTCTCAAAGTCCGTTTTGTACTTCGAGCAAATGTGAGTCATTATCGTGAATAACGCCATTTTAAGAAATTAGACTATATACTTTAAAAAAATCATCTCAATAATGAAATTACATAAATGATACTTAACAGATTAGAGTAATTACCTGTGAATAGATATAGAAAGTCAACAACATGATTAATATCATGTGAATAATATCACACGAAGATCGAAATTTCATTTATCTTGTTTGTGGGTTAAACGTTGTTATAAAGGTATTAAAGTTAATGAAAAACTAGTGGTGAATTCGTTACCTTACGTAACAGGAGGCGATTATTCTGTTGTTTCGTTCCTTTATTATACCGGCAGGTTTTGCTGTCAGCAACACGATTCTCGTTACAATAAGGATATCAATACAAGCCTCTGGTTTCGTTCTATTAACAATATGTATGTCAACAAAACTCTCTCTGTATTACGTAATTGGGTACTCGTAACAATATTAATAAAATAGTCATTTTTATGACTTTAAGTTATTAAAAAGGTTCTTGCAGGTATGCGGAGGCCCTGCTAGGATTTTCGTCTGTAGAAAACACTGCTACATCGTCGGCAAAGAATGAGATTTTCCTATTGTTGGTCTCTGGAATATCTGCAGTATAGATCAGGAAGACTGAGGTCCCAGAACACTACCCTGAGGAACACCATAATTGACAGGGTGAAACCTGAATTGTTCTATATTGAATTTTACTGAAAACTGCCTGTTTGAAAGATATGATTAGATGAGGGTATAATAATTGCTGGATAGTGCGTTATTTATTTTGAAGAGAAAGCTTATGTTTCGAACCTCGTCAAATTCCTCCAGGGGAATTGCAGAATTTTCCTCAACACACTTGTAGATTTTGTTAACTATCCCGTGAACTCATTGGATTGTTGAATGACGTCCTCTAAAACCAAATTGGTTATTCGGCAGTAATGATAACATTTCATGGTCTACATAGATTCTATTCAGAACAATCGTTGAAATGCCTTGCTTATAACGGGAAGTAAGATAATATATCGATTAGTTATAGTTTCGTGAAGAATTTACCTGGTTTACGTTTCATAACACTTTCGGCGTACTTCCATGTAATAGGGAAGTAGGACAGACCTAGCATGCCAATGAAAATTACCGTCAGGAGGATTATAAAAAAATTAAAATATGGTCAAATCAGTCAGAAAATAATTTTAATTATTATTTAATTAATATAAATACAATATTTCATAGAAATTTGTGGACTTCTTCAGGTAAATTTATAAATGGACGAACTATTTACATTAGAGGAATTCGGAGTCGCAGACTATCTCCAAAATGGTTACTTGGCTATCAATGAACCAGGCTCCGAATTTCTCACCCTCACTGCCTCATCTAATACGATACACAGAACGGTGTATAGTAGTTGTTGAGACTACTTTCCCGAAAACAGACAGTGAGTTTGGCGGTTTCCTAGGATCAGGCACAACCATCGTTAAAGAAGTGAAACAATTTAAAAGGTTAAAACTACGCACTGTAACAAAATTATTTATGGGATACCTTTGTACAGCCGTAAATGTGAATCACTTAAGGTTATATCAATCCAAACATAGTTTTCTAACTTTAAGTTTACAGTAAATAAAAAGAAAGCCAATAAATCAGAATATAATTATATAACTATTTAATTAACATAAATACGACGTTTCGTCACCCCTTTGAAACTTCATCAGGCGTAAAATGTAGTAATTCATGTCCTTCATCCTTGACTCTCTCGGACGAAAAGATTATTTCTATAATCTTTTTATTTTTATAATATTTTCGGCAAATGGGGTCAAGGAGTAAAGGACATGAATTACTAAATTTTATGCTTAATGAAGTCTCAAAAGGGAGACGAAACGTCTTATTTATATTAATTAATTTAATTAATTAATTAAATAGTCCTAAAATTATATACTATCTTATTGGTCGTTGTTTTATTCACCGATTTCTTAATATTTTTCCGTGTTTTTTAGACTAAATATCATTTCTTTCACTATAAGAAGCCCACAAAACTATAATTAGGAAACGCACTTCACATTTCTTGATGACGCCGACCGAAACTGTGTTTGTCGAAACGTCACTGTTCAAGCGTTTTGTACCCCATGTTGTAACAAGAGAACTCTCACTACAGCAATTACACCTTGAAAGCTTTCGATCTTCAAATATTAATAACGTCAGCTAAAATAACCATCATTTCCGAGTCCTCTTTCTTTTCCATTGTTGTACAATGAAAGTATATTACAGTGTGATCCATCTTATTTAGCGTCACCAGAGATGAAATTACCTTTTTAATAACTTGTATAGGAAGAACCACTTCTACGTTCGTCAAGAAGCAATAAATTAACCAATTACTTTCAGTCAAATATTTTTTATTTCATTTGGAGCTTTCGACATTATTGCCTATAAAAATATGATAGTTGCATCTTGCTTTTTCAGATGATTACGGTTAGTAGTGCCGAAAGCTACTGATGAAATAAAAATATTTGACTGATAATTTTATAGTCTCTTTGATAACCGTAAGAGGGCTGCTTCCTATACAACGGATTTAGCGTCTTTACCTCCTATAAATCCAAGTATTCTTAGCGCTGAACTGAAACAAACCACACCACTATTTATAAATGCAGTATATTTAATCTTTTTAGGCCAGTCACAAACCGACGAGACACTTTGAAATAAAAGAAATAACGAACTTGCAGTAAATTTGATTAATAATTACAAAAATTGAAAGAATATCTCACTTCAAAGTTATACTTTAGGCAACCGGCAATTCAAATTGTAGACTTTGGAAGATAAACATTCGGTGTTGAGTGTATAAGACAGTGAATTGATAATTCATTGGAGAAAAGTGTTTTCTACGTAGGAACAAGCATATAATATATTGGGAAGAATATTCAAGTATGCAGCAGAAGTCTTCTTCATTCTCAATACGCCACTGCAGTCGAGGAAAAGAGCTTCTTCAAGAGAGTCAAAGTTTCAAGTCTCATTAAATTTAGATCCATCACCTCACTTCCACTTATCTGATTTCTCACAACTCGCTAACTTTGAGAACTAACTTTCCACGAGCTTGTAACATTAGCGCCCCGGAGCAATGAATTGCTGTCTCCTAGATACTCTTTCCCTCGTCTTTATGCTCAAGTCGTTACGCAACTAACAACTAACGTTGGTCGCATTAACATTATTGCATAAATGTAGAGAAAATGTTCATAGTAAAAGCAAAGAAGTAGAGTTTTAGCAAGATAATTAAGCCGGGATTCACTCTAACTTCAAGTTATTCGTTTCTCCTCATTCCGAGTAATAACTTAATTTCTTTGATGGTTGTAGTTATATTACATAAATGCAGAAAGTATACAATAAGTAAATATTGCAAAGTTATATAGATTTTGAAATCTTATATAAAGACAGTGCATTTGAAATTAAAAATAACTGAACGCTTTAAAAATAATAATAGTTTTGGCATAAAATATAAATAACTTCACTGTTTTGCTATTTCTATAATTAACTACCATATTGAAATTCATTAAATTACATTCATGGAAATGTATATTTGAAGAGAAATGACTATTCTTTTTGAAGCAATACGTAACTACCATCCACCATGCCAAGACTAAATACTAAATGTTCTCAAATCTGATTTTGACTCATTTAATGTACAGCATTTATAACACAAATTTTAGTATTGTAACAGTTCAACTTTTTTCTCTCATAATGAATATACAACTAAGTAGGTACTAAATTAACATTTACCAATTGAAAAAGTTAAACATAAAATATTCAGTCTCCCTACTTTACTTTTATTTACACAGAGAATTTTATTTACTGGCAAAAAAAAATATTTAACGTCGACAGTAGGCGACAAGAAAACAATACAATAATAAAAAGAGACATATGAATTAAAAAATGTTACTTGAACTATGATTTATAAATTACACGTTAAAAAAATTAGAGGGAAGCTATATCGTATCAGTAGTATACACCTTAACCATTTTATGCCAAAAACCATAAGTAATATTTTAACAAGTTGAAGTAATACTAACAAACAACTTTAAACTCGATTGTACTCTCTGTACCATGGTTTCTTTGGTGAAGCTAAATCCAACGTACTCGATATGTGCCGAGCTTTTACTCGGGGCTATTATATACAGGAATATTATTAGAAAGGAGCCACTAATATTGTTAATTTAAATTATATATAATGCAAATCAGGCATTTTTAGTTGATTGTCAAAGATTAAGTAAAGACATTATCTTTTAAGGTAACATAAAAATAGCTGACAGCTAAGCGAGGAACAGCTGTTCAATATTGGAAAATATGAAAAAATAATAATAATCATAATTTTACCAGAAAATATAACTTCTGGCTGCCTTAATGAAAATTATATAAATAGTTATAAATTTACAATTATTCAAAGCATTGATCGATGAGATGGTAAGACGAATAAATTTTTAATTATTTTCAACTAATGAGTGAAGAGGTCACATAAAAAATGTGGACAGATTAAAAAAGATTTATAATTACAACATGGATGAGATGAAAATTAATTATAGATGTTGCTCTGTTATAATTGCAGTATTTTCCTTTTAACGATATTGTATTTTGACTTATTACTCCTAACATTTTATTCATTGCTCAACAAAAAATTTCAAATTTATTTTTAAGTATATAAAATTGTTTCTTTGCAAACCGCTTTGCGACTCAAATATTTCCGAGTATTTTAAAAGCAGGTCGAAACTTGCAATCCATTGTTTCCGACGAATACATACAAAACCGTATTTATACATTTCAGACCATTTTTCTCTGTTTCTGATGCCGTTCATGAAATCTTATTTCACTCATTCTCCTTGAGGTACCTTCTTCATTTTTCTTTTATGCCGCTACAGTTTCAATCCTCTCCATGATTTTGTAACCACAGCTGATGTCCTCCATTTTCTCAGTCCCAGCTACTCCCGTAAGTCCTTCTCCGCTACGCCCAGCCATCTATTCTTGGCTACTAATTTTATAACACATAATTATGAATGACTTTATATTATAACACATTCGTTCTACGAATCTAATCCATCGTAATAGTGTTACTAATATGCCTACACTTTGAAAAGTTCATGTTGTAAATCAATAATTTGGCAATTAAGTTCTTTTTTACCCGAATCACCAATTGTCCGTATCAATTATTGGGCCCAATATTCGTCTTCAGATATTTCTTTCAAAAAATTTGAAAAACTTAATTTTTTTATTGAAACTCCATATTTAACGTCCAAAGTACTGTGTTGGCCTGATCATTGTTTTTTACATCTTCCTGTTTTTGATTCATAATACTTCTTTCGGTTCGAATGCCGAATGATATATTAGCAAAAGGTATTGTGAGCCAAAAGTTGGCAGTTATTACTAATTTGGATTCGACAGGATACTTCCTATAATATATATATATATAGTAACATGAAAAGTTACACTTAACAATGCAGGCCAGGTTGCGAGTTGCAATTGTTGAGGAACTGACGCAACTTGGGCCAACAATGTAGTCTGGCGAGACTTTGGGAGTCGTCATGGGGTAGTGGAAGGAGCAGGTTGTGTCGGCGGGACGACGAGAGAATGACCACGCCCTGAAGATATAATTTTTTTCTCATGCTCTGATTAGAATTAAAACTATTAAAATCATCTTTTGGTATATTTTGTGAAAAATACCTGGCGTCCTAAAGGAAATCATAAATCCTCGAATACGGAGGAACGCGGAATCCGCTACAATATATATATATATATATATATATATATATATATATATATATATATATTAGTAACGAATATAATGCCTTGTGGAAGAATTGCATTTTTATTACAGAGAGACTTTATAGTAGACACCCAGCTCTGTGGTCCAAAAAAACAGGTTCTGATATCTAGGGGCTCGCTTTTAATTTAATACTATGGAAGAGAATCTCCTTCACGTTTAAAAAATATACGAAACGCCTGTTTCGTTGTATGGGCGAGACCAAAGTTTACACGCTAACGTGATTAGAGGCTATCGCTGGCCCAAAGATATTTGCATTAGCGAGTCCTTTAGGTGCTTTTGCAGAGTATGTGTGTGTGCCGGAGAGGCAATTATCGCCGGCGGTTATTGGAGAAGCCCTAGCGCCATCAATCTCGTCCGTCCGTCCACATCGCTAGCTATTTGCGCGTCAATTTGGCCCTGTGTCACACGACACCCTCTCTTTACACATATTCTGTTTGTCTTCCTCTCTCTGTCTGTCACTGTCCCGTCTCTCTCCGCTGTTAGCGCGTGTGACAGGTTACACAGTTCAGTAAGCGGCGTCCTTTGCCGTGGCGCCCAATGAAAATCACCACCTCGCACCTTACAGTCTCTCTTTCCCACTTTCAGCTGACAGATCAATACGATTTCAGGTAATAGCTATTGCGAGAATTCGTCATCGCCTGTGTCAACTCGTTTCCGGAACTAAATCTCCCTTATCTTGGCATATTATTGTTTTCGAGTTTATTAAAAAATAAGTCTGTTCTTATCAATATATATCTACACAAATAAACGGCAATATATGCCCGTTTTAGAGAGACAGGCTACGTGAGGGTTATCCGCTTTGGTGGCTCTCCGCTATAGTAGCATAGGAAGGGAAGGCAGGGAAATTTAGCCAATAGTTGACGGGTCCCAGGGCTGTAGTTTAAGGATCATAACGTGGTGATTCACCTAAAAGTTATGCAGGGAAAACTATAGATAAACCTGCATTTGGTACTACTCCCACGTCCTTGAGGGGTTCAACAAACCCGACGCCATGTCTCGATCAATTTTGGAGTGCAGCTGGCCGACTGATTCTATGTGATCAGCTGATAACTCTTAGCATATGCCAAACGTCTGTGTCCCCGAAGCAATCACCCCTCAAAATAACCAAGATAGCCTTGGCTTGCGGAAGACTTAATTTCAAAATCTTGGATGCAGTGAGGTCTTCCTTGCATTCCTCTGGGCTTCTTCTTGCTACATACGCCCTAAAAAGCTACAGTACTTGCAAGAAGATAAATCTACCTCACGTAGTATGTCAGGGGAAATGATTTAATTGCTGTTAAGCGTAAAGTTATGCTTGATTTTTAACTAAAATTTTACTTAAGTAATGATATTTTTTAATTAGTTACTAATAATCAAAAGAGTTTAATAAGTCGCAGACCAGAGCTTTCGTACAAAGCATATCAAATGATAATTGTCAATACAGTTTAAACAATTTTGTGTAATATTCACACGTTTCCCCAAGCTCGCAAAAGATTGTCAACGAGTCGTCAGGAAGATATTTGAATTATGTGAAGCATATGCGCGATTCGTTTTCAAGTAAGTTCTTTCATATTCTTTTCGGTGTTCACGATTGACAAAATGGAACCAAATATAAACATTGAATCACATGCACGTCTGATAAATTTAAACAAAGTCCGTTCTTTACTGTGTTCCTAGAATTAGGTTGTGAAGATGTGACTAGTAAATTGTTGGTGAGCCTGGCTTAGGTTACAGGAACGGAAGGATGTCGAATCGGTCCTTTGACATCGACTCGGATTATCTCAGTGGTAGAATGACCCGCTTGGAAAGCGGGAAGTCCGGGGTTCGAGGCACTGGACCGGTCGACACTTTTACATTCTTGTCTTTCTTCTAAATAATTATATTTTACTCAAGACGTTTATGTACATTTTTTGTGCTCAAATCATCGCCAGAAACGTCTAAAACAATATTTTCTGTTATATCATAACGGTTGTTCAATTTAGCTTATTAATAAAACACAAAATTAAGTAACATTTTTTTGTGGTGAGGACGTTTTTATGAAAATGGTGAAAATAAAATTAGCTAAGAAAATTAAAAAAAAACAAGATCCTGAGAAATTACGTAGTTTTGAAAATTTTAAAACTTAATCACATAATAAAGGTAGCTACCACCTGGAAAATATATTACTTTTATTGATTAGATTAACAAACAATTTATCAATTTCGTTATAAAATAAAATTGTATAAAAATATCAGTGGAAAATATAATTAAATCAATCAACTACTGAGACAATTTCATGATTACGTCCAGAAATCCTCGAGTTATTTCCCATGAGTTAGTTGTAAGACAAACACTTTCAGGCACAATTTTTCCATGTTTATTCTGATTATTTATAAAATTTCTGATATTTGTATTTCGAACAAAAAATGTGAATGGACACGGACGTTCAAAAAATGTATTAAAAATAGCGTTTCTATTGTCAAGCTAATTCGCGATATTTACATGTCGTTAAGAATCACTTTCAAATGCAAAACCAGCTCATACGTTTTGCATTTGAATGCACAAAACAAGAGACTATAATAGGTTTCTTGATTAACAACTGACGGGTTTGTATTTACACAAGAATGAGCAAATACCTGAACGTAATGAGAACCGTGCGCTTTGTGAACACTTGCCGATTCTTGCAACCGCGACTATGCAACCTTTGCCATAATTCCAGGTGCACTGTTTCACGTGAAGGAAGATTGCACATTCTCCCCCCCCTCCCCCGCCTCCCAGCCAAGTGATAAATGACATAATCTTTATCCTCGTCGTGTGTGTGCGCGCAATGCAAGATCGTGTTTCACTCCGGAAAATAAAGAGGGATTTCCCGGTGACGTTTATTCGCAGACGTAAATTCTATGCGGTTTCCTTCCCTATGAGGCTGGCCATGCATATTAAAGACCATTCATCTACACGATGGCTCCGTTATTGCGTTATTTCCTACTGTTCCATCTTTTCTACGTGTGCGCGGTTACTAGTATTTTCTGATGATATGTTGGCACTATTACGTTCAGAAACGGTTAGCTTTTGTTACGAAAACCTTTTGTGAATTGTGACGAGTCTAAAATTGTAGTTACAGTATATGAAGCGACTTCGTAGTTACGCAAATGATCTGTATTATGCAACTGTCGAAGTAGTCTAATTAGAAACCCAAGTGAGTAATCCGATAATCCTCTTCATTTGACTTAGCTCAAAAGAATATTAATATAATAATACACATACATTTCTATGCTTTTGTATGAGACTCTCCTAAAATCTTATGAATAAATAAGTTTTTTATAATACTGATAAAATATTCTTGGGCTAATATATGACTGTTACGTTATTTCATACTCTTACTTATAATTTTTTTAATTAAGGCTTAAATGAGTCCAAAAACAGACAATTAGTAAAACAAAACCAAAATAATTTAATACAACTACATGTTTCGGTCATTACTATTTCATTGATAAACTATATTGTGGACTTTTTTTCAACTGGGTCTTTCAAAGGTTTTATAATAAAGGATAAATAATTAGTCGATTTAGTTATGAGCCGGATTTTATAAGTGTGGAATACGTTTTTCAAAGAATTATGTAAAGGTAGGTGGAATATTTAGTTGCATTAAATTATTTTGGTTTACTAATTGTCTGTTTCTGGCCTTATTTTAACATTAATTTAAACTTACAGGTGTTACTATCTATTAAAACAAGTTTTTAAAATCATATATAGAAAAAATTATCCAATATCTTGGGTTTTATATGTAAAATATTTTACCAAAAAGTGTAAATGGAAATTTACGGTAATAATTGATAATAAAATATATGGAAAATTATGTTCTGGTATTTTTTTAAATAAATAGCCGTTCCATATTGATAGACTACATTCTTTGCTTTTATACTATCTTAGCATTCAAATCCTTTTCGACATTACTTCTGAGTTCGGCCAAATGACGTCCTCACGGATCTCACGTTATTGAGTTACAAGACAAGCATTTCTTAATTTTCTCTGCTTATTTGTCGAATAATTATAGACTTTACTGATAGCAAACAATGACCAAAGAATCAGTAAAAAATAATTACGTTGTTAGACGAGAAAATATAATTCCTATCCGAGTCAACCGTTTATGCCCCTCCGTGTAAATCGCACGTAAACCTTAGACATCATGCATGGTATTTTAATTACATATTTTACGAATTGAGTTTGTTGTTGTTTAAGTTTTCAGTCCTTAAATTGGTATGAGGCACCTCGCTATACTAACATTCTGTGGAGATCTTACCACTTCCCACATCCTCCCTAATCGGCTTAGCGTTTTCCATCCTTGACCTCTATCTCCTGTTCTAACCCCACACACTTTTATTTATTGCTAACTTTAAAACGTGGCCTATTAATCAATCCCTTCTCTTGGCCAAATTGAGTTTATTTCTGGTGAATTTAGAATCCCAAATTCAGTAAGTGGATCCTGTAATGATACGTTCAAGGAATCGAAGAACTGAGTCTGCGAATCCAGAACATAGATAAGTAGCACATAAACATTTATATAACGATATTCCACATATACGAGCCACTTCCCAATTTAGAAATCATTATTCTCAGAGAAACCCTGGTTTTCGGAACTGTTGCTCTTCTAAAGACTCAAATAAATATTTAACTATTTGTGGTATGTGTAAATTAAATGTGAGTAAATATAAATACTACTTGGTCCAAATTAAATAAAATTTTATTGCGCCCAACATTCATCACATGGTATCACCATTATGTAGTCACTTTATATAGCCGCAAGTATGACTTGACTTCTTTCCGTCATAATATTTATAAGGAAAATCATTTTCACATATATTACGATTAAACCAAGTGTCTTCAACATACGTTACACGAAATCAGGTGTAGAAACACTTCTGTAATGATATTACAAATAAACCAGAATAACAAATGGAAACCAAGTGCTATACGCTGGTCCGTCATTATGAATTTGAATATTATGACAAATTATCTGGAATGATAAGTGGTATTTTTCAATAGAAAACCGTACAATAATGACGGAAGATAGATTGAACAACATAAATCTTTTGTTTCTGTATATTGCCACATCTGAAGACCTGCAGTGATGGCAGAGCGGTAGCGAGCCGGACTTCAGACACGTTCACTAGGGTTCGAGTCCCAGCCGAAGCAACCATTTTTATTTGTTTAATTTATTTACATTGTTTGCCTTTAGTTTCTAGTATTTTCTGTTTCTAGAATGTTCTGCTTCTAGAATATTCCATGTATATATAAATAGGACTGGATTCCAAATCGGAGTCAGTCTTAAGCAGTACAAGCTTTGTACAGCACTTCGCCGTTGATTAAACGCCTATAATAAGAGCAGAGCCCAAGAAAACTCTTGACGTCGTGTAGATTTCTAGGCCGGGGAAAGTTTGTTATCGACCTGACTTTCTCCGGGTCTGGTCGTACGCCTTCCCGTGAGACTAGATGGCCAAGGATCTTTATTTCCTTTGCACCGAATAGGCACTTCTTTGGATTCAGTCTCAGCCCTGCTGTACTCAGACACTCTAGAACAGTTCGTAGTCTATGCAGATTTTCGCTGAACGTTTCCGAGAAAACTATTATGTCGTCCAAATAGCAGAGGCACATAGTCCATTTCAAGTGGCGCAGCAAGTTGTCCATCATTCGTTCGAATTTTGCTGGTGCATTACACAACCCAAACGGCATAACTTTGAATTCGTAGAGTCCGTCTGGTGTAATGAAAGCGGACTGCGGCTGGATGGATTTTTGGGACTCGAACCCTAGTCTACGTGTCTGAAGTCCGACTCGCTACCGCTCTGCCATCACTGCAGGTCTTCAGATGTGGCAATATTGTAGAAGAAGAAGTGTAGTAGAAATATGGAAATTATGAAGATTTGCAAATTACGAATCATTAGCAACTTACTTTAATAAACTATCATGGTTCCACTGTAAGTAAGACAAGCACACTTTCATCCATCTGAGTATGAAAAAAAATATTTAAGATCCTTTTTTTACATTTTTCTGTTTATTTCTTCCATTTTCCTGATTAAAAGTTTGTGTCTATAATTCTCAAAATAAAAATATTTTAATGAAACATGATTTTGATATGCTCATTCGGTTTGTATGATACAGCGTTTTTATAAAATTGAGGAAACCATTTCGAATCAAAATTTCTTTTTCACTTTTAGTGTTTTCTTGTTAATGTAGATAGATGTCATTCTCGTTAAATTGTTATACGTAAGGCTTATTGAAACATTGCTTGTGAGAGGTCAACTAGAGTAAATGGAGCAAACAGGCAGAGTCTTTTGGCAAGTTATCCAGGCAGAGCGCCGGCTTCTTTCAGGAGGTAATGAAGGCGCTATCGTGATGCCATCTCGGACAAACACAGCGTCCCTTATGGCCAGCAGATTGCTGATGGACAGATAACCTGTGGCACGAAGTCCGTGTATTGTGACCTGCTTACCACTAGTCAACTCTTTACGTACTTGTACACGTTCTTTGCCACTGCACTCAACGCACGGCCTCTCCATTTATTCAGTACTCCACACAAATTATTTTAATATTTTTAAAAATATAGTCCAGTTAATCATTGTTTACTAGCCCAGCGTATACGCGTACACTAAGACACCAATATTTTAATCATAATTCATAGAAAAAATTTATTTCAAAAATACAGCAAAATAAATTCCTCAAACGGTGTAATTGGCGTAAAACTGACACAAATTACACCTAATTACGAACTGTTCATAAAATTAATAAACACGCATTTTAAATCATACTTTCAAAAAAATGATCAGGTCGAATTGACCACAAATTCATTTATCATATTTATTACTAGCTATGATCGCGACTTCGTTACCGCGTAAATAGTTACTTTTATTTCGCCCTAAAAAACAACAGGAGTTTTGATAAAGTTAAATTTATTAAAAATATAAAAATTACGGTATCATTTATTTATGATCGCTTCAGGGCAAACACTATAACTCGCAATTGGTTTTGAACAGGTACCCACTATCATACGTTTCGGAGCCAATAAGAATCACAGCGACAATATGATTTTAAATGATCATCAATGAACCCTTTAAGTATGGGTAATGTGTTGGTGTATTGCTAATAATCCTAGAGCTTCATAGGTTACATAGTGCGTAGCCAGATTTGATTACTCATCAAGATCTGTTGATTGATTGACAGGTATTGATAGGGATGAGAGGGCAAATCCTGCCGATAACAATCGAGACAGCAAATGGATTGCGATTTTTTGCTCCATCAACGTACCATATTGTCAACAATTTAGTATTTGTCTTCTGGGTAGTTATTTTATCTCGTTTTAATAAATATCTGATCTTTATAGAAGCGGAATAATTATTACGTTACATATCAATGATTCCCAAAGTGATCTATTTTGACTCCGAACTGTCAGCCAAAACGGAATTTGGGGCTTCATGAGATGTGAATGGGGGAATAGAATATTGCATCCCATTTAAGCTTGTCATAAATATAATAATTCACATAACAAAGATAGTACATACGTTATAATTACCGATGAAATAAAATTTTTAAAACATACATGTTAGTGAAACATGATGAAAATTTTGAGCCAGATTTGGGGATCTTAATGACTAAATTATTTAATTATGTAAAAATTCGAAATTGATTATGGGATCGTTCTCCGTCTACGGCTCAAACCAGCACTAGTAGAATTATTTTGATTTTTAATTATGATGAACGTAAACTTAACAAAGGGATAAAAGCAATTATGGCCACATAGAGAGATGGCTATTAATTATCCTGTATTATGGACAACCACGAGAAAGGTTGTGATGGCTTTTTCACTTTCATACTCAGTGGAAAGGGGTTTCAGCGTGATTTTCCAATCTTCATATCAAAAAATTAACAGATTAGATATCACCAATTGAGGAGTTTTAGGCTTTAACCTAACTAAAATAAAGCCAAAATATTGAAAATTTACTATTAATTAATCAGGCTCAACACTCTCCATTAACAGCAATTATTTTATGGCGTAAATATTTTGTGTTATAATTAAACTAGATTTGCATTTAATGTCGTTTTACAAATTTTACTTGTTCTTGTTTTGACTGTTGTATTCTGCAGTTAAGCCTATCAAAGTGATTTGTACTGTGGCAAAAGCCAAAAACACATTTGAAGTTGATAAATTTACTGTAAGAGATTACCCAAACCAAAAAAAGAAACGTTTCCTACGACGCAAAGAAGACGGAGGATCTCTGACAGGGGTGAAAGTAAACCAATACACACCTGAACAAAGTTCCAGTAAAAGATTTGGAGACGGAACGTGTTCCGGTTAAAACGCTATCAGCATGAATGAAATTTAACAATTATTTTTCGTAAACATTGAAACAAACATCAATGATATGATAATTATATGATTTTTTTTGATTAAGTACGTGATTTTCTGCTATTTTTATATTTTTGTGATTATTCACAAATTTGTAAAAAAAGAAAAGGAAGTATGATTATGAATCTTATTTTTGCACTCAACAGAAAGCGTTCCGGTAAGACATTTTTTATACTTTCACTCCTGATAGACCTTCGTATCAGGTCATTGATAATCTCTCAAATAGAATCAACGGTGTAGTGGAACGAGGAATATTTTGGTACAGAGAGTTGTGCGACTAAAGCTCTGATAGACTCCTTAACTGTATTTAACACACCGGGAAGAAACTTCTCGAGAAAGTTTCCGACTCGACAGGGGATTTATTTAATTTAATTTCCATTTGCAATAATTGAGGCGCACACATTGTTGCTGCAGTCGAGGACAATGCTACATTCGCGAGCGTCTTCAGGAAGCAGCTCCACCATCTTTCCATCCATCCCCTTCTCTTAGCCTTTATCTTTTATCTCAGTGCAACAGACAATGAACCACTGCAAAGACGCCAAGACGCTCCTATACAGATAAGAAACTTGTATTTCTGTCAAAAAAGGAAAGAGGCGGCGGGTGTGGCGGGAGGTGGGGTGAGTTTTTGCTGGTGAAAGTCTGCCACGATGAGGACGAAAACACGGGGAGAAAAGGGAAAGAAATAAAGTAATTTCTGAGACGAGTCTGGCGGCGCTTAGAGCCGCGTTGATTGCGAGAAGCGAGACTCCAAACGGCTGTCAGGCGCTGTGAGCCAACCAACAGGTTATGCACAGACGAAATATAAAAACACCCGGGAGGAGATTACACCACGCCGTGAGGCGAAACGAAAAAAAGAAAAGCGGAGGGTAGCTGCATAATCTGGCGATGGAAAGAGATGCCACGGTGTGTTTTTCGGGACACATAAATAAATAAACAGAAAACAGGAATCTGCAAATTGAGCTAAATGAACCGAATTTTTAAATAAACAGTAAAATCAATTGCAGCAGTTTTGAAGTAATTAATTATAATAATAATATATTAAATCATTAGTCACGAACCAGAAAGAAAGAAATTTGTAGAAATAATTTATTGAATAAACGTTAAACGAAATCATTACATATTTAACATTATCATTTAAATCATAAATACATATAAATATCAAAATAATATAAAAAATTGCTTAATTTGCAGTCCAGATCAATGTTCTTACTGACTAACGTAAGCTTCCTTTATAATCTATCATTGTCTCTAAATTATTGGCTTTGACTTCCTTGACTTATTGTACAATTATTGCTATTCGGTTCCATAAATAATCATTTAGCTGTGAAATTTGCCAAATTAAGAATTTTGTATCTCTTTATTCTCCTACACCGTTATTTAATATATTGAAATTTAACGTTACAATTTCATTTGCTATTGGATAAATGTTAACTCATATCGTTTATTTGCGGATGAACGTCATCTTTCTAGCTGGCCACCCACCTGAATTTATAAGGACTAAATTTTATGTGATCACTGACAACTTTTTATTAATCTTTAAGAATTCAATTAATAAATTATGATAAATAATGTAAGTATGTCAAATACAAAGAATTATGTGAAGACAAGAAGGTTTAAATAAATAATTAATAGAAAAATAAATTCAGCCCAGATGAAGTTAAGAATCGCATAGTGTAAAATTACCGTCGCCAATACGTGTTTCCATTCTGCTGCACCTATGCAATATATTTAAATATATTGAGGGTCAAGTATGCTTCATACTAAAAATTTTCAGTTAAACTGTAATGAAACTTTTATGTATATATAACATCCCTAAGATTAATATAAAATAATATGATACATACAATTTTTTATAATGATCTTATTTAAAAATAGAATATTGCACGATGTGTCGTTTACGTACTTACCTACGATTGCCGTTCGAAATGTTCTCAGCCTGAATCAAAGATTCAACGATTCATAACTTCAGTATAATCTGTTATATGGCATTCTAAACAGTTTTTCGTATGTTGTAGTTGTAATCTAGAGAAGTAAACGAATGTAGGCATTTTGTGAAAAATGGATAACAATCATAATTCGACGAAGTATAATTTATTTCGTTATAAAATTTTTGACCCTGGCAGCTATAAGAAGGGCATTAGATATGATATTCGACAAATATTCGCCAAAATTTTCAATGGTAATGCAGTGAGCAGCTGAATCAAGCACTTTGAAGGTTGACTACTTTTAACCAGAGAGAGGTGGAGTGAACTTCAATTTAAAATTTATATGTTGGTATTTGAGTAACAATCAATTTGCGACTTTCTTTCATTTGTTGCAATTGTAATACTTGGAAATGCCAAGCAATTAATACCTTCCGGCTGCTTTTACCCTACGCACCACTCCTCGCGTAAGTAATTGAGCAACAGCATTCACTGTCTTACACGGAGAGCGCTTCGAATAACTTCGTTTCACTTTCCTAATAAATTTTTGCTACAGCTTGGGAAAAGCGACAGTAACATTTACATATTTTGATAAAGATATTTTACTTGAAGATATTAAAGCTATTTTAGAAGGTGAGGGAAACGAATATAAAGAAAATTTATCGCAAAATGAGCATGAATCCTGGACTTCGATAGATTTTAGTGGTGATACTACTAGTAATGGAGCACATTTACGATCGGAGGAAAAATACTTCAAGGAAGACATAAATTGGGGTCTCTATTTCATGCGCCGAATAGACAATTTCATTCAGTGCAAACGCTCTGAGCGAATTGATTCATTGCTCACTTCTCGAACAACGATCAAAATCATTACGACATCAGAATGATTGCTGTAAGCCCATAGTATGCTTGTGTATAAAATAAACCTAATAAAATTTTATAACACATTTTCATGTATTTTATAATATGACTTCTTAAATAAATTTACTATCATTTATCAATACACAATTGTCTAAAATTTCTCTTTAATAAACATTATGTAGCCTAATGCTGCTAGTGACAGTAACATAGCAATTTATAAAAAAAATAATAATATGTGAGTTTCTGAAACGACATTTACATGTTTATCATTATTCACAGAGAAAAAGATTCAGACAAGTATTAGTAAACAGTATAACAGGAGATATATAAAAAAATCTGGACCATTTCACCTCTCCCGTAAGCTTAGTATGTTCTACTGTTCGCGGTTTAAGTCTAAGCAAGGAATCGGTAAGAATTCTTTTTACTTTCATGCTGACCGCTTAACATTTGTTCCTTATCTGTGCATAAGCGTAAAATTATTTTTAATCCAAAGATTCTTTTCTTTTAACTCTGCATTAGTTGCTGCTTGACTCTAATTAATTTCGGTTAAAAATAACATTTTTTAATAGAGGGTTAAAGGAAAATGAACCTGTATCACGTTTCCTGCTTGGAAAGAATTTAAAGAAGAGAAGATTTTTGAGAACGGTAACTGTAAAAGTCATATTTTGTTGAGAGTGAAGGAGAAAGATCTTTAGGTTGTGTCATCTGAGCGTACGTGCAGAAGGAACTATCGTCAATAATCACATCACATTCATGTTCTCTGCAGTGGAATTAGAGCAGAGTCCCTGTCTGCAACGTCTCGAGGCAGAAAGTGATGCATTATTTATGAAACCACCAAGAGAGAAAAAAAACACAAGCTTCTCCTTTCACTTGGTGGGAAAAAAACGCGTCTTTATAAGGGAAGAAAAAGGGCAACGACTTGATAGCACATGAATTCCCCGTTCCGTTTGCACTTGACCCAGAGATACTGAGGGAAAGGCAAACACAAGCGGCTTCTGAGGATTCATAAGCGTGTTTGCTGCGATATTGAACATTACGACAACTTTATTGAATCGGCTACGGCGCTTTTAGGGGCAGGAGGACTGGAGAAGAGTGGGAGAGAGAAAGGCAGCACAGAAAGAAGAAAGATCGAGGTACAAAGAAAGTGCTCTGGAAGAAGGATAGGAAGGGAGTGAGAGATGGTCTTATTACAAAGGAATAGCAGATTCTTCACGGAGTTCCTGCACGTTGCAGAATCGGGCTATCTTTCTTCCGGGCTCAAAACCTATAGCCTCTCTACCGGACTCAGTTCCCATAAAAGTTGTTACACACTACGACGTAGAAAGAAATACAATTCGCGGCAAGAAAACGATTTATGGAAGCGATCGGTAAACACGTAAGACGGAGTGGTGGAATTTTACCAGCAATTTACACAATTATGACAGTAAAATAACGAAACTTATTCGAAAATTTGCATTATAATGGTTGAGAGTCAGTCAAAGTTAGTGACAAGATGAAACACAAACAGAGAGAAATTATTCCTAAGACGATTGATACATTTAATTTTGCGTCATTAGAAAACTTTCTTGATCATAAACAAACATTCACTAACGCTACAAAATAAAGCTAAGGCTTGATTGTATGAATACTAGATCAGGCTTATGTTAAATAGTGTTAAGGAGAACGTGTCGTCGAAACAGTATGAATTATACAGCAAAAAGGTTCCTAAAACGTCAGGATATAAAATTTTCAAAATTCAGTAAAGCCATTTGAAATATGTCGTGACGCTTCAAAAGGCAGTAAATTATGTTGTAACTTTCGTCCTCTCGGTTCAGTGTAAAATACCTTAATTTTCTGTAAAACAAGCATCACTTATTCCAATCAACTACAGGGTTGAATAAAAAAAAAGACTGTTAGCTTTGAAGTTTTTTTATATCTGTGTAGTAATAAATATGGTAACACATACCAGATTTAATACCATAGATGGCTCATTCTTCATATTAATTATAATTACGTTTGTATCAGTGTATCATATACGGTGAAGAATACGAGGCTTCAGAATGTGGAATAAATTATAAATTAAAGAAAATGTATTAAAATTGGAGGTGTAATATAATATCGATTATTACTTGCTTTCTATTTTAGGTGTATTTCGCATAATATAATTAGTTCACACAGATCATTTCACTGACATTTTATAGTTTAAATTTCGATAAATCATTATAATAATTATCTTGAGTTTTATTTTCATAAAATTTACTTATTTTTACATATTAGTTATTGAAATTGCATCAAAAAATTGTTTTCTACAAATGCTGAAAATTTAATCAAAATTTGTAAACTGCCATAAAGTTAATTAACATATATTTTTATATTTTCTTTCACCTTTTAGTTTAAATAACCATAATAAATTATTTAAATAATTTTTTAATATTTTGATGTATCAATAGTAACCGAAAATGTTTTAATGCTGGTAAACTGTAGTCTTTTAATTAATTCCAATCACAAGAATTATCAAACGAAAATTGCTTCTTTTTCAAATTTTACTCGTTACGTGAGCTCAATGACATTGTAACCAATGAAAATTTTATAAAGGTATGTAAGCTGTATGTACGAGAACGTGTCAATTACATAATATATATTCCCTTAATATCAATAAAGATTAAATTGAGTTTTCATGAGATAATTGCTGACCTCTTGCACCCTTTAATAATTCAAATCAAATATTAAATTTTATGTCAATCAATTCTATACTGACATCGCTTGGAAAAAATACTAAAATATGACAGCCGTGATCTCTCGTTGCCTTCTGCTGGTTGATAATGGACACGTCTACAGTACAAACGAGGCAATGGAAGCTCTGCAATGGGTTTTCCGGCTGTGAAAATGCATTAGACACACACACATCCATGCCCTTTCCGGGTTTCGCACCCGGGAACTAACCACAAAATGCCACCAACCCAGAATAAAACCTAACAGCACAGTTGGTTAATTTATTAACACAGCAGTAAAGGATATTTAATCGCGGTACTACACAGAGGTGGGAATTCTATTGTCAGTTAGAGACAAACGAATAGTTGCGGTTGATTTTCACTGAATAAGGAATGAACTAAAATAAATGAATTGTGGATATGCATAATGATTATATACAGCCAGGAATATTAATTGTGGACGTCTGTTTCTGAAAGGCCTATATGAATGCGATTAAATAACTAGAAAAGTAAAACAAAACAAATAATCTAACATCTGGCAAACTGATGATAAAAAAAATACGATCATAGCATGCAAACAATATATAGTTTGAGAAACAATTTAAAAAATGTTGGATGTTTTGTGGTGATTCATGACCCTTACATTCATCGGGTAAAGCAAAAATAATTTAGTTTTTGTTATTTACGTATACAGGACGGAAGGCGAGAATGGTTTGGTGGGGCCGAGTAGGCGGGAAATGTCGGCGGGAAACGTTACCGTCTGCAACATTGTTGATTGCCTGGGGTGCATTGTAGATTCAACTGTTGGTTCGGGGAGCTCTCCGGAGAAGGTCGAGGCGCTAGAGAGGAGACGTGTTTCAGCGAAGGAACATCCTGCACGGCATAAGAGGAACGGCCTCGCCAGGCCCTTGTTAACATCTGGTAACGGCATTTTACCCGGTTTTTCCACACAAACCATTCTCGTCTGATTCCTGATTTTAATTTTCAACTATATCGTTCGTCACGCGCGTTCCCGGGAGCAGCCATTTAGAAGCTGCGTAGATTATTCTTTTTGCTTTTACCGACTGAGCCAATGATTAAATTGATATTCGTAAATTTATATTTTTTTCCACTATAATTTAATTTGAGTTATATTTCTATTCAAATTAAATACATTATTATTATTATTGTTCGTTTGATTGTACAAAAATATTTTTGTTGGTGTAAGCAAACGAACACCACAGTTTCGATGAGCCTTTGCGTAATAAATATCGACGGGTAAAATAAAAATCTTAAGATATTTAATATATTACCAAGGAGCTTACAATTAGAAATCATAGAACTACTTAAGATTTTCATCATAGAAAAATAATAATTTCAGAAAGTTGTACATCTGCGAATGTTAACACGACACACAAATTCTCAAAAAGTTGCATGATGTCTTATTTCAAGTTCTTATGCTGTTGTCAGTGTTTTAGGTCTTTGCATTAGTACCAGTTCATGCAATGTGCTGTAAGATAAGAATGGAAAGCAAGGTCGAAACAACCAACATTTTAAAATGTATCTCTCATTTAAAAATTGCCTGCATATTAGTGTTGTTTTCATTAATAGAAAAGTAAGCGTCGTTTCCCAACTTTGTAAAAGCCCTGTACCTAACACGAGCTTCACACCTCGACACCTGGGGTGAGCTTAATCTGTTGCTCGAAGCCTACTAAATGTCACATCACACAGACGAAAGACGCAGAAGAAAGCCCATAGGAATACAGTGTCAATACCCCCCAATGAAGGTTAGGGTCTCCGGGGTCTTTTGAAGGTACATTGTGTTGCTGTTGCCCCTAACGGCTGGCTGTCGGCAGTTCAAAGGAATGCGGTTAATGTGACATAAAGACGGTAGTCGATATTCGGGGGATGGCTCCTACACACATCTGCTATAAACGAAACATACGTGTTGTGGCTGCAGACGTGCTAACATTTTATGGGAATAGTAGACGTTAGCAACTTTTAGTACGTATTTACCATCGGATTGCCTTTATGATCATCCATTTTCCAGCAAGATTTATCTCAAAGCAAAATAAAAATATAGAATATCACGTGTATAGTGCCTATATATATACATACATGTCAGTGTATGTGTGTGACCTACATTTATCTTCCATTAATAGAAACAAAGAGAAATTATAATCTAGAAACAAATTAATATTTCTATTATAAACATCAAAAGATATTTATAAATCTTCGGTTTAAACAAAGAGAAGGTCAACAACTAAAATTGTTACAAAAGTGTGAAGTAACAAAAAATTAATGTAAAAATAACAACAATTAACGTTTATATAACACTTAAATAGCGTAAGAATAATTTAAAATATAATTATACGTTTCGACAATCGCCTGTGATCCTCGTCAATATTTAAGCCAGACTGAAATTTTATGGAACAGTGCAAAACAAATAATAACACACATATGTGACTAGCAACAACTATTTAGTAAACAATTATACGATTATTTTAATTGAGAAGTGTCGTGTTATATATTTAAAGAAAGTTTATTACATAAAGAATTATTGTTTTGAAATTTACTTCCTTATCTAAATTAACAGTATTATCAAAATTAAAATAATATTTAAGTTCCAGACAATGCTTAATAAAAGGAGAATGTTAATAAAATGGGAAATTTAAATTAACTTTATGTTTATTAATTCTAGTTGACATAGATCGTTTGGTCTGACCAATGTAACAATATGTAAGTATTACAGGAAGTATCGTAAACAACATAATGACAATAAAAAGTATTGAGGACATCTTTACGTATTTTAACCAAATATTACAAAGAATAAATTGAATTAAAAACTACAGGGATAATGAGGCTTTTAAAAATATTTTACTTTTTTCAGAAAAATGATCATATTAAGGTAAAACAATTTAATTATTTTAAGTATATTCTTGAGGTTTAAAATAGATAATTAAGATTATCAGAATGATGTGAACTATCAGGCAATAATTAGCTTTGTCAAAAAATTAAATACCCTTGTCTTTTTATGATTAATTAGAAGATGAGATATAATATTTAAACCTCTGCCTGAACAAGTAGATTTATAGTACGAATTAAAACAAAATTATCTTTTTCACGAAATAGACTCCACAAAAGAATTCAGACATCAATATTTTTATAATTCAAAAGTTAATTTCATATTAAAACAGTAATTATTTAAATCATTAATTAAATCAGCCCATTTATCAGATGGAAAATGAAAAAAATATCGTCAACATTCCTGTTATAAACCATTAATATTGCTCATAACAAATCTCTTATCACAAAGCGCTGCCTGGAACTTAATAATTTATTTAATTTTAATGCTGTTAATTTAGGTTCTTTATATTAAATCCAATAAATTTTCTGTAAATGTATACCTGTCATTTCTCAGTGTATGGCTTAGTGAATAATGTTTTTTAGTGACGTCGTTGGATTATCCTTTTTCTGTATTGTCTTCATTCATAATATTTCAGTCTGACTTAAATACTGACAAGGCCAAGAAGAGATAGTCAAAACGTCTATTTTTTTCTGAATTTTTATTATGTACCAATTTTTATTGTATTGACTGTTAAACGTGTCCTTAATTCGTATGTTTTCTTGAGTTTCGAATTCACATAATATGTATTTGTCTTTAAAACCAAAAAATATAGTCGTTGATATAGAATCACATATATTTGTATATGGCATTTAAATAATTTTTAAGTGTCCGATATTGACCAAACACATCGGCGATCATTGTAAGGTTAATACTATATTTACTACGTGACACTCCAATAAAACATGTAAATTTCGTAAATGTGGTTGATACGGTTGAAATATTAAATACATATAGAAATTTCAAATTTGTTAGCAACTAAGTTATGACTTGGCATGATCCTACTATCCACAATTCTAGGAGCTACTATTTTACAATTACATAATCTAAAATCTTCCTATAAGATATTCTCAAAGTGCTTTTAGAATTTAATTATCTGAAGACATCTAAGTTGCTCAAATCATGCATTCTGAGCATCAATAAATCATATATTAAAGAAACTTACCTTACGACCTGGGTAGTTATATCGTGCTTGACGGTCGGCTTCTGCTGGTGGATGATGTGGTATTCCGTCACCTTAAACAAAAGAAAATCGTAATATTTCTAATAAATAAATTACAGACAGTATGGATCTTTTCAAGAAATTTAATATATTACTAAAACACGACGTTTCATCCGCTCTTCACGGACCTCATCATGCATGCTGTATCACTGGATATTGATTTTTTATCTCAAAATTCTGAAATTATTTTGTTGCGATACCTACATTCATTTATTATCTTTCGGAATAAAAAACCAAATAAAACTAAATTATTCATAGATTTTCCTTTTCATCACGTTTTACCATTTTTTCTAATAATACCAACATCATTTACGAATAATCAAATTCTCTATCCCTTTTCATTAAGAAAGATAATTCCGATAGATCCTTACGACAAACACAACTCAAAATAGGATTCCTTGTCTGTCTGTATAAAAGAAAACAAAAAGAGTCTTGGAAACTGGAATTAAGGAACTATAAACTGTCTGTGATAACCAAGCTTTTTATTTTAAATAACATAATTTTGACAATACTAAGATGAAGATGTTGTTCATCTTATTTTATTGTAATGGCTCATGTATACATTTTGTAAAGTGTTTCTTACCGCCCGATGACGTTGCCAGATTGGAGAAAAAGTCTTGTATTTGTAATGTATGAATTTTACTTGTAAAGATGGTGACAGTGAAATGATAAGTTCAAGAGATTAGTTAATAAAACTCCGTCCACTTAAATTAACACACATTTTCCAACGACGCCCAGTATATAGGCCGAGTGCTCACAGGATACATTGCTTTTTATTGATATAGACGAGTTAAAATAAATCTGATTCAAATAAAAAAGGGTTAAATATAACATATCACACGATTTATACTGTCTTAATTAAGCATTATTATACCTTCCTCCACCAAATCGTTATTTACGTTGTGAGAGTTTAGTTGGTGCGTCAGATTGTAAATAGCTCCAATGTATTTAAGCGTTTCAGGATTATATTCATATCATTTTGTGTGGTTAGAAGTGTACACATTTATCAGGTTTTACATCGTTGTGCTTTTTGGGGGAGAAACGTCGAACGATTTTCAGATTCGAAGTGGACACAGATTGAATGCAGCATGCGCCATTACCGCGGAGAAGAAAAGAAAGGGAGCTGTGGCTAAAGCAGCAATACATCCCCTTAAAGACCCTGGTAGACACGCATTGTGTGACGTAAATCTGAGGTTCGCGCCGCCATGAATGTCAAACAGAAACCATTCGAGCTTCTCTTTCTCTCTCCGTTCCATTCTTCCCGCAAATGTCTTGAGGTCAACGGTCCGGGATAGAGGTTCTCACTGACGTGTTGAAGTTGCATGATTACATGTCTTTTATATCAAACCTCACGAGAATAATAATACAGTATATGGCCTCAGTTTGCAGACAAATTTCGCAATAATAATAATAATAAAATATTTAACCCTAGTTTCCAGACAAATTTTATTGCAGTTTTGGAAATTTATGTCAAAACGTCCATCTTATTAATTTTATTGTGTTTAACCGCTTCTCATTTTAAAATGTTGTCCAGAAACATTTTAAAATGTTGTCCATTATTAATCTGCGAAACACAAATTTATTTGTATTAATTCAGTGACATAAAAAACAACGATTACAGGGTCTTAGTTTCATTAATCATATCCTCTTGCTTCAGGGATAGTGAAAAAAATTGTGCCGTTTATTTTTTTAAATGAAAAAATTACGATACGTAGCAAACAAAGATCAGCCAAATAAACTTTAAAACTGACTTTCCTCACATTTTGTTTAAGTGTTAAGTAGATCGGAGAATGAAATTATAAGTCGAAACTGAAACTGAACATATGTTAATCGAATTAAGGAAATGAAAATTTCTAGAGACGAATTAGGGGATAAGAAAACTGTTAAGACATAAATGAAAGTTTCGAAACATTGAAAATTTCGTGGGAGAAAATTATTTCCAGTTACATGTCAGCTAAAAGGAACTATCCGTAAGTAAGATTGAAGGTAATGTTAAATATACAAACCTGACGTGGAATCATTCGTTTGGAAGTTCAGTAAAATTACGGAATTATAAAAACCAGTAAAGAAAGAACGATATAGAGAAGAAATCTTTGTGAAAACGGATAGAAAAATATGGTATGTTGCTGTACAAAATTCGGTATTGGCAGTAGGAGATGGAGATTATGCACGCCCGCTTCACACAACTCGACAAAAAAAAGCCTGGGCTTAGTCTTGAAATAAAATATTCTGCGCTAACCCAGCAAGTGAAAAGTATGAATTTTCACAATTTTAGAGCTTTACATTGATATGCTACCAGTTTTTTCTAAGAAAACTTTCTACAGGGCTGGACAATATTATGAAAAATACCCAGGAATATTTATTCACTGCTATTAGGTATTTCACGGGTACGTTTATATAACTAAGAGAAGAATTTGATTAATTGAAAATATTTCCTAATGTGTATAACTGGCCTGACATCATAACTTCGCACTTACACAAACATTATACACTTTTATGTTTTTGTGACGGAATGTTGTAGTCTAAAAACGAATATCTAAAACATAATAATAATTATAATCCAATCCTTCTCTAATAATGATTTATAGCTATTTCAATTGTCCGCCATGAAATAAATATTATTCTAAACTTTGTTGTTTGCTTTGTAACACGATCTTCCCACACTCAATCTAAGTGCAGGAACACAATTCAATAGGGTGTTTGTTATTAAAATATTAGATTCTTGGTAATAATATCAATGAAAAATTATTGACATGAGTGCGTTCAACGTGCCAATCCATTATAAATAACTGTGTGTTTTATTTATAAACTACGTCAAGTCTTCATTTTCATACGCAGGGTCAAATAAGTGGTATATCACCTTTTGTTTCCATTCGATACAAAACCTTCCTCTCGTCCTGTTATTCTCGATGTTTTGAATAGCGCATTGTATTGCATTGTATTTTCTCTCCGTCGCATAAAAAGTCTGCCTTCAATAGAGCCCATTTCTCGATATGTTATTTCAGAAGACCTTCATCCGCTGAAGAAATTTTAATATTTTAATTCGTTTCTCCGTCGAATGGATAAACAAATTTCTTTTAACGAAATTCTAGTATTGTTGCTGGCTGGTTTATCTCGGACGTTGGATGGTTTTACTTTTGTTATATTTTAGAGCAGTCTGTCTTACGCTAAGACTATTTATTAAAGAGCATGTATCATTTCATGGAGGTTTTCTTCTGATATCAGTAACACTGCTTGCAATTCCAAGATTCCGCTCGGTTTTTTTTTGGGGGGGGGGAGAAGGAGGCACCAACATACAATTAGCCTTAGATAATCCATTAATAAAAAGCGATTTTCAATTGAAACATTGGTACTTAATTTTTAGTTATATAAGTAAACTGAAACTCTATCTTAAACATCTCAGATGAAATTTCCCACAAGGAACAGGATCGGTTATTTGGTGAAGATACTGAGAAATACATATGAAGAATTAATGACCCGTACAACAGCAGAGCGAAATTTTATTTATATATACATAGGTCAGACTCAGTGATCTGTCTATTAGAGTTAAGTAACATACAGCCAATTTAAAATTCGATTACTAAACTCTGTTTGGAATAAAATCATTCTTTTAATTTTGATAATACTATTTTTTTAAATAAGGAAGTGAATTTTTAAGAAAAGATTTATGTAGGAAACGTTATGTGTTTAGAAGCAACAAATTTCCTGTAAATATTAAACAAGACACTTTACAACTTAATCAATATATGATGGTTTGTTTAATTGTCTTGGTTAATTTTATATCTTGATTATGGTCTTTGTATTATATCTTTAGATGATTTAGTTTATTGACAAGGAACACAAAGGATGGTCGAAACTTTATGTCCAAAATTTTTCAGAAAGTTATTGTATAAGTCTGTTATGCGGGTCTTAATTCTTTAAATGTCTTTAATAACAAACGGTAATTGTTCCTATACTGAGAAATAATACCAGAAATTTACTTATGAAATGAAGCTAGAGCAATTTTAATGTAATTGTATTTATTCAGCGTCATTGAATTCATTTAATTATTATTTCACATCATATTGTTAGAAAAATTATCATGACAACGCAGTTAGTGAACCCCAACAGTTTAAGGATTTGTTCACAAGGATATTATGACCATGTGCATAAAGACAAACGTATTTGGAATTTTGTTATATCAAAATAAAAGGCACAGCATTCATACAGCAATAATTGCCCAAAAAGATTACAAACTTGTATTCTAGTTTACAAAAAATTTTGAAGGGTATTAATATTTGTGCAATAAACTCGATTTATTTTTGCATTTTATAAATTAAAATAAATCAAGAAGGGAATAAAAGCAGTAATAAATTTCAGTAAATTTATGTAAAATTTAAACAAATTTAATTTATTAATTATGATCTGTAGTACAAGTATGTTAAAATGTCATCGTTTATATTGTTGTTGTGCTATTCAGTCCTGGTCTTATTCAACCCTCCATGCTCTCCTGTTTTTCGCAAGTCTTTCCATTTCCGCATCCCACAACCTCCCTAATCTGATTAGCCTCCTTCTTATGTTCTTACCCCACACACTTCCCTCAAATGCTAATTTACAAGACCCTCAAGTCTCAAAAATTAATTCATTCGCATGGTCAACGCCCTTCATATTGTTCGCTCTTCCCGTATTCTACTTAGAACTTCCTCGTTAGTGATTCTATCCACCCATCTGATTTTCGGTATTCTTCTATAGCATCACATTTCAAAGGCTTCTATTATTTTCGTTTATGTAACTCCTACCATCGTTTATGTAAAATTTGATAAAGATATAATGTATATTTTACTTGACTTTGTTTGTTTGTTGTTCACAAATTACATTGAAAGATGGGACATTTCCGAGTCTTGAGCTGTGAAGGGGAAACTGTTAGCTATAGTAGGGCAGGGTGTGGCCAGGTGTCGCAGCCCGCTAAACACCATGTCTCTGCCACACAATAACAGGGATATGGCGTGTGAAATTATAGCAGGGACGCTCCTCAAGCTTCCCCATTTGTAACCCGTTGCATCCGTGCGAGGGGGAGGAAATGTCAGGCCACGCAAATCCCCAACCAGGTGGAGAGTGAGGATCGGGCGCCGCGAAATTACACTCCAATCAGCTAAGGCGGCAAATTCCCCTCCCACGCAGATGTCGACAGTCATTGTTTAACGGGTAACATCTGCCCTTCGCAATTATTTAAAGCTTGGCCCTTTTCAGAGAATGCGGGCTGTTAAAGTCGTTCACAATAGGGGTATCCGTTAACTAAGGCAGTTACTGAGGAATTGTCCAGTGCGAGAACGTTCATCTGTATTGTAACTGGGTAATGTGGACCCTCAATCACTTTTATGTCCTGACCCGGTGGTCCTATGACCAGAGAGCGAGAGTCCGGAATCGGAAAAATGGCGGTCGTAACAATTCTTCCTTTATCTCAAGTATAGGGAATGGGTATGGGGAGGAGGAACAATGCCGCTAACTTGACTAGGTGACAAATTTTATAATTCATGCGTAGTAACAGAACTATGAACGGTGTCAATGAAAGAAAAACTCTAATCCAGATCTATTATATGCATAAAAATTATTTTAGCTTCAAAAGATGTCCACGTGAGCAAAGATTTCCATAAACGTATTGTAACCTCAACTTACTATATTTTATTCACTTCATTGTTCAAAAGAATTTAGAACACCACTTACGGTTTTCATATTGAGCGGTTAATATTATATATTGCATTTTATGAGCAGAAAATTCGACGCTAATTTCTATAATGACTGATGATATTTACAAGCAAAGGAAATTGATAATTAGGATGACAACATACAATAAAGCACATTTTTATATAAAATAATAATTTAACTGTACACTTTTATCCAAACTATCATTATTTTAACGATTGTATAAATATATAGAAATTTTTCGGAAATTAATTCAAACAGAGGTTGCATACATTTACTATTTTTATCTTAACATGTCCCCTGACCATACATGAATATGTATTGTGTAGTTCGTAACTGACATTATTGTATACTGACAATGAGGGAGATAAGTTAAAACACATTTATGTATTTAATTTTCTATGTTGGTTTTATTTGACTTCATTAATTTGACCATACGTATTTCTCAAATTTGAAGTTTTTCTAACGTTTTGACTTAAAAAATCTGGATATCAGCAAAGAAGTTTAATTCATACCCTCTAGAAGTTATCGTGGGGCTTAAACATGAATGTCAACATTTGAACAGCTGAGCGTGCTGTTGCATCGTTTTGGTGTTGGCAGAGGCACGACCGCGAATCAGTTGATTAACGAACTAAACTAGTTGAAGTCCGCGGTTAGCTCCATAGATGTAATATTGAGTGTTGCATTTACAGGTGGCGATGTGTGTCGAGGGCGTGGCTGCCACGTGTCCGAGGGTCCGTCGTTATGGACGGATTTATAGCGTGCGTGTCCACGGCGATTTATGGCCACGCTAATTGTTCGCGGATTAGAACGCAGATAGCCTTGTGCAGCGAGAAACCCGCCCCGACAGGGTAATTTCCCCACTTGTCCGAGAGACTTTGTTTCTACCAGAGTTAAAAAAAGCTAACAAAGGCAGATATTCCGCGAAACGTAGACTTCCTCGTATTTAGTTTTAATCCTCCTACGCCTCCCAGGCCGTCGGGTAGATATATATACCAGATAATGAATAATTATAAAACTTGCTTCACAAACGAATTTAATTGTGGATATGCGTAATAGAGGTAGTTTGTATTGCAATTTGATGGTAAATAGTGTTATTGAGTAATTAACAGAAATCTAAGAGAAGAATAAATTGAAAAAAGAAGTATCCTTGGATAAACAGAGAGGATTTTGAACTAATACGCATTGTATTATAAAGTCAGTATGATGATGACCGCGAAAGGAGAAAAACGTTCTAGAAAGAAAACTCAAAGAATCCACATTCATTAAAATGCCAAATTCTGAATCTCCCAGCTAGCTTTCATATTGCCAACATTTGAAAGGCTTTACTTTTCAAAAAAAAAACAAAGTCCAAATACCATGACACCCAGTTTTCACCTTGATAAGTAATCTTCAGTTTTTCTATTACCATATAAAACAGGGCGTAAAACTAACTTCAACACAAATTTCTATTCTTTGTGTTCCATTTAGTTTACTAACAGCACGTGTATAGTGTAGAGAGTAAAATACCGTTATACGTCGTTGAGCTTTTTCCAATTGGCATCGTCTTTAAGACTCTTTGAGCCACTCAAAAATAGTTGCTTCAACATTCACAGAATAGAAACATCAGTTGTCTCCGCTAAGTCAGGGCTTAACCAAGTACACTAAAATGTGCTCTAACGTTTATAAAATCAGAACTTGTCTACTGCTCAAAATATTCGTTTCCTAATTATTCTTTCTGTACTTCTGTCTCTTACCTATTTCTTTCAACTTATCCGACATCAAACTAGGATATTTCCCGCATGCGGTCAGTTATAAATGCTGTAAATTAGCAGGTAGCAGCAGCTGAACTATGAGGAGGTAGGGAGTTCTAGACCACTTGGCTAGTGAACTTGATTCTATTATATTTTAGTTTGGTCTATTACACATTTTATTTTAAATTATTAAATACATACCAATTCTAAGCGCCATTACAACAATCTGTAATATACATTGCTGCTATGTGCTGCAGAGTTAAATTTTTACATTTTACTTGAAAAAACCTTTTAAATGCAAATATCCTATATTTTACCAAATTTCTATTGTTGTATATACAATTAACGCAGTAGCTATTAACGGAGCAGAAGCTAATGAAAATTCAGACACTGTATTCGTAAAATAATTTAATTAAAATTTCATTTTAAAATTTACATTAATAATATAAACTACAGTAGAAGTTTGCTGAAATATAGAATATTTTATTTAAAAGTTTTTTCAAGTAATGTATCAAAGAAGTTAACTCTGTATCAAACATAGCTGACATATTGCACTAAAATTCAGTTAAATGTTGATTATTTGGTATCATTAACATTGGTTTCTAGAATAGATATATATTTAATGTTTTACAATGTCAAATACAATAAAGGGAAGCATGATCGTCAGAAGTCCACTAGTAAAGTAACCCTCTGAGCTAGTACGCGCTATCTACTCGTAGGGCAGCCCAGTTATCTGTTATTTTTGAAAATGACCACATGTGGGACGACGTCCTTATGCCTACTTAATTTAAATTAATCTATGCGGTGGAAAATCAGAAGTAAAATCTGTTACATGAAAAATATCTAAACGGAAACAGATAATTGTACGGAACAATGGGAGAAATAAATCGGTATTGAATTAAGTGTAAAGAAAGTTCATAATTTTAAATATAACCTCAAGTAATGAAAGTTAATCGCAATAAGTCCCCAAAACCGAAAATTAATATCATCAATTTATATTTTTTGAAACAATACGATGTATATTGTATCTTAAATACTCTCAGAGTTACCAAATATGTTTTTATTTTCCTTCACGTGCATATAAATATAATTTTCATTAATAAATATTTTAAATAAAAATCTTTTTGGTAAATTTAACCAAATAAATTCCGTAGTTTTGTAGGTTAGTATTAAATTTTGGCTCTTAAATATGACAAATAGTACCAAATATGAAAGTAGGAATAAAAGACGTAAATCTGATTCGCAACTAACGTATAATTAAAAAGTCTTTTTCAGAATTTGTAATTATATATTTCTTGATCTCTTTAATAGATTCCCCCATTTATTTATGATGTCATGCATATTATAGATATTTACGAAGTAACTACAGTGTTTAATATGTACTGAGTAACCGAATCACGTTGCAAAAACACGAAGTGTCGTTAATGTACACGAAACTCGTGGTTTTACTTTGTTATATAAAGAGTGGATTCCGTAGATTCCAACAGAAAATTCTACCAGTAATTCTTAAAGTTTAATTACAGCCCACTCTCTAAATTTAAATTTCAGTACATTTATTATATTACGAGCACATTCAGTAAGATTTGCAAAACACCAAGAAATTTTTAAAAAGTGTATTGAAGTGGAAGAACCATGACAGATTAACAGACTATCAGAAAAGAGTTGCCATACTGATATTTATAATATATCCTACGTCTAATGGCAAGGCCGTATCGGGACGAAGTATAATACTTCTCTATCTAAATGATTCATGGAAGCTAAATTATATTCTTCGAGAAAGAAGGGAATTTCAAGAATCGAGGGCCGAGAAAGATTGACTGCGCTTTAGGGAATTGAAAGTAATGAAACTGAATCGACGAGGAATCAAAACTAAAAATAGAAATTTAGGAAAGGGCAAGTGAATATAGATATAAAAGACGAAGCTGGTCATAAAAGTATGCTTGTAATATCATAGTAATATTTAGTTTAATATATATATATATATATATATACAATTTTGTAAAATGCGTATTGAAAAATATTATTAAAGAAAAAGGAACTTACCAATGCACGTTAAACGAAATAGGGCAGGAATACTCGTAATCGAAATATTCTGAAATGAATAATAAAATAAATTAAAGAAAAACATACATATTTGCAATTCAAGAATAGATACAATTATGTCGTAACATGTCGTTTTGAAACGAGTTACTTAAAGTTCGTATTACGTGGATATGAACACCTTACTTGTTTTCATCGTCGCATTATTTAAATTCAAGTGTCATAGGCAATTTGCTAAATTAATTTTTTTTAACTTTACTGTTTTACGTTTACATGTTACGAAACGGATAGAACAATTTAAAGTATTATTTAAGTTGAAATAATGAAGTACAATAATAAAAGTAAGAGTTTTTACGCAATTGATTTATAAATAATAAAAAAAGATTTATATATTATATATAATAGTAATGTGTTTGGAGCTAGGAAGCGGTCTCAAGTTTCGTTGTGTGCTGAAAGTAAAGCATCGCGGTCGCGTTGTACTAACGGATATTAAAAGGAATTGTATACAAAATGTAAATTATTTTTATGTATTTGGAACACACGTTTCGTCCAAGATAAAATATCTTTCGGTTGGCCTTAATTTAAACACGCCGGACTGTCATCTTGCATGACACATTCCGAATTAGAGTGACATGTGGTCAGCGTATCGATCCTCTAACAGTCTTAAATGAAATTATAAATCCTCCAAAAATTTCTGAAGTATACAGAATTTATTATGTGATGGCTCAGAAATAAGTGAAGAAAAAAGATTAACACACTGAAGTAATAATGAGAGAGTCTATAAATAGTTTGACAAAGGAAAGGAAGTAAATCGGAATACTCCAAAATGAATTAGTCAAATAATTTACCCTATACACAGTAAAAATAATCACTGTGAAATACTCTTTTAGACCAGCCATTGACCAATAAATTTTGTAATATTAATATCTTTCTGACTCATAATCAAAGAAAATTGTAAGAAGTTTCGGCAGATCATGAGCTCCTTGAAGAGATTTTGGAATTTTCGTAAATTTCCTTTTATACTTGTCTATGTTTCCAGTAATCTTTTCCAGATCTCTTCATCCCATCACTTCAGAGCGTTCAGAATCTACTGAAATTTAACTGTTAACGTTAACGCTCAATTGTATTGACATTACGCAAAAACCTTTACCACGTGAATAATAATTTTTTAGAATCGGCTTCTGACTCACAAACCGTTCGCAAAACGTGGATTATCCTAGAAAGTACCCTCGGAATGTCTTACATTCGTCCTCCTGAGCGTCGTATCTACATGATATTACTCTGTGAAAGCCTCGCTTCTGTTCGGTCCCTTCAGGTGACTCGAAATCATAACTAACGATATAAGAAAAATAGTAATAACATCTCTGGAGTCAAATCACGGAGGTTTAACATAATTATTCCATTACGACGGTGGAGGACGAATAATGAAGAAGGAGTATTCCTGCCCCCTCCCTCCGACGTTTCTTCTTTTTTTTTCGTCGTCTTCTATATTCATATCACAAGATTCCACTGGAGCACCACTATATCTGGATAATCTATTCGGGAGAAAACGCTGCCTCGGCAATTTGCAATTCAATGTTCCGAAAGGCTCCAGCAGCCACCACCGACGACGTACCACACCAGTTGGTCGAAAAGTCGATAATACTTCCTCCCTGCAGTTTCTTTTTAAGTTAATACCACTAAATTACGGTAACGTCGGTGGCGGCAGACTTCGTGGACGCTGGCTTGTTATTTTTGCCTTCGGAAGTAATATCGTTGCGGCCCGATTTATTAAAACTGCCTTTTGCTTCTCTCGAACAGGTAAAGTAAATCCTCCATAAATTACGTAGAGCGAAGACTATATTTAGCAGCGGGGGTGGAACGAGGTGCTCCAATTATCGTCAAATAAAGTTTCCCGTTTTTTCCTTCCAGTTATTACCATTTTAATATGACTTCTCGGAAACTTTCATCTGAAAGCTCAATTGCGAGAGAATGGAGTAGGACTCGTCTGTAAGTAATGTGTATATGTCATTAGGGACGACTAATGAGAAAATCTTGGCGCGCCTGAACAACTTAGTGACTAGTTGACCCGGCAGACACAGTGATGACATGTTTTATTCATCCATATTACATTGATCGTCAAGTGAGGCCAAGCCTGAAGGATATGAACACGTCAAAGATCCAGTATGAATAAATTATCAAAACATGTCAACTTTAAAACTGTTAAAGTATGCGTAATATTAAAATAACTTCTGTAAGATATCTTTGTAAATCTTTTTATTTTTTATCAAATAAATTCCTTCTTTTCAATATAGAGCTAAGACAAAACATTGGGCGTAGTATGTAAAATATATTACACACCAAACTTACGCAAATACCGTTTGCTATATCTGCTTCCAATAATTTAGTTATAATATGAACAAACGTGTGTCAGAAACGTATGTTCACACAGTATTGTAACGTCACCGAGGAGAGAGAGAGAATAAAAGGAATACGGCCATATTTGATGTCACCCAATGTGGTGAGTATTTGTTAAAATTGTGCTAGTAAATAATACCAGGCATCTTTTAAACCTTAAAATAACTTTGATAAATCCCTAACAATGTTTTTAATTCTAAATCAGATAAATGCGTTCAAATGAAGCTCAGCCATGAACTCTATGAAACTGAATTCAGGATCGGACAATTAAGACAGGCACGGGAATCAAAACCAAGACTATATTTGGTATTTGGTGCTCTTTTGAACTGTCCCGTCAAGTACGACATTTCTACAGTTATTTTATAAACCTCAAATCAGCTAAATTTATCACCCGCTTTTATTTCTTCCGTGTGTTTACAACATTCCTGGATACAACTTAATTATGTTAAACCACCTCATTTCCTCTCCCCCTTCCTAATAACACCGATAAAATATTTATCCCATTGCTGCAGCCATGCATGGCACCTAAATGAAGTCATTTTCTTACGGACGTCGTGTCGGTAGCAATTTTGCCGACTTATCTTCACATAAATCCACTTTTACTGGTACACACTCACCAAATGCTTGCGTGTGCACAAGCTGTAGAACTCAACATGAGTTTTTTGTTCCCTTTTTACTGAAATTATCGTAAGCATTTATCGTGGCTTGACTGACACACAAAGCGTCGTAAATAATGGCATTATTAACCCGTGCAGCTCGTTCTCAGTGTTTTCATCGCCGCCCCCGCACACGCGGTTCCTGTTGACAGTTGGAACGCACATCACGTCAGATGTCAATCAGACGTTTCACTTGGAAATACGAACCCACTAAGAATAAACATTTGCCACGGATTAAAAATGCAAAAACATTCATGCCTTGTCACTGAAGAAGACAGTGACAAAATTGCACTAAAGTACTTAAAAAAGACTCGATTGGTGGGAGAAAAAACAAAGCTCTTCTTAAATGCCATCCAGGAGATTTATTTCGTACATTAGCTGGTACGTATGCATTTAACGTACCACATTCATCAAAACGCACAGTTGTTTGTAATATTGACTGAACGTTACAAAACACTCAGAAGCATTTTATGAAAATTGTTTCGTACAGGCTAGGATAATCTGTTGCATATAAATAAGTTATGAGTATCAGATACTTCAAAAAAAACATTGAAGTACTAATACAGAGTTCCATAGACATGCTGCCTAATGCCACAATCAATTAATCAACAATAGATACATAATCTAAAGGTTTTAATTTAACGTCTGTTGTATATATATAAACAATTGAAGACCCTTTACAGACAAGTAAATTTTATAATAAAGGTATGTAAAAGGTCATCAATTGTTTAACAGATACATAATTTAATATAAAAATATAGAAATATCGTGTCAATCAAACATAATTCTAGAAACAACAAACATCTTTCTTTCTCCTTAATCTTGTCGTTTTATAACTTCTGGTATCCAGTTTTTTGGCACCATTCTTATAATCAGTTCGTGTTTAAAGTGTGCTGGGGATTGGCCAACAGCACTCAAGGACGTACACAAACACCAAAGCCCTTGCCAGGAGTCGACCCAGGTCCTCTATTATACGAGACAGTGACACTGGCCACTAAACCACAGAGGTCGGCCAACAATAAACATGTAAGAAAAAAATGCTAATATTTATTTTTATCAGCTACATAGACCAAACAACGATTTATTTAAATGCCCCATGCCTGATGACAATAAATAAATACATGTTACAAGGAAAACATTTCTCAATTTGTGACAATATACCAAATTCCATAACTATTCAGTATATCAAGTTTTGTTGTTGCAATTTGTTCTCGCGTTTAAATTTCTATAAATAGTATAAACATGTGAATACATATTTTTATAGCAGCAGTAAAAATATTTAATTTGACTGTAATCTCTTGGTCTAAACGTGATAGAGTAGGTCACTATTTTGAACATTTACTTACGTAGACTACCTGTGACGACGGTACGTCGATTCCATCATAATCGGCATTATGCAGCCAAGAAATCTACTTCTACCTTTAATAAGCTCAGCAAATCAAAAATACCTAAAGAAACGGTACATAAAACTTCGGTACCAAAAAAAATTAATGAGCCAAGAGAGTTAAAATTATTCCTGGTATTCTAATACAATAAATAATGCAATGGTACCTTAAGACAGACAAAAATACACTCCGTATCTTTGAAGAGTCTAAAACAATCTCAGTTCTCTAAGAGACAAAAAATTGATTGTCGTAAGGAGCATTTGTACATAATTTTACAGAAAATTACTTTAAATTTCTATGAAGCCCACAGAAACGTACATCCATTATTATATAGATTACACATTGTCATGCCCTCACACTCCAAGCATACACTTTTATGTTTCATTCACATAAGGGTAGATTTCAGCAAAGTGGAGGAGCGAGATCAAAAGTCTGCTAACGTAATTCGCAATCATTCACGCTTTATAGAGCTTTCCACTACATCAAATATCCCATTTGTTATCCAGTAACAATTTTGTTGTAATACTGCGCCCGAGGCTGAAATGTTTAAACAAGTAGATCCTTTGCAGTTCATCTGCCTCAGTATCTGCTAGTGATGGACAACTACAAATTACACGCTTTGATCAGGAGTCGGTAATCGCATTTGATCATCGAGCAAGTTTTTTCCTTCCAACTTTACCCTGTTTGCTCAATAAATTCGACAACGGGCCCCGCTCACCTTTGTTAATTTTTTTTCTGTGAAAGGGTCCTAACTAGGAACAGCGACAGTGATTAGTCGGACGTCTCTCTCTCTCTCTCTGTTTGTTAGAGATATAAGCTTTGAATTCATTCCGCTCTGCAGGCACCAAATGACGAAACATTAACTAACTTCCTCGATCGACTCGATGGGTTATCTTCATTTATACTGATCTGTGCACATGACGTTTGTCATTCTGCGGCTAATTTTACTGAAGCGAGAAACAGAGTGATTGACGAGGCAGACAGACATGTTCATTTGCATGAAATGAATCATACATTTTTAATTCCTGTATCTCTATTCGAAAGTTCATGAGGTACAAAATTAGACTCTTGTTGCCATCTCATTTCAGAGGTCGCAGCAAAATAATTGTTCAGATAAAGTTTTTCACTTCTGATCTTTATTATATTTTCAGTTGTATTGCCATGTTTGCCTACATATTTTATTTAATATTAGATGCGCGTACTCGTCGTTACACGTAGACCTTTTATATTGCTAAACAATACGCAGCTATTCATACACAATAATTAAAAGGCATTTAAAAATCATTTTTCTGACATTAAGTAAATTAATAAATACAAATATTCCCAAATATGTCAGCATAGAAATTTAATAAATATGAATACAACGTTTCATCCAACTTTATAGACTTATTCTGGTAAAATTTTAAATAATAATAAATTAATTACACTGTGAGTAATTTGGTGTAGCGGAAATGAGATTTCGGTCGTGACCGTCGCGGGAGATAGTGCACAACACTAAATTACTCACTATTTAATTAATTCATCCATTAAAAATTTAACCGTAGGAGTCCACAAAATGGGATGAAACACGATATTTATATTAATAAAATTTGTTCTCTGATATATTCGGGCGTATTTTAATTTTATAAATGCCATTTACTTTTCTCAAAATCAAAGTAGTAGATAGTAAGCAACTGTCATAAAAATTAATTTAAAAGATTAAAATATGTATATTATGGAATTATAATTAATACATTTCGCACAAACAAAAGTGTTAATTTAATAATGTACCGCCTGAAAACGTCCCTAAACAAATATTATTTAATACATCAGCATAATGTACCCTGTACGTCATTTTAGTAATTAACAATTTTACCCGACAAGGAATTTTTTGTGTATTAAATGACGGATTTTAATTTAAACGTACAACGATGCCAAATCCTTAGTTTTAAATCATCCACAAAATTTAATAAAAACAAAAATTAAGTTTTAATTGTGATTAAAAAATTTACTAAAACTTTTAGACAAGGTTATAATTTTTCCCAAGGAGTATACATGATAAAAAATAACTAGTCTGAATTAAAAATTAGACATAAATTATTTAAATACATAAGAATTATTAAAGGACAAAATAATGTAATATATAAAATTACTTTTAAAGATTGCAACAACAATTATATACGATATACAGGAATTAATCTTAATATCAGAATGTAGAACCAAACAAACAATGCAAAAGCAGTACCAAAAGAAATACTGACTTGCCACTGCATCAAATTACATTAGATGTTAAACAATATATATATTTTTTTAAATGACAAATTGAAGGGATGAAGGAACAAAAGATTTTTTGAAATATATAATAAAAAGAACTCTTTTATAATGTTCATTTCTAATTTTTGTTTTCATAATGTTTCAATTAATTTGGCTTACTTATTGTACGTGATTACGGCATGTGCCGATATTTTCTGTACAAATTTAAAAATTTTGTAATCAACATTTTTGCTTTCTATCAAATTTTGTGACATTTAAAAAATGAGTTTTTATAATTTTACGTTTAATATCATTTTTTAAAATAAATGAATAAGTTCTATTAAGAGTTATTTTATTGAAATATTTTAGCTACCCAAATTTCACAGTTATCAATACCAAAAATGTTGTAGGCATTTTTTTTACTTTGGAATGAATTCAGTGATATTTGTAAATAGTTACAAATTATTAATAGTTTTATGCTATCTCGTGAAAATATAAATAAGTCTATTACACTAAATTTATTATTTCTTTTCGAAAACGTTTCCTGAATATAATAGCCATAAGTTATATTTAATAATTCCTTTATTATTTAAATATTCAAACTTCATTGTTTGTGCTGGAACATTTCCCATTTCCTCTCGTAAAGGGTTTATAATACGCAACGTTCTTCAAGTCTAAAGCTATTGACGTCATAAAACTCTTTCACTTTGCAAAAAAAGGGTTTTCTATCAATTCGATTAGTACGATTCGAGTTATTTTCATCACCTCACTCTGTCTCTTCTCCTTTCCGGGAGATTCTCAATAAAAGGCAATTATGCCTAAAACGTTGGAAAACATCTGGAGAAAGGTATATCTCATCAAACGTTTAGTGAACGCGCTGAGGTAGAACATGTCCCGTTCTCTCATTGATTCGCTTGACAGACTACAGTGTGCCACCTTGCTGATGTAACGAACATCATTATTATAGTTTCCCCTTACTTATAATTCACAAAGTAAAAGAATTATAAGTGTAACTAGTGTCTATTTACTCTTAAAATACTCAACCACGAGATTAGACTTGTCGAAAACGTTTCCATAATGTTAATTGTATGGAAGTAGTGCACTTTGACAAACATTTTTTATTCACTATGAATTTTAATTTTTTCAATTGTACTCCTAATATCAAAATATATTTTGATATTGTCCACGTTGCAAGCAAATAAAACGATACTATTTTATGTAGTATTGTTGTATAATTATTATTTTATTAACATAGTTTTAATGATAAAATTACCATTATCCAAAATCTTTTATGTATATAATAATTAACTTCAAATTACATATCAATTAGAAAATAATAATAAAATTAGTTTTTAGATGATTTGATAACTGTAGTAACATTGAAACTAATTCCTTCCGGAATCCAACGTATGAAAGGAGTCTTACATCTTCCTTAAAATCATCAAACAGATCAAAAAAGCTATGATATTTGATCTGATCGATGAAGCACTATTATTATCAACTTACAGTCGCCTCAGTGTAAATATTTAAATTGTGAAAATGATTAAATTAATAATTTATACTTTTAAATTTACAAATAAATATACACAAACAAAAGAAGAATGAATTTAATACTACATTTAAGAAGACAAAAACTAATGAAAATACAAATAAATCGAATGAATTGCCAACCAATAATAGACCATATATCTCTTATTGATTATGTCAAAAACAGTCGTTAATTGAATTACTACGTGTGAATATACAAAAGTACCTAAACAATTAATGATATTTCCGCATTTATGGCAAATTTATTACCATTTGAATAAGGTATTAACATATATTATTTTAATGTTACTTTTATGGATAATTTATGTCTCTTATAATCATTTGGTTTTGTTGGGGTCAGAACGCGTCAGAAGACGACAAATATTTTGGGATGAAATGCGTCAGAGGACGACAAAGAGAGACAAACGAGTGAGAGCGACCGCTATCAGTGCATTTAAGATTTACAAGACTAAGTAGCGAAAGGGTCACTATTTTCCCTGTGTTGGCTTTTAAAATTAATAACAAGATAAATATAAAAGAAGAGGTAATGGACTGTGCAAAAACTGTAATAATGTTGAAATTATATGCATTGTACAAAACTTTATAAAACGTAATTAATCAGAATTATTATTAATTAAAACATTTGTAAACACATTAAATACACACAATGATAACTTAAAATTCAGTAATATTTATAAATCATTGCTTTTAACCTGTGGCATTCTAATTGTACAATTTTATAATTTTTTCATAAATAATGTATAATATAAAATTATACAAAGGGTTAGTCCATAATTACTTTATTAATAATAGCATTCGTTATTGAAAGAATGTTGAAAACTTATTATTAGATTTTATATATTAAATTGTTCCTAACAACATTTAATATATATTAACATGTTTTTAGTCTAAGAGATAAATTATTAGAGACGAAAAAATATTAATTTGTGATATGAAATATTAAATTTTTTTCTTTCTCGTTACACTACTTATGACGAGAAATAGTTGTTATTGTATGAATTCACAGTATTTTATTCACAATTTATATGTGAATTTGTAATTTGAAATGCATAGTTAGTTTGACCTCTTGGCATTTTTATCTTGCCTTCGGTAACGTGATTTATTATTTACTAATCTTAGTTATCGTATTATTTATAATAATTAAATTATATAATACGATGGAGAAATTTGTAATAATATACATTATTTTACCGTAGAACATATAAACCTGATGAAATATGAAAAATGTACAGAAACGTCACTACTAAAATATGTTTAAAATGTAATCGTCCGTTAATTTATGTTAATAATATGTTTAATGTTATAAGATGTGGATTATTTTTATACCAATAAAACTGGAAATTTATAAAGAGTATTTAGTTTTATTCTCATTGAAATTACTACTTTTAGAATTCTTCTATTCCATTCTGTGTGGAAACTAAATTTAACTTGACTGCCGACCTTTAGAAACCAAATAAAAAGCCTGCAATGAGAAAAATGCTGTTTGCTTTATTCACACCAGGCTCTCTTCGAGTTTCTAATTACTACAAGTGCAAGAAGTGTAAAATGTACGTTTCTATGTGTAACTATATGAATAATTAGCTTTTCTGGGCGTTTGAAATTTTTACTTGGTGCTGGATAACTTATATTCCGATTGAATAAAAAATATAGACGGAAGGTTATTTCAATTTTGAACGAAATATATGTTTATACATTTAAATGCAAATCTGTGTAATGGGACAATATTAAGGTCTCCCGCACACTGACAACATTTTAATCTAGGCTATTAAATAGTTAAATTGCTTTTGAGTTGCTTCCAGCGTGCCGAGCGCAGCCAAATAGTTCTCTTTAAGTGAGTTTTAAAATGGATTTACAGCGTTTGTGCCTTGCTATTAATAGTCCAACAATAATTAGCAACCTTATTGATGATAAAATTTATAAATTGTTTAAAAAGTGAAGATAATATGATAGTAAACGTTTGTTTATTTCTGTATGAGCGTAGATAGTTTTGATAAACGTTGGGTGTTCTTAGGAGCTGATATATAATGTTAATCGGATTATAAATGATAATTGAAAAATATCCTGCAACAACCAGTAACTCTTTTTTCATATTAATATGTATCCACTTGGTAGAAACTCCCCTTTAATAGCAAAGGAAGGAATTTGAAAGTGGGCTGCAGAAGGGAAAGGAAGGCTGCCAAAACTTAACAAAGGACCCGGACTATAGTTTAAGGAATTAATTTTCTACAGCCAGTATATAGTCATGGACAACAGCTTTTTCCACTGTATGATGTACCTCTGACTTATTCTAATATATCCTTATGGATTTTTATTAAAGTTGGTGCACAACTGGAACTGATATTAGCTCTTGTAAAAACAAAACAGGCCTTATTCACTTACATATTTGGCGAAAGAAACGGCAAATAGCGAAATTAACACTTAACTAAAGGTGAGAAAGTAAAATTATAAAACTGCAGAGAGACCATAATGATTTTCCATAATGTTTTAATAAATTACTTAAAAGTCGTCCTGGTAGGCCAAGGCCCTGAATGGGCTGCAGAGCCAACGAAGAAGAATAATGACATTCATTGAGAGATGAATTTTAAGGAGACCAAGACATTTTGAGTAATTCTGGAATTGTTGAGTTTTAGATGACTGTTAATATATACAGCTAAGGTGTATAATTCAGCCATAAGTTTCCGAGTTCCGAGTAATAGGTTTCTAAAAATTATACTAACGGAATATAGTAATTTACCAACAATAGTCAAATATATGCTAAAATTTCAAATCAATGAGAATCGGTGTAGACTTGTCACTGTCCTAGTAGGGAAATCTGTAAGACTATTTTAACTTTTCCGTTGCCCGGGATTCGAAGGGAAGATCTCTTGGGACGAGAGAACCGTCTTCCTGATTGCCCAGTTTCTGCCTCGCGGCTTCTGTTAATAATATGATAAAATGCATTATTATGCAGATTACCTTTAATGTAATTTCCGGAGCCATCGGAATATTCGCTCCCCCTACCATCACTTCCATTTATAGTGGTGGCTCATTATGTAGCGCTGTGGCCTGATTATGATTTAATCTGGTTACAAATAATCCATTGTTCCAAGTTACTCCTCCCTAACTTTGTGTCTGTAAATAAGAATTAATAAGGGACAAAATTGATTGAGTGCTCACGACAAAAATGGGGGGACGAGAGTTTAGTCCTGCAGCAAAGTGATTCAGGAGGCTACCATCAAAAGAAAATCACATTAAATTCGTCAATCTGTAATAAAAATGTTAACTGTCAAGGAACGGAAAAATAATTTAATTAAATTCTTCAACATTATATTTTTGAAACTATTCTGCCACTTTTTCATATTTTTATAATAGCTCATTATACCTTTCAAAACTTTTTATAAACCGCAAATAACATCAATCAATGGATCAATTTTTATAAGGAAAATAATTATTTATTTTTATCTGATTCAAAACGAACAATTTTAAATGAGCAACTAATTATGGAATTTTTGATTTGTGGCTTACCCATGATATTAAACTACGCACATAATACGGCCAGTCTTATGCATTCTGATATTAAACACACTACAAGGAATGTCTAGTACGAAATAATAGTTAGTTTTCGTTCTACATATTAACAATATTAACAAAAGCAATAATTTGTGATTCTTGGATCTTGGAATTTGACGGTTAAAATTACTTTTTGGTAGATTCAATAAGATTGGATGAGGTTGTAAACTTTTTTGTTAACATCAACTTATACGACAGAACTATTAAAAGCAAGGAAAATATTAAAAAGAAAATGTAGCTGAGTACCAGTAAAATAATTTTCAATAACCGTCAGAAAAACTTTCAATAAACATGAAATAATCTGGTGCAAATCAAAAGTCATCTACTCCGCAATTTTTGCGCTACATCCGGTAATAGTGATCATTATCTAGTCCGTTTATTCTACAAAACTTTTTATTAAATAATTTATTTTGGAATAATATCTTCGAGTTTAATTATAGAGATTATAATTTTAAATATCTATTATGGTAATATTGTTATATAAATTAAATAAATAATAAAAAATTGAAATTATTAAGAGAATGTTGTAAAATTTCATTTTCTATTTTCTTAGAAAATTATTTATCACATTTTATTCTCAATTTGAATTTCGAGCGACTGCCAATATGAAAAATAAACCCTCAATCCCAATTATTTTTTTAAAAAATTTGCAATTTAAAAGATGAATTTCAGAAGTAATGTAACGAAAAAAGTAATAGCGGGTTTTCATAAATAATAATTCACAATTTAGTGAAATAATTCATGGTGATCCGCGTGTTCAGAGAACAGAAGACGTCTTCCTCAACACCCTCTGTATAATTTCTAATATCGATATTTTATTATATTTCTCCACTCTTTTGGTTGAAAGAACCATGAGACATCACCTTTTGCCCCTGGCACTCTACTTGTCCAAAACAAATCATATAACTGGGAAAGCTTACTCTACTTACCTAAGATGGTCTAGAAAAATCTTGGTTTACCAGCGGGTCAGCACATCCTTTTTTATTAAACAAAACCAGTGATTTGAAGTTTCTGTAGGATAGGTTATGGTTGACATTTCTCACCTTCTTTTAAGGAAATTTTGAATTTCTGTCGCAAAATTGATAATAAATTTGCGCTACGTGCATAAATATTCTGAATAATTTATAAATACTGGTCCGGCTCTGATATCGTTGGTAATTACATGTCATCACTGATCGCTAAACTTTTGTCTAATATATGCATGACAATTTATTTACCCTTTCGGCTCCTTATGGTATTTTCATTTCTCCAGGCCGAAGTGTTGAAGTTAAAAAACCCATTCCGGCTACTTTCATCCAGATTATAGTTTTAAATAAGTAGCCTATACCTTTCTCCCACCGCCTTCTAAAGACATTTTGTCACAAACTATATAGCTAAATGCAATATACTCTTTTTAGAAATGTTTTTAAAGAATCTTTTAGCGTTGCCTAAACGAATTGGCGAAGGGTGGGTTTACTCCGAACTTCTATTTTTGATGTTTAAATCACTTTTTTATCAATTTTATTTAATCGCTAATTAAAATTATTTGCACAGTGAAAGTAAAAATTGTCACCTTGAAATGTTTTACGTCACTCTTTTACTCTCAGTGCATTGCAGTCATCCTGCTATGCCCAAATGTCAGAGCATTCTTGATTTCTGCCTCGAAGGATCCTGCAGAAAGAGTGAATACGGGTAGATGATACTGATCGTTCTATTTCACCCCCAACCCCTATAGTCCTGGTACGGATTTAGGGAGCGCTAGATTCCGCGAGCGTGAGGCGCGTCCTTTATGTGCTGCGCCCTGGCGGTGGATTCCGGCGCCTGCACTTGCATGTCAATAAGGGCGATGTTGCCTTCCTGCCTCTCAACACCTGCACCGCGGCGAACAAATCTTTGACCACGGTTACAATTTATTACCAAGCTTGAAGTGTTTTACATCCATTTTCTCCAAAATTCTAATTCATAATAAAAAAAATGCAAAACAGTTCCTTTTTATCTTAAATGCTCCAATATAACACAACATAAATCTTAATATTCCACACTTTATTAAAATTTACGAAAATAAAATCATCAAACAACAGCAATGCAGTATTTTTTTCAATACACAAATTACTTCAAACGTTTCAAATATCACACTGACTGCTACACTAAACGTTTTGTAGAAATAATAACATTATTAGTTGTTTTAAGTGCCCAATAAATATGTTAAAGACAAAATACTACTCGGTGTAACCATTGTTTTAAATAAGAAGTTTATTTCAATCGTCACCATTCACAGAATATTTCGGCATAAAGTAATCATAATCAATCATACACACATTTCAAATCACTGGTTCTGTTTAATAAAAAGGATGTGCTGACCCTACAGTCAAGATGCAATTGAACAATTAACATAAATCATGTGACAATGCAATCTTCAGATAACTTATTGTAATTTGCTACATAAATCGAATTGCTGGTACTTAGACATTGGCACAAATGAGCATCGGTAAGAGAGTTGAACGGCACTACGATTTTATATGTACCGAAAAGAGTTTTCTACTTACAGATAGAATTTAAATTCCGCTAAATAACAATTTTAATAAATTAAGTTTTGCCACTTTCATAAATTGTACAATATTAAATTATTTAATAGTTCTTAGAATTTAGACTTTGTTGCCGACCCCTGGATACGAAACCGGCAACGAAAGTATCTGCTGCGTGACGGGACACCAACTACCGCAAAAAAACTTCCCCATGAATCATGCTGCCGAGGTGACAAATCGGACTTACGTGAGTGAGGCCAATGGGGTTTGGAAATTCCCAACACTATACCTTCTATTTGTTCTTTATTAATTTAATTTCAACAGCAGAAGAACATATTTTAATCGAAGCTCAGGACTAGGGGCTATGAAACTGAATTAAAATTATTAAAACTGTTTATTTAATAACTTACTTACGTCCTGTGGGTGTGAGTGTACGGCTTGGAGTTTCTATGGATGGGCAGATCCTTCATCGTTCAGATCCGTGAAGTGACTTGTCAGTCGATTGTGGTTGTGCTTATTCCTAGTTCTTTTCGTTTTATTCTCGTGTGTTATGTGATTCCATATTCACTTATTGGCGATATTTAACTGTCTAAATAATTAGTTTACCTACTGCGTGTTTAATTTTTATACCCTCAATAACGGTAAAGAATTATTAGTATTCTGTTGTACTTCAGTCACATTGGACAGAAACATTTTTATGTCTAGATTTTTAGCTATCAACACTTGAACACCTAATTATAATAATTGTAGCTGATCAGAATTTTATTTGTAATCTAAGGTAATATCATATCATATTTTGTCATTAGAGGACCAATAGAATAAATCTAATAAAGGATCAGAAAGGTAAAAATCTTGACCGGTTCCGAAATCAAATACCGAGCTTCCAACATGATTCCTCATGATCTTTCCATCTGAGCTACCCAAGTCGACTTCCGATATTCTATAAATTGGAACACAATTAAACCTGCAATTTATTAACCCGTACTTATTCTTTCACGTGGAAACATTTCTCCCGTTTTTGGATTAAAAATCATAGTTCCTATTATCAATTTACACACTATTCTGGTTTCAATATTTCTTTAATAAAACCTTGCAAAATACTATTAAACGCCCATTCATGGATATTAAGTTCTTTGTTACGAAAAACACTGATAAACTTGTTCGAGAAAAAGAAAAGTAGATTGCTTTGCAGAGGAAGAAGAAAATATATCCTGAGTTATAATAAATACTTCAGGTATTGTTATATATATCAGACGTATTTACATTGTCGTTAACAATTTATACAATTGTTCTAGTTTTCCATTCACTGCGCCTTACCGTGACCTCAATTTTCCTCTTTTAAAACTACAAGGAGATAAAAAAATTATATGGATTTTCACGAAGGGAGAATCCTTCGTGTGGCGCCCAGATTGAGGATTAAGTGGATGATTTTCTCTTTGAACGGAGAAAGTTATTTCAGCCTGATAATATTCTTTCACTTAAAAACCAAGAAAATTTACCAATTCTTTAATATCTATTTCAGTTTCTAAATGAAAGATTTCGTAAGTGCTAAACTTGAAAATTAAATAGCAAAAATGTAATATTGTTTACACAACTCATTCAAAGGAAAATGCCTCCATTAACGGTACTGTGAGTAGGAATTTAATTTGAACTTGACAGCATTTCTTTGTTTGAGAATTCAGTGCAATCAATTAAATTGAATAATTGTAAGTAGCTCTATTTCTCCTCCATTTATTACCAGAACTGGAATTCCTCTCCCTTACGAGAGGAAAAATTCATATGAATACACGTTTTATTTCCGTTTACTATACAACAATATGATGACCAAGGGAGAAAATGCATCACAAAGATGTTGTTATAGAATAGGAAAGGATCTTTAGAAAGAGTAATGACATTTTGGTAAGATTAACTTCATAACTTGACAAAAACTATAATCATTACGGCATAAATTTTTACTTCATATTGCGCCACGAAGTATCACAGCAATTGTTTTAATATTTTTTTACTGTTGCCTGAATATTAATATAGGTTTGACTCAGTTTTATAATATTTTGACGGACTATATGACTATATGTGACTATACTGAAGTAATCATGAGATATTTCAATGAATTTCGAATTCAATAAGAGAAGGATGTTTTGGAACGTAGCTCTGATATGAAGACTATGAACCTGAATTAAGAGGAAGATTCATTTTTTATGTATTTTCTTTAAATCATAACGCCCATGATTAATTTAAACACAATATCTATTTTTCACAGAACTATTAAAAATATGAGGTGAATAATCTGTATAATACATGATGAAATTCCTTAGCTCTGTTCACTAAAGAACACGAGGTAGGTCCAGGGTTCAATTTCAGACTAGGTAGAGATTTTTCCTTCTTGATTCTTTAATTCAATTTTGAACTTTCTTTTTCAAATAAATATTAAATACGTACCATCAGTTTAACAATAAAACTATACGAATGATTGTAAACAAAAATAAATTACTGCCGTCGAATCACCAAATAAGTTTTACGATTTCACCCGTGATATCTATTTGCTTCCTTACAAGTCTCTGTAAATACTGTCATACGGTCAGAGTGAAAAAACCTAATATGAGTAATAAAGGGCTTAATTGTTCGACCTTCTTCACCTCTTATAGATAAAATATGGAGGGATCTGATGATAGGGCTCGAGAAGCCGTAAGAACTGAATATTAATTAGGGAGCTCCAAATAATAGGTTGGGAATGAGGCCAGAAAGCCGATGATTAGTGAGCCTCACACTAACTAGAACTACCATTATGCTCCTGCTCTTGATTACAATCAGACGTGTTATGGTTTGTCAGTATAGACACATATTTCCAACAACTTTGTTATTGATTTCCAACAAAAGTTAGTATGTTTATGCCCCGAAGCCAACCCCATACAGCACTTTATTAATTTCCCTAAAGAAAATCTTTGTGTAATTTTATGCATGACACTGATCCATCAAAGATCCCCTTGGTGAAGTGTTTACATCTTTTGATGAGATGATCCCTAGCCTAGCCTTTAAATAATCTTCGCGTTGAATCCCCGTAAAGCGACGCTAAAAATCGCCCATTGAGTAGGAAATTATCCGCCTGACATGATCTTTCCCCCTTAAACAAGCAAAGACCCCTGGCCTGATCTCCTCTGAACCAGTAACATAGTTTACACATTCCTCGAGTGTGCCCCGTGTTGTTCTTAGTGATTTGGTTCGTCAGTCCTTCGAGGATCGACCCTCTTGCAACTAAGAGTTTTTTTACCCCTACATTCAACCCCCCTCCGCATTCAATCTAAGCATTTCCTTCCAATTGAGTTCCTATGGAAGGGAACTGTGGGCCCGTCTTTCTTTTGAAAATTCCACTCGCGGCAATAATGTTTACTCAGCTACAATGTTTATATTACAGCATTAGATTAAATCTGCGTTCGGGATACGTCTTCTACCCCTGCAAAGGGTCCGCCAATTATTAAATTTCCGGAATAGAATTGCTTGAGATCTTGGGAACATTTCGCATAACAAAAAACCTATTTTTTCGTGAAGCACGATAAACGATTAGAACTTGAGAATAACAAGACGTTAATGTTCAGTGTATTAGTTTTTAGCACATCCACTCACGTCTTTGACTATTATCATTAAAATAGTTACATTTACCAAACATTTATTAAATTAATCAATAGATAGCCTAGACTACAAGTCAGAAACAAGCCAGTAAAATACCAAATGGTACACTTCGTTATATGGATTAAACAAAACGCTCATTAAATACCAAAATTATCCATATTCACACCAATTAATTTAAATAACAAAAATTTGCAAATATTTCATGCGAAGAAAATTACTATTAAAGATTTATGAATGAAATGTTACACATAATGTATAATAATTCGGTTATCAATGTTAAGAATAGTGCAAATAATGTTAATTATATTTATGATATATAGTTATTTGTATCATTTTTAACATTTAATTTAACAAATATATGCTTATTAAGTATGAACATAACTAAAAATTATGATAAACGGCATTTTGTCTGTCACACACATTTCATCTGCAATGTTGGGAAAACGACAAGGATTTAGAAATTTAACCAAAAAAATTTCATTTTTTTAAAAGAAATCGCAACCTAAGAAATTGTAATTTTCTGTTTTTGTATTCAGATAATTCTCTTATGTGTTGTACGAATTAATACACAAACCTAAGGGAAAGGGCAATTCTTTTCCTGAACCTCCTCCATTTTAAATCAATCAATGTGATTTTTTAAATGTATACATATTGATAATGCAAGACTTTGAAATATAAAAAAATTATTTCATCGAAAACCTTTTTTTTTCATCTGTAAAACGTTTTTATAGTAATTTAAGAAATGCGAATTGTACCAACCAAAACCACACCTGTCACGAGACACGAAAAAGACAAAAATCATTGAGAATACTATTTATTTTGTTTTATAAATAAAGGATGAAAGTTTATGAGATTAATTTCTGAAGGGACAAAATAATATTTAAAAAAATATTGAGAGAATAAAAAAATAATCTGTAGAATATTTAAAATAAATATTCATACTTATTTTTCAATTGCAGAATTTCGTTATTACTACGTATATTAATATAAAAAATATTTCTTTTTAGATTTTTTTAAATTTTGTTTTAATTTTCAGCAAATAAATAATTTAAGGCTTCTCTCAACTGAATAAATTATCTGTTATATATTCGAGGTATCGTATGCTAAATTCACTTTATTCTTGAGCTTTAAATTTCCACAGCACTACAGCAGAATATTAGTGGTTCCCAGTAATTTATTATTCTCATTGCTTGAACATTACAGATAGCTTAGTTAACTTTCATAAACTTGTCACACTAGATTTCAGGTAGTAATTTATTAAAACATTCTCCTATAATTACTGGAATATTCCATAATTCAGAGGATTAAAAGTTTTGTTTCTAAGCTGTGTTGGTGACTTGAGATTCTGCTTGTGAAGCTTTTATCTATGGATTATTTACATATCCATAGAAGGTCGGCTTTGGGGATTCTTGGTTCTTACACGTACATTAACAGGTGAGACAAAGAGAGGAAGAGAGAGGTATAGGGACTGAGGATAAAAGGGAAATGCATTTGATGTTTCTGAAACATTCTGATAAATAAAAATGTTATAGGCATTTTACTTTGGTATTTGGAAGGAAGAATATTCAAAACTACAGATTTAAGTGAAAAATTAATCATTATATGATAATTTTTCACGATGGTCAGTCACTTCTTTGAAATTTTATTTTTGCTCCTCTCTATGTTAGAGAGATATCAATGGAATTTCGTAAGGTAAGAGTTATTATGAATGATTAATTCCACAGAGTGGTTATATTAATCCAATTTATCGGACCCCGTAAAAGTAAAGCCACGTCTGATTTAAGGCATGAAATATTTCAATTTGAAAATTGCCTTGAATAGGTAGGGGAGGTAATTCTTGTAGTTCTGATACTTGATATTTTTGTTTTTGTTCTCCTCAATTCAGTTAATTATTGCACTTACAAATATATTTATTCTAATCGATTTCTTATTGCAGTACATTTATTTCGTGCATCGTTACAATGAGCAAAGAAACAATATAAATACGTAATACAAATTAATACGAACGTTTTTCTGTTTCAGTAATACTCATCTTCATGATTTTCATATAAAAATGGGCATAACAGTACTTGAGTTATAATATAAATTCTCGTATGAAAGAACATAATTTCTGAGCTGCAACGTTATGAGGCTGCTAAAACTAAGTATCAATTGTAGACTCTCTCTGAGTTTCCTTTTGAATGATTAATTACTGCTATTCTGATATTTCCATTTGACAAATTGCTAGGTACAGCGGGCGCCCGATTTCAAAGAGAGAGGGGGAGAGGGAGAGAGAAAAGCAAGACGCCGGCAGAATTAATCGGACCCGGAGACCGCAAATGCTTGCGGAATTATTTGCTCTGAGCTAAGACAAATGTTGGTTCTCACCCGAGCAGGCGGTAGGAAAAACGTCACCAGCAGCCAGACCTCAGATTTATGCCACCCGCCACCCGCTTTCCACCCTTGAAGAACCCCGCGGCGTTAAGGGGGTTCCTACCACCAATTGTTACCGCTGTCACAACACCGCAGTTGTGTGTGTGTGTGTGCCTTGTATCCGGAGGGAACAGGGCCCTTAAATCATGACATATTCAGAAAAACAAAAAATAAACAGTGTGTGAGTAGGCAAGTGTGTAGCAGTAAGGAGAACCTCAAGGGTAGATCCTTGTGCATGCATTACAGTCAAGTATACAATGAAACGAAAACGTTTCATTATACCAAGTCAGTATATGTTATCTTTCCTTTACATGCCCCAAGGATACTAAGTGAAACGTTTTGTGTTTCTAATTTTCCTCCCTTACGATTTGAACTCTGAGTACAAAGTCGTTGCAAATTCGGTCGTTGTGGTAGCTACTTACGTCCTCAAAATAACAAAGCCTACGAGTTGATATTAAAAACCTGCCTTGAAGATAAATTTGTAGTCACCCCATACGTCGAGATCAATCCACATATGAGCATTTTCTTCGAAAGTTGAGAAAGTCAATTTTATATTATATGGAGGTATTCGCATGTGATGGGTTTGATAACTATTTGTATAGGTTAATAACACTAATTTTATAATATGATCATTTTTTAAATATATTTAAACCAAAATTTATATTTTTACATGTTTAACGTCAGCAAAACGTGAAATTTTAAATTTATAAAATATGAAGCATGGACTTTCAATTTAATTAAACTAATTTTTATTAAATATATCAAAAAACAAATTTAAAAGCTATATTTACATTTACCTCAAACAATGTCATTTCAAATTACTTTTATTACAACTTTATATTAATATCGCTACCAAAAAGTTTCTGAAAGGATTTATTATGTATAAAAGGAATATAGGTTAATAAGATCCATCGTCTTATGACTTTATATTTCTGTAATACATCTTGAAGACTGAAGAAGAATAGGGCAGAGAGATGAGAACAGCACAGTACAATTATTTTAGTATCCCATGCGTGAAAAACATCAACGAAAATATTATATAGGAGACAAGCTTAAATAGAATGCAAGTTAGGAGAAGATCAGTTTGTTTTTAGGAAGAATGTAGGGACAAGAGAAGTAATATTGACTCTGCGTCTGCGTAGAAGACAGAATAAGATAAAACAGGCCTACGTTATGGCATTTGTAGATTTAGAAAAAGCCTTTGATAGTATAAACGGAACACACTGAAGAGGACAGGAATAGCAGATCGAGAAAGAACAGTTTTCCATAACCACTACAGAAAGCAGTCAGCAATAATTAGAAATGAAGGGTAGGAAAAGAAAGCAGAAATCAAGACAAGAGTAAGACAAACTTGCAGTCTGTCGCACATGCTCTTTAACTTATATACAGAATAAGCGATAAATAAAGTTAAAAAGGAATGTTGAAAAAGTAATCAAACTTCAAGGAGAAGAAACAAAAACCCTGCGGTTTGCCGATGATAAGTCAGAAGAAGACTTCAAAACCATAATAAATCCTGGAGAAAGAGTACAACATGATGATTAATAGAGAGAAAACCAAAGTAAGGGAATGTAGTATGGGTAATAATGGACTAACAAAGGGTGTTAGATTGGGAAGGGATATTTTGAAGGAAGTTAAGGAATTCTGCTACTTGAGCAGAATAATAACAAGGGATTGTCAAAGTATAGTAGACATTAAGAGTACGACAGCAAAGACAATAAAATCTTTAGTAAAAAGGAGAAATTTACTTACGACCAATTTAAGTCTAAACATTATTAGGAAATCATTTTTAGATATGTTCGTGTAAAACGTGGACGGTAGGAGTTTCAGAAAGGGAAAAAAACGGCTTTCGAAATGTGGTGCAATAGAAAAATTCTGAAAATTATATGGATGAATAGCATAACGAACTAGGAAGTTCTATGCAGAATAAGAGATAAAAGAACAATATGGAGGACTGTGACCAAGAGAAGAGATAGATTAATAAATTACGTTTTGAGACATGAGGGTCTTACAAATTTAGTATTAGAGCGAAGTTTGTAGGGTAAAAACAGAAGAGGGATGCCAAGGATGGAATACGCTGAGCAGTATTCACAGTCAAAGAAGACGGCTCACATATTTAACAATTTTTCTTTTGAAAATTTCTAAGAATATCGTCACTGATTCAATTTATTTACATTTATAAATTCAAAAATATGCTTATACTTTTACTGTTAATTATACGATAGAGAATAAATAATAATATATTAATTAATATATATAAGGTTTCTCATACCACTAACAAATTGTAATTACCAATATGATTTTACTTTGTTCGTGAACCTACAGATTTTATAAAATAGAAAACAATCGAAAGCTAGCATAATAAAACTTTGATTCTGAATTGTATTGCCTTCAGATGAGATTTGTTTAAAGAATATTTCTAAGTCTAAACTTAACCATTTAGTTTTACCGATCATGAAAATAAATAAAAACTTTGGTAGGTTGTTATTGTTCTTGTAAATTTTTTCCTATTTGCCAACGTCAGGAACAAGTATTCCTGGGATCTGTGTGTTCACACGTCACTATATCGCTTCAGACCGAGGGCGTAATCAATTTTAATGCTGCGTACAAGTTCCGCAAACATCATTACGCCGTGCCTTCCACATACTTGGAGAGAGGGAGCAAATTCCCCTCTGACAAGCTCAATTACGCCGATAAACAGAGATGAGGATAGCAGCGAGAGCCCTAGAGTCGGTAGCTATTGCAGTTCGTCGAGATTGGTAACACTCCTGATATATTTCAGAAAATTACACGAAATGATTTCCTTTCGTCCTCTAAATTACAAAAATTAAGGAAGAAAGTTGTAGGAACAATTCTGTGCACCACTGAGATTAGCAAAATGTTTTCTATTAAAAATCAATTATTTCAAGAAAATAAATAGGTTTCATAAGTAAGGAAACATAATGGATGATTACACATATTGAAATAATGGAAATCGTCACAAACTACTGAACAGAGATAGAAAATAGCAAATCAATGTTCATTAACCAGTTCAATGATCATTACAGATTTAATTTCAATGTATATCTACGATGAAGATTTATCCCTATATTTAATTTCGCAAAATGAGTTTACTCACTTATTAACGGCGATAAGAATTTGTTTCTCAGACAGCTTCTATTCGCTTGGAGAAACGACGTGTGAAAAAATTAAATCAAAACACGTTAAGACATTCTGTTGATTAACAACAAAACAATATCCCGTTTAATGTCTTTAAAGTGGAAACTTGTTTCTTTCCAAAAACAAAATATTCAAGCCATTCGTACTTATCTACTCTACGAATATACAGCAATACAGGAGTAGGGTAATACAAAAGTTTTAAACATAATGTAATTAATAAATTTGACCATAAAAACAAGCCTAACAAATAATTAAACTGGGTTGAAAATATTCATAAAAGACAAAAAAAATATTTAAGTATAAAGTATTTTATAAAAATTAAATTCAATAAAAACATTTTATATTAACAAAAATAAGACGTCGTATCATTTACTTCTTTGGAACCTCGTCAGGATAAAATATAAATTTTTATAAATCAAAAATTCAAATAAAATAATATTTAAAAAACCAAATATTCATAATGCAATTATATGAAAATTAATGCAATATAACTTATAATTTTTTAGAACTTCACAAGAAAAATGTACGAAGTGTTGTTTTATAATTATAGTATTCCTGTTACATATAAATCTTTAAATAATTAAAACTGACAAAAATACAAAATTAGCATTTAAGACGACCATATACTAAATTAATTGTTAAGATTGCAAAGCTTGTTACATCGGTCAAACAAAACGCTCTTTAAAAGTCAAAATTTTAAGTATCTAATAATTTGATATTCAAGTCAAATATTGTTCAGACGTGTCCAATTGTGGACGAAGAGGTCTCGAGATTCCTTATAAGAAGTATGTAAGAGTAGAATGTGTGACGCCATTTGTTTTCATTTTGAATTAAAGGTGTTAATTAATTCCAAAGCTCAAAATTAATCATATGTAATAAATATTTGCGACTGTCAAAGATTTTTGTGTTCATAGAAATATTCAGAATTTATTAGAACAGATTCATTTCTGATTGTGCTGTAGAACATTTATGTCAAACAACAGGTTGGAAATGATTGTCGAGATTAATTAAAATAGCTGTATGCCTCGTTTCGTTTTACTGGAAAGAGGAACTTTGTGAAGAAGCTAACCAGGCTTTGATGATGTTTCTTTCTGTTGTCTAGATGACTCTCGTCACAGTTTTTAGGATAAGGGTGTTTTTCCGGGGCGAAATCATTAAGGCAGCTGGCTGGTTGTAGCGCACCGTCGAGAGATATATAATGAGGATGGCCTGGAGGAAATATTAACAGAGAAAGAGTACACCAGCTGGAAATATTGGCTACCCGGAGCCGATCAACGGATCCTGTCAGCTCAGCCATTGTCTCTCTGACGTCTTCTTTCAAGCCTCTGAAATTCTAATCATTTCTATTCTTCCAACTTTGCACCATGCAGAGAGGGAAAAAAAGAGGTTGTCTTGATCCTGATAAAAAAATCCGTTAGCACCTTAGTTATGTCTCATGGAGTAAGTTTCTTCATTTATCAAGGTTGGAGTTGAAAATATTAGAACTACTTAAACTGATTGAAAAAAATGTTGAGTGCCAAAGCGATTCTGAATATCGTATTTATTAAATTAGCTAACATAAAATATTCCACTACAATTTTATTAAAGAACAGATTTTCTACAGTTAAATTCTGTCTCGTTGTGGTGAATTAAATGAGAGTAAACCAATCATTACAACTGTTCAGAAGTCTCCAAAAGTACGGAGCAACTTAAGTAAACCTTACATAAAATGAGTATATTGAAATTCTTCAACTTATTAAGAATTTTTAACAGGGCTTTATGTATCTTATACACCTTTGCAATTTCTCATTACAACAAATATATAGTATGAAGAACCCTTTAGAACTCTTACGTGATACAAATCTTTGTGATAAGAAAACTTTCCTACTAATGGCAGTTTTGTCAAGAAGACTTTGTACTTTAATTAATACAGATACCTGAATTTACATATGAAACCGCTCAGTAAATTAACCCTTCAATTTATTTATACGTTTATTAAGCTTTTCCTTTTAAACAAGATCATAAACAGTTATATAAACACATTCTCTTAGGAGGCATAATAATGGTTTAGTATTATATTCTTAACAATTATTTAGAAGGAACCATAAAATGCCACGTTTACCACTTTTGAAAGTTTAAGTCGACATCGTCATTATTTTTAGATAATTCGGGGAGCCTAATCAACATATCAAATTAATGAACTTATCGGGATAAACAACAGTTTTTGCAGAATATTATTTCGATATAAATTCAGTCTCCCTCGAATGCAAGTTGATTTTATGAAGTAAGCAGCTGAATAAATTATTATACATTATCAGACAATTGACGACAGCAAAATAAGGTCATTTTTTGTATAAAAGAAATCTCTAATTATATCGTTTGTAAACTTATTATAATGGACTAAGCAAATAATCATAAATATCTGTGATATTTTCCTGCCAGTATATTCTGAATATTTAATATTTTATCAGCTCAAATAGTTTTATTTTTACTTGATAACACTCAATTATGATTCTAAGTCCTTTATTCAATCTGCCGTTCAATTTACAGAATACACTTTATAGTACTTTTCTAATCGCATAGTTAATTTTTTTCGAAGCCCTAAACCACAGGAAAAATCTTACTCCATTAAATACGGTTGATAATTTTTCCCATTTCTTACTGCTAATTCCAGAAATTTTGAAACTAGTTTGTTTTTATATTCTGAGTGAAATGTATTTCATTTTAAAATTTTATCTAGGTATAATAATACACAATGTGTTCATCCAAAATAAAATTTACAATCTAATTTATTATGTAGGGGAAGTCGGGGCATAATGGAATAGCGGGGTAGAACGGGATTCCCTTTTTTACTAGATCGTGATGGAGGTTAGTTAATAGAGGTGGTGAATTTATAATTTTTGCCGCATTTCTACAAAACTCCTCGCTTTTAACTTTTAAAAGGTATATATTCGTAAAATAGGTGTCTTTAGATGCATATAACTTTAAATCTGCTTGTATTAAAGCTCAGTGAGAAACCTTCAACTGAAACTCGCGTCTAACCTCACAAAGTGCATGTGTAAATGATTATAGTATATATATCCCGATCAGACAGTACAAAATATTACCTGAATATTGAATATATGATTGTTTAATTAAATATTGTGCGAATAAGGTATGTCGAGTAAGAATTAATAAACACTGAACGTTGGCATTAACAAATATTACATGATTATTGAGTATATGACTGTTTAATTAAATATTGCATGAATAATATACGTTGCTAAAAGTTAATGAATACTACATGAATAGATGTGCTAATTAAAAGTTAATAAGTATGACGTGTATGAGATAATAGATTAAAATTTGATAGATACTGCATGCATTAGATGTGTTGATTAAGAGCATGAATACTGTTGTTATAACTAAACATTAATTTTCTTTTAAATGTATGGACTTTAATTGGAAGCAAATTCCAGCTGATTCGAGTATTTGAGGTTACGTTTTCAAAGTTTCTTTATGTTACAGGCGTTTAACCTTCATACTATATTTTTATTTTCCTAATCATTTGTATATAGTGCTGCCTAGTAATATTGTACCAATCATTTATTTCAATTGTACCACCAGTGGTAGTAAAATTGTGTCAATAACCGTGACTTATTAACAGTAAATTAAAATTAATTTATTTTCTTTTGTATAAGTGTGTTATTTATTCGGCCTCCTTCATCCTTACAGATTCCATCTTGCCTTTGTTGCTCACATTTCAGAAAGAACCCCGACCGAGACTTTAAAATTCCCCTTTTTAGGAAGAGAAAGTTAATTTGCTCCCATATAAAGCATATATATATATTTGTGTGTATGTGTGCCAACTAAAATATGATACTACGTTTTCCATTCAATATCATTTCTGAATAACGGTTATATTGACCGATAATTTCAGGTAATGAAATATTTATTAAACCCTTGCATTACATGTGAGACGTATTATGATGGTCTGTTTAAACCTAGTGTTTACTGGAAAAATTATATTAAACCAAGTAATTAAACAATACGCAGAATTGTAAACTGCTCTAGGAGACGGCTAATCCGGTAGAACAGAGGGAAGGTACAGAATCCAACAAATGAGACCTAAGAGAGAGAGAGCAAATTATCTGAAAAGCGGTCGACATTCCGCATATTGGCTTCAGCACACACATTGAATTCTATAATGGTTTAATTAAATTTCGACTACTATAACAATTATAGTAACTGCGTTATATTTTCTCCGCTGCATCTGCCGTTAATATTAAGTTTAAGCAATTTGGAAAGGAAAATGATTTTATACACTTTTGAACCTTGGAACTAATAACTGTCGCAATATTTTGATATCCAACTGTACTTTGCGCAGATGTTGGTTTACCGAAAACACACAAAGAATTTTTAATTCACAGCTTGAAAAAAATGTTATAAAACAACGTTTTTCTTATTACAATAATCAATTTTCTGACATTAAGTAAACAAATAAAAGTACGACCAAATAGGTCAGCAAACAAATTTAATTAACATTTAGTTAATAAAAATATAAATTTTAATTTATTTCTGTGGGCTTCTTGAGGTAAATTTTTTAATCGATTGTCAGTAATTTGGTGTCGCGGAATACCGACGAAAGAAATTTTTTAGGCGGAATTTTGCGGTCTAAATCGTCGCTTTATGTAGTTCGCGACACCAAATTGCTAACAATGTAATTAGTTTCATGCATTTAAAATATAGATGAAACGTTGTATTTTTATTAACTAAATGTTAATTAAATTTTTTGTTGAGATATTTTGACTTATTTTATTTATTTTTTGTTCTTCTTTATTGTTGATGTCCTTTGATTGGAAGAATTTTTCTCTTTTTGAATTCTAACAAATTTCTTAAATTTTTATCATTTTCTAACCGACATATAACGTAAATTAATTGCAGGAGGTTGATATAATACTTAAGAGATAAATATGGATTTTCTGAATGTCATTACTTATGTTTGAGCAATTCACATAGTTTTTTATAAATTAAAGGTATTTTCTTAGTTTTTCGAGGATAAATTTACTGTAACTTCTACTCGCGTTAATTTACTAACTCAAGCAATTATATTTATTTTCTTAAACAGGAATTAAAATGAGTGTATTCTTTTATTTCATCACGTTGCAAAAAAGAAAACCCCTTTTTTATATTCACAGTCTTTATTTAAAACACAATATTAGGAGCTTTCGACTTTGTTTGCTGTATTCATTTACATAGACTGTGAATATAAAAAGTGTGTTTTCTTTTTTGGAACATGATATATTTATTTTCTTTGTCTTTGTATATTAAAAAGCGCACTTCCACGGCAGCGCAGCGTGTGCGCTCTACGGTATAATCACATTTTCTGAACAATTCATCATCATTAGATTGATTCGTGCCGTGATGAGATCAGCAATTACCAACGTCCCGTGCGTATTCTGTGTGTGATTGCTTCGGGAGGCGAGCGCCTGAATTATGGACCTCGTTCGTGCACCTCTAAATATGTTAACCCGAAGTTTACCCGTCGTGGGATGAACAGGGATTCGAGCCCCAGCGGGGTAACATCTGACACACACACATCCCCCGGACGTAACATGAAAACCACAGGCGATCCGCAATGCGGACAGATTGGGATTTACAGTACATTCCGATTGACAACAATAAAGGAATTCAACGTAGCAAGTTCATTATCACTGAAATTCCACTTCTTTCAGTTAAGTCTCAATCATTCCCACCAAAGTTTGCCGTACATAAAGAATAAACTGCTTAAATTATTATTCCTTTCTGTTTAAGCAAATACAGGACTGTGGCAATATGTGTAAGAATCATAGACATTCCTTTTTCAGGCGAATAACTCTATTATTCTCTAGTTTCCTCCTGTCTTGTTGCAGGAATTATGGGTTGCCAAATAGAAAATAATAATATGAATGTTATTTAAAAATTCATTAATGCATTTATGGTATATTTTTACAAATTACTAGCTAAAGTACCCGGCGTTGCTCGGGTTTACGTAAATTTAATTAAAGATAAGTTTCTTGCAGCACTTTAGGGTACACTACATTCATAGTTGGGTCTTTCCATGTCAAATCACCGAAAAACAACCTATGGCTCCCACTCGACCCCCTCCAAATTTCATGAAATTTTGTAAGGAAGTAAACCAAGTTCCCAATTACAAATATGCAAAATATTAGAGCTCATTGTACACTGGTTCAGTCCATCTTCAATGGGCTGTCACCGCGTTAACGCCCACGCGCCTCTGAAAAGGCAAACTTTGATCCCATGTCAAATCAGTTCTAGTGGGCATATAGTAGTGAAATTTGGCTTATCGGCATACCTTATACGCAAAAATGTAGTGGGACGATCAAAAAGTAGTACAGTTGGCCATTATGATATGTATTACTCCTAAAATCACCACAAAATATGGCCACGGCAAATTCAGACCACCGTTTGGAGGCCAATTACGCAGCAGAAAAATACCTATACCCAACAATAATTTCTAAATGTACATACCAGGCACCATATTAAGGATTACTAAAACAGAAACTCTATTGTTCTGATATTTCCAGAGATGTTGCACATGAAATTACGCAAGAAAAATCTTTCTTTTAAAAGTAAACATATTTTATTGCAATATACCACAATGTGTGTCACTCGTAGTTTGGTTTAAAATGGTATCATTATAGTTCTACCATTTTATGCGTAAACAAAAAATTGATACGTTTACTCAAGTGTTTTTTTTACAGAGAAGTGTCATTTTGACCCATTTCCGGTGGTCTGAAAAGTAAAGGTGTTCAGACCAAAACTGTAGAGAATTTAATTACCAATCGACCAAGTCTGCTCAAAAATTTTCTAAAATCATCAGTATTCGAACTACAAGGGCCTAAAGTTGATGGGAGTTTTTTAATTGTGTTATAGCTTGGGGGAGGGGGTCAATTAGTCCCTCTTGAAAATAAAGATATGTCTCGTTGAGACAAACAGAATAAGGCCTTATTCGTTTCTTCAAGATAAGTACGGTTTTGCTAGAGGCAGAAACCCACCGAGAAAAAGGCCTTCAAAAAGTGGATAAAACGAAGGTTTCCTGACATTTTCACTTTTTTCGCATATATACAGTATTGTCGTTGTTTAAGTTTATTTTATTTAAAACTTTTACAAATACTCAATATTTTATTTTATTTTACAAATGAGTAATTACTATATATATACCTACTTGACGCAAAAAATAAACTAATTTACGTATCCTTCGTATCGACGATCTAACCCAGTTCATTATTTCTCAGGGAGATACTCTCTGCCAATGATAGGTTGATTACGACGCGAAATGTTAATACTTTAAAAATTATACAGTATTATTGATCAAGAATATAGGCAACCCGAGTAGAAGGGGAGATCTCGATGCGTGTATGGGACACCAAAACAATTACATAAAGTGATTTTTCGTTTTAGTATATTTAAAAATTTAAAGATCATGGGCAGCCTCGGGCTCTGAGAAACACGTGTACCAAATTTGGACCAGTATTTTGGACGCCTATAGCTGTGACATGCATACAGATGCCTAAATATTTAATGTATTTTATAGAAGTATAAATTGCAAATTATGTATACATTATTATAATACACTGTCATAATATTATTGTAATTAGTTGATAATATTGTTAACCAACAAGAATACTTAATGAGATAATAATATTACTGTAATTAAACCACAATACAATTTAACACTATCGCGCAAATCAGTTACTGTTTTATTCCTAATCGAGTTATTTAAATGATAAAAATATCATTTATGACTGTTCTCTCCGACAAAGGATTACGACTACTGATAAGTTGAAACCCGCAAGGTTTAGATAACATAACTACATTTTTATTTTCAATATTGTATATTTCCTCCCAGAACCTGTATTTATCCTTACTTCAATTCATGTCGGCATATGATATTACAAATCCAGACATTTATACACAGACAAATATAAAATGCGAGTTCTCGTATCTGACATATATTGCTATCAACACTGGGGAGTCGAAAATTAAATTTCTATTTTTTGCCTCTTTGTGCACTCAATATACGCCAATATCAGTTACTCTGTTTCATATTTGTGGAAATGCGACAGCACTGGCACACACGTTACATTCCTAATATAAACGCTTTGAATTTACAATACGCTTTATTTGCGCAGTTTTACTGTCGCTGCTATAAGCGAGCTTTGTTCTAAATTAAAGCCAGTTTACCCCTGATTTCTCTTAACGACTGAATCGTTTCATTTGAAGAATCAGTTGAAGTTGAATTCATATTTGATCAAAAATTTACGATAACATAAACAATAGAATTTAAATATAAGCATATTTTATAACAATACGTAGCATTTATTATTCAAACAATAATTTCTCTCCACTCGCGTTTCCAGACTACTAGACTTATTTTCTTCGACCTTCCAGGCTAACGAAACTCATCGCACATTGCGAAATTTTGAGGAAGACAAGGGAACCTTCCAAGGTGAAGAATAAATTTCCATTGGACCCCAACAAATTTCTGCCCGTAAAATATTGGAAGTGACGTTTATAAAGCGTCGGATATCTGTCTAGTAATGAAATTACGTGCTTGATAGCTCCTCCTTGTGTGATATATTGATAGGTAACAGCGGACCAGGCGGAATACGAACAGAGGTGGACGATGGAAATGGGATGGGAAGGACGAGGATATTACACAAGGGAACCGGTCAGCGTGGGATAGATGGGTAAAAAGGGGGAGAACATCGCGCTGCATTAAAGATATCATCTGGCACGTGAGAATCGATGTAGACGCTTCTGACAGGGGAGAAGCGCTGATTGATCGTGTACGCAATGAGGTCACTTCCCTTCCCTAAAAGTGCGCCGATCGATACGTCACTATCCACCACGCACATACACACACGTCACTGCGTTAATTAACTACGATCCGCAGTTAATTACAGACAAATAATAAACACATACGCATGCGAACGAGCGAGCAAGTATTATCGCGTTGGAATGAAACAAACCCAGTTTTACGTAGCATAGTGTTCGCTGGAACGTAAACACCCCGTCGGGATGACGTATTTGAAAGTCGTATATCAAACGTCGACAGCAGCGAGGTAGGAGAGGGAATGAGGTATTAATTGATTGTGTTTTAATTATGTGCATGGATAAAAAAACTAAAAGCTATCAGAGATAATATTTTAAATATCACTTCAACATTCTTATTTTATGAGACCTGAGTTAATATAATTCAAATTATTCATCGCGGAACTACAGTTTTATATAATATTAAATTCAGAGGCCATTATAGAATCTTGCATTCCATGAATTTTCAATCGTGAAAAAAATGGTTATTTAGAGGCTTTCTGACCTTTAAACCTTATGAATTAATATGACTAATATTCTTAAACATTCTGAATAACCCTTTTTACATACCTGAAATAAAATCATTAAAATTGCGGGGGTTTGCCGGTGAATTTGTTAAATAAAGAGTTCTTGTACTATTTTTTCTGTCTTCATTTAAAGTCACAACTACCATGGTTACTATGGTTATTAGCGACCACGGCACACACACACAACATCCATGCCCACACCAGGATTCGAACCCAGGACCTCTGTGGTGACAAGCAGCAACGCTGACCACTACACCACAGGAGGTTGGCCATATTAAAATTTACAACCGACGTTTCGATGATTAACTCATTCATCTTTATCAAATAAAATTTTACTTCAAAAAGATGAATGAGTTATTTATCGAAACGTTGGTTTTAAATTCTAATATGACCGGGTTGTAACCCAAGAACTCTTTATTCATCTTAAAAATCAATTTAAGGTGGGTTAATAAATATATTAATAAACATTATCATTCATTGGTTTTCGAACAAATTAAAAGTTCATAGTGCTATAATTGCGTCCAATTATTTCTGCCTCATGCTTTCTCCTTGTATTTTTGTAATCGATTTACTCAATAATATCCGTCAAGTTCAATCTTCTCCCTCTCCTATACAGTACATTGATCCTTCAAAAGCTGTGGTAAGAATTTCAGTTCCTCTCATCACATGTCACAATCACTTTGTTTCCCCTCCTATTATTTTCATTATCTATTAATTCTTCACTATTGCTACCCATATTCATCATTTCCCGTCATAGGAAACAGTTTTACTAATATCGGGATGGAAATAATCTAGACCAAACCGGGAATCGAACCCAATACGTTCGATTACCGGGCGGATGATTTACCGTCTGAGTCGAGTCTACTCCCGAGCCAGAAACGAGCTTTCTCAATTCATTGTATGGGTCTGTATAGGTTTCCAAACAATTTACTGAGTTACATTCTTTCGGGTTAAGTTTAGGACTGAATGAATATTATGTGTAAATTGACCATAAGTGGAATGATTTTTCTTCCTGGCCTGATCGAAATTTTTCCATCCTGATATTCTAATAAAGTGTAACAGCCTCCTTGACTGAATTTCAGTTGTAAACATTCCTTATGCTCTTGAAAAATTTTCCCGTCGTTAAACTTATATTAGTAATATAGGTCGTATTCTACCGAAACCAATATAAGCAAGTAGAAAAGTTAATATATATGGTATATATAATGATAATGTAAATCCCAGAATTCAGTATCAAAAGAAAATTTATTTATAAATTACGGGAATTTTCGACTACCTCGCGTACTTTTACCCAATTATATCCTGCAGTATGAAATATTATAGGGTGGTAAAAACCAATAGGTGAGATTTTTAATCATTACAAAGTAATTAATAGATTTGTTGTACATTGCAAAGACTGACGAAAAAAGTTAAACATTAAAATTTTAAACAATACATTTTCCACTCTCATTGTCAATACATTTAATTATTTATCAATTCAGGATTTTTATTAGGATTTGGAAGAAGTTATGATATCCTGTAGATTTATTTTAACCCTGCTTTTACTGTGTCACTCAGAAAATATTATTTCCATGTAAGAAAAGCAGTTATATTTTTTTGTGTCACCACTTTGATATAATAATTCGTATTTTCACAAAATATTATTATCTGTAATATACTTTCGTGTATGAAACCTAAACTTCAGAAACAACCATTTTATAAATAGCCTCCACCTCAACGCATTTTTAACGTTGTGCAGAAATAAATAAAACGTGTTTGTGTTACCATCAGTTATTTTAACTATCATTATGTAAAACAAGTGTTGTTAGAATAAATAATCCTGTTCATTTAGCTTAAAAGAGTATTTTACAATAAAAATGAATTTTAGCATGCCTCGCATTGGCCGTGATGGATTGCTCATCAAATTACATAACTGTCCTTTTTCTATGTTTATATTTGCTTTAAAAATTATTTATAATCCAAACAATACCAACTTCACTTTTACAACTGGGCACTTTATCGAAATTCCGGTATATATGACAACCCGTAGCGACGTTATCATGTGACAAAAAATTAGTGACTGGTTACAGCGATATTATGTGACAAGAATTAGTCTATCATATCACGTTGCGGCTATATCACGTGACAAATGTTATTTCACCACACACCACACGTTTGTGGGAATATTTAATAAGAATTTTTTATATAGTTTATACAGAGTTGGGCGCCATAAAATTTTATTTGTGTTAAAGACAATTTAAGTATTTAATGTTGATAGAGTATAAGTACCGTTAACTTTTACTCATTTATCTTCACACATACCACAATACTTAGTCTATTCTTTAAATGAGCAATAATTCTTAATCCCAGGGTTCCTCTTGACTTATATTTGTGAAAATTTTTTCATTGGCATTGTTGACCGAGTTATGACCACTGCAGACTCTTCAACTTGACCGTAACATTTATAGACGCACTTAAAATAATTATTTAATTTTAACTGTGTTCTGATTTTATACCTAACCATTTCAGTTTCTCTTTGTCACAATTTGTCACGACGATTTCCGGCGAACCGCGATTCATACGTTTAATTCTCGCCATTGAAACTCTGAGTTGAACAGAATGAAACTTAATTCTTAAAACATACAAATGAACATGTTTCAAATTTTGTCAATGTCTACAATTATTCCCTCACAACAACCATGCTTTACGTGCGATTTACGCGGAGCTGCGAAAACGACTGATTTTCTATAATGTCGGCAATCCGTCCAGCTCCCTCAATAGCGACGAATAACTATCTCGCATTACTAAATTAATAATGCGTTATTTCATTATACATTCCAACTTTTAATCACATTTATACATTTTAAAATTTTAAATTATTCAGGTTTACACTTAACTGTGTTGCAATATATTACCACTTCCAGAATCCATCTTTTAATCTATTCCTCTTTGCTCTTAGAATTATGTCAAGTTGTAGTGATTCTAACATAAGAAAATTATTTTATTTTGCATATTTCCACTCTATAATGACATAGGGTATAATATTCTGGGGCAATGCATCAGGGAAAGATAAAATATTTACACTTCAAAAAAAGGCAGTTAGAATATTATGTCAGGTCTCACCAAAAACATCTTGTAGGGGACTTTTCAAGAAAACTGGAATACTGACACTCACTTGCCAGCATATTCAATCACTCATGTTATTTGTTATTAATAACAGTAACCTCTTCACACTAAACTCAGAAATACATGACTTTGATACCAGAAGTAAAAACAATTTACACAAGGAAGGGAAGTCTCTAACCGTAATACAAAAGGGTGTACATTACAATGCTATTAGCATATTTAAACATTAACATTAAACAATTAAAAATAAATCCAAACAAGTTCAAATATGAACCAAGTTCTTACTAAGCCACTCCTTCTACTCTGTTGAAGAATTTATGGAGCTGAATGTATCATAGGGTAGATATTTATAATTATGAAAGAACATTATTATAACACTAATTTTTAGTATAGGATGTAAAAATATTTATCAGTTTTATATATAAGGTACAAATTGTATGTCTTCTGTATAGAACTTAAGAAAATCTTATTATAAGTTAAAAATTAATGAATAGTTACAGTATATTTTAATATTAATAAAGCAACCTATGTAAAATCTCTGACTCATTCCACATCCTTGAAGCTTGTGCTTCTCTATAGGATTTATGGAATATGATTTTATACTTATATTTATACTTACCTACAATCTTCAAATTAATGGGATGTAAAATAATAACGGTTCTGTGATTCATGCCTAGAATATTATAGAGGAATATGTCCGCATAGACGAAATTCCTTGTCACAGTATTATACTGACAATGACTAAGTGTATAGGGTTGATTAAATAAAATGTGATTAAGTAATCATTATCTGAATTATGAATTAACGGCTAGTTTTAATTAATTGGCATTATCGTGCTGGATTGTCGTCTGTAATAGCAGTTGTACCACTCGCGAGTACGTTTTAAGGAGGCTACGGAAATTGTGCCTCCAGACTCCAGCAACTGTTTGCTATCGTCTTCCAGCCCTAATGAGGCTTCTCGTTCCACCAATTATCGCTCGGATCTGGCAAGACAATTCGGCACACAGGGAAGCAGCAGACAGACGCCACGATAATCCCTGCCGCTTGTTATCGGGTCTGATCCTCTGCGCAAACTGTAAACAGGAGACGCCGCCAGGTTCGCAGAAGGATTATGGCAAAGTAATCACGACTTTTACTGGGACTGGCAGCTAACTGCTTCCCCAAAAGGGTTTCCAATATTTCACGGAAATATCTCTGACGAGATTATGACGTGACTGACGAGTAGGTTGTCATATGCACCCTTTAAATAGCTCTCTGTCCAACAACGTGCTCATAAATAAATCAAAATATCACAACGGTAACGGACACAAAAAACCTAAAGCTAAAATTAAATATAGAAGAATGACTTCTGTAATTGAATTTATATTCCTAGTTTGCACGTAAGCATTTTTATATTAAAATCCACCAGAAACTTTCTATAACTGCAAATATAAAGGATCATCAACTGGAAGAAAGTAGTATAATATAGAATATATTTTAGGGGAGTTTTATGAAAAACTTTCTAACAAAAAAATGATTCAATATTGAAATAAAAAATCGTAGAGAATTTATCAAATGTCCTGCAAATTGACAATACTTCTAAACACATCACTAAAATACCAGAAACAATTAAGCACTCCATATTTATGATAATTATTTATTTTAGAGAAAAAAATTATTCCCTTCACATCACGAATTTATTTAGGTTAATTTTAATACTCCTTTTTGATGCAAAATTTTCCTCGGTTAAATTCCTCTAATAGCTTATTGGTCTGTTTAAGAATGAAAATTTACGTAGTTCTACTTTTATTGATTTTAAATTTGTGAACATCACTTCAAACCTAAATTTCCTTTATTACTTTCAGAGAGCGAAAATACCTGCTTTCAGTAGTTAAGAGAGTCAAGTATACTCTGGAACAATAAGAGAGTCTATTAGAATCTCAGTTCCTTGACAGAATCTACAAACTCCTGGAACCCTAATTGAGTACTCTAAGCGATATTTCTTATTTCGCTTTAAGAAATATTTGAAGTACGTAAAAAGAATCAAATATACTGTTGGTAACTTGAGGGATTCAAAAATGTTCTGTTACCCTGAGTCAATTATCCTCCCTATATCTTGACAGAGACTAAAATACTTCACAAATACCCCCAATACGTTATCAAGGAATCTAAAATGATTATGTCACCCAAGGAGATAAAAAATACTTCCGTTACGCTTAAAGAAACTTAAGAGCTACAAAGAACGTACATAGGAGCTGAACTACAACTTAACCGGCAATGTCCGAAATAAAATCGATGAGTTCCATAACCCCCGACTCGACATCAATCTTGTTCGTTTTTTCTTTATTTTATGTAACACCCCTCCATTCCCACACTTAATGATGTTCCCCTCACGTGCAAAAAAGGGTTGAGATTATACACATATAACATCGGGAGAAGCATTATTAATCTCATTGACTGGGAAAATAATTATTCAACCCTTTCAAATGATTCAAAACTTCCACCTCCACTTCTAGGGATGGTAATCATGTCTTACAGTGTTCGATTCCTGGTCGTGACAAACATGTGTCCAAATTTAAGTCGAAATTATGAAATTCCTTATGGTCCAGAAACGAACACATTGGGAGTAAAATAGGATTACCACTCCTGTGGGCAGGGCTACAAGAGGGAGGTTAATTTTAAAGCACACGAAAACGGCAATTATAAGCGTCAAATAAATATTGTTTTGGATCATTGAGATAATGTTTCTCCCGACGATGTTTGAGTATAGGAGAGGAGTATCAAAAGAAAAATTCCACGTGAATATGCAGATTGAAAAATGATTAGATAAAAGTGTTAGGAATATTTATTATAATATCTATGTAATTTTGTACTATCATTCATTTAAAACAATAAATAACATTTTAAATTTAACTAACGAATAATAGTTAAAATTTTTACGTGTTAATTATGTGATATAATCAATATTATTAAAAAATTGTAACTACAGGCTTTTATTTTTACATATTTCACTCTTTTTACGCAATGTGCTTTTATGAAAACTTAATTAACCATGCCAGTGTTTTAGGTTTCCGCTGATAATGATACTCGCAGGATAAAAGCAAGGAAAAGAAGTAATTAATTTTAACGAAGAACCCAACAATGGACGGCTCCTGCCTTCGGAGACCCAAAATTTGTTCCTTGTGAAGAAGACAGTCTTTTTTTGTATTCAATACAGCAGACTGCGGTGTGACAAAGACCGTGTCGTATTTTATTTAGAGACAGCAAACAAACGATGTGCGTGAAGCAGAAACCGCAGATTCCCACAAAGGCAAGTAATCTGCCAGACTTGGCTGCTATTGAAAGGGTCGTCTCGTTCGGGAAATAGTTGTGTGCTTTTTCAACATGGCAGATGAGAGTGTATCACAATAGCTGAAAGGATAACTCGTGGATGTCTCATACCCTGTGTGCTCTATAACAATTAAATTACTTAAATGTATTACAAATGAACGGACAGAAAGTTCAAACATTCAACATTTGTTTTTCTTTTCTTGTTTGTTGTTTTCATATCAAACCTGAGGTTTTTGATTAATATTATAGATCCCGGTCTGAGATTTACTTTTGGACAGAAGTGCGGTTGTGTATATTGGTATTCAATGCGTGTGTGTTGCTTTCTCCTTGTAGTTCGTCATATCGCTGGTAACAACGGACCGCCTGGAGCATTTATTGTCGCGTGACGCCCTTTTCCCTCACCTGATAAGCAGAACGCCTCCCTCTAGTTACTAATTGAGCCGTCATAGTTGACGGTGGAAAAGTGCGTGAGCCTCAAGTCTGAAACCGTTGTGCCATGCTGGTTGGCTGGTTGTCCCCGACAAATGAGCGTTTACTTTGCGTGACAGATACTCTGTGAGTCATCGTCTAGATAAAGCCAACGCGGCTTTTCGGCCGACTAAAAAATTTAATGCTGTGCTTGTTTTGTTTCGTTCGTGCCATTCGCTCGTTTCACTGAAAACAAGCTTTAAAACGTAATGTGACACATGAATATAACAATTCTGACACGCTTGAAGTCCTTGAATTCATAAATCCGATGTGTAAATGCATGAGAACTTTGAGTAAAATACAACATGAAATAACGCCCGTCTGAAATCTGTTATAATAGCTAAAATTAACTTCAAGTTATGAAAGGCGTAGACTAATGGCATGAATGTATTTTCACACGATGTGTGTGCTTAACCCTCGTTAACATAATATTAACTACATGAAATTACAAATTATTTTCATAAAGAAAAAGTTATTAATCCACAGACAATGCCAAATAATTTTAAAAGCGTTCTCATATTTCTTTTAGTCCCCAGTCATGACTTGAAAATAGTAAAATATAATTGAATTTGATTTTTGCTGCCACCATTGACTGCGGGGCTTACCTGATCATGTCGGGGATGCCTCGCACTCTCTCTGGGTATTTTTTTATCAAAGTTCTCATATGCCGAGACACCTTCACCTATTTTAGGAGGTATATGTACTGGGGTCAAAGACCTTGGGCATATGGCAAGAGTTGTCCGCTGATCCCATTGGATCAGTCGGCCAATTGCCTCCTGAAATTGGTGAAGACACGGAGAAGGGAATGCTGCGTCCCCACAGCAAACTCGTCTCCCGTCATTCGGAAGGGCGTGAGAATAGTACTCAATGCCCGACCTACCTGATGCAGGTTTTCTAGGGTTTTCCCTGCATCTCTTTAGGTGAAACACCGGGTAGGATCCTTAAACCATAGCCCGGGGGCCCTAGTTAACCCTTGGCTACCTTGCTCTACCTTCCACATCCCCCCTTTTCAATTCCCTTCCTATGCTATTAAAGGGGAGTTGCCTGTTTCAGGATCACCCTCATGTAGCCTGTTACCCAAAAAAAAATGCTGCCACCATAAATATTTCAACTTGAAATATTTTGATCGTGGAATATATTTTAGTATTTCACAAAATATAAAGATGTAAATAAACTTAGTAAGGGTTCGGAGAACAAGCTATGTTGCACTCTAAAATAGCATCAATGAGTATGGGGGATTCAATGATAAAGAAGTTAGTTCAAGTAGAAGGATTTATTTTTAAAATAACTGCCTATTCTAAGGAAATATTAGAGCAGAGAGTGGTATAAAGACGGCCTCACAAGGTTACTTAGAGACTTCCCTATTTTACCAAAATTTGTACCTTTTATACGAGGTTCTACTAATAGGTATTCGGAAAACTGAGATCGTGAGGAGCAATTATGGCCAATAACAATCATTTTATATCCAGACTTATCAGAGAACAGTTCTATACTTTATATGAATGAAGGTGGAGTACATATGTTCGGAGTGGAGGAAGAAGTTATTGTTATTTATAATAATGTCCTTATATGGGAGATGTGGTAAATAATTATTATGATCAAAACGATCGAAAGCTTACGTTTTATGTTGCGATCACAAAATAATAAAATTTGTATATTGGATGACTTTTAATAGATTGGAACCTCAATAAAAAAAGCCTTACTTTTTAACGTGAAAATATTGTTTATATTTTTACTTTATAATAATTAATGAAAAGACTATCACATACCAAAAGCCCAGTAAATAAGATTCAGTGAATTTTCCGTATCCAAGTTAAAATTCGTGGATCAATTTGAACCAATTTTTGTGTATATATTATTTGTTTCCAGTTACTATCTTTAACGGGCGGAGGACTTGAAATAAAATTTGTTCCCATATTTCTCGCGACACGAAAACAAATAATGTGAGGGGATGGAGGGTAGAAGACTGCCCCCAACGTCTTCTAGTGGAAGACAGTACGAAATGTTGTGCACCGGAATGGAAACAAATCTCCGGTGGGAAGCGATATTTTGGATTATTTGCACATTTCATGGGCTAAGATGCTTTCCATTTCAACTCATCAGCCTATTATAATTTTTCCAGTTCGGTGTATATTGGTCGGTGCACATGTAGTGGTCACCACAAATTTGGCGGGGCTCGTAACGAAGAGATTCTGAATTCTAATATACATGGTACTAAAAGCTTACCGTGACTAACCCCTGGAAGGTATACACTCGTATAAACGCCGGAGTTACTGCTGTCTTAAGTTAACTACATTCACAGAAACTGACGTAAATAGAACAGCAAAGGCAAATACGGCAGTGCACCTGAGATGTAGCTGACTGCGTGAGAAGGGCTTATGAGCAAAATGTATTATGTGCTGAGCCAAAATGAACACCTAATTTGAATTGCAATTACTACCCGGTTACAACAAGCGTGTAAATTCTAATGAGATCAGTAAGAGCGGGCGCTCAGGCTAAAGCATGATTATATAACAAGTCTGAAACGCTCCTTTGACTTGGAGCTCGTTCTCACTACACTTTATTATAATTGTCTTTCTCGTTGCCTCGCTCTCATTAATTACGTAATTAATACCACAGATTACGCTTCTACAAAAACATAAGAAACCTATTACTATTGATTATGTTAATATATGCGTACATTGCATGTCGTTATTGTATCACACGTGAATCGGCGATGCGAAATTTAAGCTTTGTCGGAAGACCTATGTTAAAATAATAATTTATTGTAATTTCTTATATATACAAAAATTAAATTCTTACAGCACATATTTGATCTTATGGCATGTTTGTCAAGTTAAAATAAATTAAATATTACAATTATAATTGTAATTATTAATTTACTTATGCAGATCGGCTTTTATGGAAAACTTTATAAGTTTTTATCCCTACCTAAAAATAAACGGTGTCAATTTCAGTACAGTACCAACAAAGGTATCTGTTTCAGGATTGTAATGACAAGTCCTTCCCACTCCCTTTAAAATGACAGAGTCCTTATGTCTCATTATCTCACTCAGTGAGTTAAGGTTTTTGGAAAACCATTACGATTGGTACGTACGTGCGACAGAACTGTCCGATTTTGCTCGTAAATAACTATGAATCAATACTTCCTAGTTTTTCTTTTATATTCTCAGATACAACAGAATACTCTTCCAATCAATGAAAAAGACTATTGAAGCTCAGATAATGAGCGTAATGTTAAATTCAGAAGACAAGAATGGAAAAATGTCGACCGGACCCAGGACTCGAACCCAGGACCTTCCGCTTTCCGGGCAGGCACTTTGATCAATTTACGCAAAGTCCATTCTTCACTGAATTCCTACAAATTAGGTTGTGAAGAATGTGAATTGTAGGTGAACCGAGCTTAGAATAATTAATGGAGCGATGACTCGGACTAGCTCAGTGAGCTAGTCTTCTAGTCTTCTAAATTGAAGATACGCTTGTTATCAGCATTTATTATTATTAGTAACACTGCATAACTAAATTAAACGGAAATTTTAAAATGTTGACGGAAAAAATTTCAAGACAAATCATATTGCTTGAACTTTTAAGATGGGCCGTCGAAGTCAGGTCGGGACTAGATTGCATATTAAGCCACCCAATAAATACACAGTCTAAATTGCTCAGTTAATAATTCTAATTTTCTTTTCTTCAATAGCTTCGAAACTGCTGAAGAAGACAAACCAAATATTCTGTCGACTTCTATTTTCACTGATTGATTTCCACATTAGGTTTCATGTCTCGGAACTCAATGGAATTTAACGAAATATTAATTTTTGTATTCGCATTATCACAAAAAGCCACCAAAAACATATTCTGGGTGTAGAAATAAACTTGAGTATTCATTTGGACTTTAATTCTATGGTCTATACATGACCAACTGTTGTACACTGATAGTGGTAACACTGATGAATTGTTCTTCCGTGTGGCCATACCCCATCGAAGAAAATTAACAAAGTTACAGAAATATTTCTCGTTATAGTGGAGTTATAGTTTTAAACGACTTAATATCCTTATTATATTAGATTTTGGTTCAATTTTTAATAAAAAGTTTAGCAAATATTCCAATGATCCGGTTATCAATTATTGATTAAAAAGTTTGCCCTGAGCACAGAATGTAAATTGTAATACTATAAAGATAAATATTTTATATATAAATATTACGTTACAAAATAACATTCTGGGATTAAATTTAATATTTGTGTGTGTGTTATTCAACTGAATGTAAGTTTCGTAACTTTGTGGAGAATGTAATTACTAGTGTCAGTTGCCAGAGCGGCATTCGCTGAAGTGCAAATTAAATCAACCTGAAGGCACAGTTGGGGAGAAGTAGAAAAGATGTTCCCTTCGGCGGCGCACGAACGCCCTGCCGCCACACCGGTGGATGCCCTAAATTGTCGGTGGATTTACGGCTCTATGTTCCGACTCCCTCCTCACGCTCTAGAAGGGCGTGTTAATGTGAGATTAACGACTTCCTGTAATTACGAAGGGGGTCGAAGGGGTAAGCGTGTGTCACGAACCGGCAGGCTTGTTCGCCACCTCAGGTGACAGAAGGAGGTAGTCAGGGTGTGAGGAGACTGGCCATTTCTCAGATGGCGCCTTATCTACGAACCGTACGCCAACGGTAAATTCTACCGAGTTCAAGACACCTAAGAAAGGCTGAAAATCTAGCGCATTTCAAAACTTATAACTTTGCTAACTAAGGACACAACTGTTGGTGGCAGATGTGACCTATTATATATGTATATATATAATTAATAGGAAAAGGACAGAGAGATAGAAAGAAGGTGACTTACCTAACCTAGCCGACGTCGGCTAGCCTATCACTGGAAATGTCTTCCTAACTTTCTGATGAAGGGGGCGGTGCCTCCGAAAATTTAAGTACTCTAAACCTCACAAGGTGTCTACCATCTATGAACCTCAGGTAAGTCACCTTCTTTCTATCTCTCTGTCCTTTCCCTATTAATTGTTTTAATTAACATGACAATGACATTTCCTGACTCATATATATATATATATATATATATATATATTGTAGACGATCCGGCGTACCTCCGTATTCGAGGATTTAATGCTTTTTGGGCGCCAGGTATTTTTTAATAAAAATACCAAAAAAGTGGATTTTAATAGCTTTAATCCATTTCAGAACATGAGAAAAATTATCACTACAGGGCGTGGTCATTCTCCGTCCGTAACTGCCGACACATCCTTCTCCTTTCACTACCCCATGACGACTCAAGTCTCGCCAGACTCCATTGTTGGCCCGAGTTGCGACAATTACAACTCGCAAACTGGCCTGCATTGTTGCGTGTAACTTTTCATGTTACAATATATATGATGTAGCACATAATTTTAAATACTCATGAACCACACCGGTAAGGGGCGACTTGTCATTGAGAAACTTTCGAGCAGTAAATTTTACAGTGAAATCATAGTACTTAGCTGTATGATATATATGTATATATAAAATTATGAGCTACATCACCCTAGGACAAATTTTACGAGGATAAAGTTATTAATAATACTACAACAGGGTTGTTAATACTCCACGACCCGTACTATGCCACATTTGTAATTTCGTCTCTATCGCGTGTAACAGAAACGAAATTTTAAAATTGTAAAAATATAAAACCATATTGGCCGAAATTCCTAACACGACGGTATTTTTACGTATTACATATTCTAAATTAAGAAAGTTAATTTTAGGAAAAAGTCACAGATTATGCGAATATTGAATGCAGGATCGTACGGTTATTTTCTCAGATTATGAAAGTCTTGGAAATGCCGCCTGTTAAAGGTTTTTTATTTTTAATAAACCTTGTTTAAACCAAATAAACCACAACAAGTACATAAACAGTAATCTATTTATTAATTCGTCAAAAACATTTAAACTGTATCCTGCTGAGTCTTCCTACAACTGTATCAGCAAGCTCGCCCTCACGGCGCTTGACGTTTGGTAGCTCATATTACTTCTGGATCTTAGAGGAGCAGGGGAATGATACAGTAATGCTGCGCATGCGCATTACTGACTCCAGAAATAATATAGCCAAGATATATACGGGAGGGAGCGCGCTGGAAGGCGGACAGTTTCAAGTCTTCGATATCGAAGCAGAAATTCACAGTACTATTATTACAAAAATTACAAAACAAATAATTCCTCTTAAATTAATTCATGATGCTGTAGCATGTGCACCAGCCGCCACTGCCCCTTACTAAAATAGGATACACAATTAAATTACCACTAAAATGGTTTAAGGGGCTCCTTTTCCATGGATTCATTATGACATTTCTTGGCAATTTTTGAATAAGTATATGTTAAGATTGAGTCCTTCCATAATAGAGCAAGGTAGACTTAAAATCAGATGCTGATACTTCACAATGATATAATAATGGAAACCATGAGCTGCAGATTTCTCAGGAAGTCGATAAAATCAACATTACCGTCTAGATCACATAGGGAAAGTAAAGACGTTTCCCCCGGGTAACGACACACAAAATTCCAGAGAAAAGTCTTGCGAGTTCTCTTCATTTAGGACAGGATTTGATGAATTATTAATTCATACTTTTTAAATTTATAACCAGAATACAAAAAATTACACAATTTGAGTGACACAGTTTTAAATTAACTAAAGCAACGTTGTATGGACAGTTTTTCTCGGGGTAATTCACGTTATAGAGATAAAATGACACAATTTAATATAGTGGAGAATATGAATGTAATTTTCGTACAATTTTGTATAAATAATTCTTCCTTAGCTTTTAATGTCATGAATGAGACCGCAGAAATCGTCGGGTCTTGTCGCGAAGTATATCTACTAACAATCACTTTCCTAAAATAAAAACACTGTACTCTGCTTTTTAGAATCATTTTACTTTTCTTAATAACCAAAAGACGACTCCAGAAATATTCCTCTAACAGTTGTCTAGGTCACTGTCCACTCAGATACTGTCTGTAAATTTTTAATTCAACAAACACTATTCACCAAGTCTGGCCCCACAAGATAAGGCAAAATACTGCACTCTGGCCAATCTTTAAATTCGAAACAAATATTCTGGTCCCTTTCAATTTTGCCTGATTAGAATGCTGAGGTGCAAACGTAACTATTGTAGAATTTTTTTTATAACCCATAGCTGCAACAAAGGAACGAACCACGAGTGTGGACGAACGACAGAGGAAAGGTAACCGCATCTATTTTCCTGTAGGCATCAATCACTTTATTATGGTCCAGAAGAATGTGGAATCTTATATAAGGGAACCCCATAATTAATCCCGCATTACAGTACTTATAATATGGATTTAAATTGATAAATATATTTTTAGATGCTACTTGTCCGTGATTATTCTAATACGTATAATGTTACATTATAAACGGTGATTTTCACTTTGAATAAATAAATAAAACGTATTAATTAATTTATAAGTAAATTAGAAAATGTATTTAATATGAATAAAAATAATTAAAAATTATGTGTTTATACATCAATTTATCTTATTTTATAACAAATACTTATTTTTAAACTAGCAAGTCCACGAATCATTGAGTGCTTGAGTATACAGAATAGGGCCACTGTAGTGTTTTTATCTTCATAAAATAAGAGCAACAATTTAAAAATTATAAATTGCGCTAGCACACGTAAAAATCAACGAAATTGATGACGAATTAATGAATAAACCAGAAATTATTCGCGATGATTTTTTTTGTTTCGGGCGACGATTTCTTTCTTTTCTTTCTTGATCGAATATAATTCCGTGAATTGTTGTTAAAGCAATAATATTCTTACGAAATACTTCATAAAAACAGTTTCAATATTTTGTACTAACATACATTTGTTTTAACTAGTCCGTACATACACAGTAGTGATTTGATGACGACTGGAAAACTTCTGTTTAGCCTATCTTCAGAGTCAATCCAGAATCACAACGGCTGTAACTTATACGATACAAACTTGTCTCATATAAATTATAGTCAATGAAACGTGAATCGCGTTGAACATTTTATGGTCTTACGATTTAGATCGCTATCATGATGATCTCTACATAAAACGCAATGATGTATCGTAAATTTGTACTCTCTAGTATTTACTAGTTGATCGTATTGCAGTAGCCTACGTTTCTATAACCTCTTTCCCAGAAGATGACGGAGCCAATTGTCACGTTGAGATTTATGACGTTCAGGATCCAGTTGTAAACTCGGATGCACAGGAAAATATTTCCTCTTTGTTTCATCTATCTGATAATAGCCTCATTTTTTGTAACGTATAATGACTAAAATTTAAGGTAAACACGATTTGGTGTAACCAAAAGATATTTTAAAAATAATTTTTTTTAAAGTTTCTGATACCAAAATTTACATTCATCCTTCATTATATAAAATAGGTAGACGGTATGAAAATTAAAAACTACGTTCACAATAAATTTTTAAATCCAGTAACAAATTTTGTAAAAAATGTATTGCTTCATCAGTATATTACCTGACATAATTTATCAATTAGTTTAACCTCCGTCTAAATTTGTGTGTGCGTCTTACGTGAAATGTCATTGGTCTATTGATAATTCAGATTCCGGATAAATAAACTTTATACTAGGTTAAAATGCGACAGCAGTAAACCGAACGCAAGCAAGTTACAACATTTAGATGTCAGTAACATGATACTACAACTCATAATCAATCCAATTTCCTTTACATACTCGTTAATTTGCAATTTAAGTACGTCACCACTTCGACTCATGAGTAATGTAATTTGCCTAGCAAAACCATTATTAAGGAGGTAAATAAAATCAATGTTTACGAATTATGACGTCACAAATTGCGATGACATACATTGCAGACGACACGGAACGTGATCAAAGCGCCTCTACCGTCGATTCAGAGAACTGAAACGTGTAGTACCGTCAAAATAATTTGGCTTTAGTCATACGGTGGATAAATTTAGTATCCAGGAAGTTCAAAGCAGAATGGGGGAAGCGAATATAATTTGGAGGACTTAGAACAAGAGAAGGGATAGATTAACAGGCCACGTTTTGAGATATAAGGGTCTTGTAAAATTAGCAGTTGAGGGAAATATGTTAAGAGGCCATGGATGGAATATGCTAAGCATATTAGGAAGGAAGTGAAATGTGGTAGTTATGCGGATATGAATAGGCTTACGCAAGATAGGCTAGCATGGAGCGTTGCATCAGACCAGTCTTAGGACTGAATACAACAACAACAGTGCTATAAGCCACAACTGAAAATGTTCCGTGACAAGAACTAATCAAGTTCTCAGAGATTCAGATTATATTCACGTTCTACATTCGGATACGGAATTCCCCACTTCAGCTTTCGTTTAAGTTTCGTAAAGAGCAAGAGACGTGTTCCAAAGAACTGTAAATGCCACTGGCATGATTATGATTCTCCGGAGTTCGTCCCACGTTTCAATAAACCGGACAGTTTACAAGTGTTATTATGGATCCGCTTTTGGGAGTTTATTGGCTTGTTAAAGTTGATGGATGATTCAGCTTCGCGTGCCATGCAGCTATTCCATAAAACTACTTGTTGAGTGCATGCATAATTTTGAATGCTGACATAGCGATAATAAAACAGTCCTCAAAAGGGCTCAATTAAGATTATAAATTCTACAATTGTCCTGAATATTTCTGTGTCTCAACAGCGGAAGTGGCTTCAAAATCAATCAAAAAAATAATATAATATAATTTTCTAGAGTAATTCCTCTTCACTCACCTTTAACGATTATCGCAGGAAGTTCCAGATAGCAACTGGCCAGGCTCGAGAATTCCGGAAAAGAGCGTGGAATGGTTCACGGCTTCAATTCAGACCTCTTCGACTGGATTGTATCATCGGCAGTGAATCCTGTGTATGAGAAAATTTGTGATTTGAAATACGCTGCTATTTACAAAGAAAATTAGGTTCACACAATTTCTTTAGATATTCTCCCAAGTACCAACCATAAAGTTTATTATTTATTTAATTGAAAACACAAATTCTATAGTTTTAAATAACATATATCTTAACATTTTTTTATTTCCATAAATATTTAATACTACTTGTAAATTTGGACTGTTAACAAATATTCTATTTTTAAATTATTTATTTAATATTACTCATTAATATTCACTTAGGACACATCCATATAATTTAAAATCACTTGTAATTAATAGGTATCAGGTACTCAAATAATTTTTTCGTTCTGGAAGAATTATTATATTGTAATAAGGAATAGACAAGTATAGTCAGAAGTCAGCTACAAAAATGTTATTATTTTCTTGTTTAGTTGAAACATATAAGGATTCATTCCATGCCTCATCAGAGTGCTTTGCATAATTTTATACACCGCAGAAATAGGAGATGATGTGATTGGGTGTGTAAAACCGAAGTGTTAATATTTGAAACTGTTTGAAGAATTTGTAGTGCTCTAATATAGGTTGAGTAGCAATACGAGTTTTTCAGGTCGGAAAGAATTTTCTGCGTGGACGAAACTTACCAGAGGCTGTTTTTTAATGAGCCAGTGCCAGTCAAATGGAGGGTTAAGGAAACCTGTCTAAAACTTAAATCTTCTCGGGTGTTGGCAGTACGAGGAACGAATGAGAAGTTCCTAAAAATTTTGGAAAACGTACGATCAATCCTATTTTATTATTTAGGGTTGAGAAAGATTTTCATTTGTCAATAAAATAAAATTAATTCACAATCTATAATTATTTTCAAAAGTATTGGCTCCAACAGGAGTATTTTTTGAATAATTTTCTTATAAAGGATTTGTGTGTGTGGAATAAAATACTTTCAGAAACATTTTTGTTTTTATTTAGACCTCTCCACTTTCATAAATTACGACCAGCTGTTTGAGAGTCCGGTACAGATGATGAGATGAGTGTCAGCTTGAAAAAAACTAGATTATAATGTTTAGAAAACTTAATCGTTTCAGATATTGTTAATATTAAAATTTTTCGTTCGCAATAATGTTTCTATAATTTTATAACGTTGATGTCCTATAGTACTATCTATTGATTGATATGAACATCACCCTGGGAATATGGTTTTCAAATATTCATGAATTTTATACGAACTATTGAAACTATTAGTAATGAATCGTCACTTGAAATGCGCTTATGTTAGCCTTTTTCTCTTTATTTAAATATAATTAGTATAAATAGTGTAATTTTCATTCTATCTGAAAACGAACGTATTCGAAAAGTTATAACAAAGAATTATATATTGCAAACTTGAACAGAAATGTATTATTTTAAAAATAAGTTTACGAATTTTATAAGTAATTTCAAACTTAATTGAAACCTTGCTTAAGATTTAGCTATAGAAAATAAGAAAGTAAGCAGAATATTCGTTACATATATCTCAGTTTTAAAGTACCCTATTATTAAAATTATTGTACAAACTGTTCAATTGAAAATAAATAATTCCAAAATAGGAGAGGAGGAAGGATTTTTTTAGCTGTAAATTTATGGACTGTTTTCCCCACACCTTTATTTTCTGTCAAACCAATCAGTAACAAACAACTAAAAATCAATATCATCAGGTTATCAACAGATTTTTTATAGAGATAATGATTCGTTTGCTTTTGAATACCAATTTTTCGGGTAATGGAACATATAATGAACGCTTTAGAGATCAAGGGTGGGACAAATTGTTAAAACGTGCATGAATATCTCACTACCTCTCGTAAATTTGGGCTACAAAGTAAGAGTATAATCACGAACTTCAACAAACGGAAAACTTGACCAATTAATGGGGTGCTCCTGTCCTGAACATCGTATAGGTTAAATTTAATTTACTGCACAGTATGAATAAATAACTTCCAGAAGATATAAAAATTCAATTTTTTATGAATGAGGCGTTATAGGTTTTTAAATTATATTCCTTTATATGTGATAATATTAATATTTTCATAGTGCTTATTTTATTTTTATGTTCGATATTACAGAGTTTACATTTACTGTATCTGGTAAAATACATTTATTATGAGTAAAGGTGTACTTCCGCGTAATGTAGTGCATCCTTTACTTACCGACAAAGTGTCAAAGGGTACACTCCCTGCATCTATCCCTAAATTGCTCTTTGCTTCCGGTCCTTCCAACTCCTAACTTATCCTTATCCGACTAGCTCCTTTGACATCGTCTGCGTACAATAGAAGCGTTCTCACAACACATCCTGTATTATGCAGTGCGGTGCATATCACTACTACTGTAAAAGAAAATTTGAATAGCTAATTGCTCTAGCACAAAGCCAGAACAATGTTAGCTGTAAAGCAGTAGTTTGTGCTCACTCCAGACGCGAGGGTTGAAAGCGTCAAGACAAGAAGCTCAGAAGGGTTGAAACGTAGCTTCGAGTAATTAAAATATTTGCAGAAGTAGTGACATTTATTACACCAAAATAACACGAAAATATATTTTCACCGGTTTGTAATACACTTTAAAACTATGCAAATACATAAATCTAAATAAAAATCTTAAATATTTTTCATCAGAAAAACAATAAGTAACATTGTAATCAAGGGATTTAACCGATATAATTTCTCATTTAATTTAATACTTTGCTCATTTTATTAATTTACCTATATTTATTCTTATTTTATTGTAATATTTTATCATTACGTGAAAATAAGCAACCGCTAAAACATCCATTAATAACGATATTTTTTTACATCGTTCCCCCGGCTGTTAACGATGTTTTGTGATTTTTGCCTCGGCCTCTCTACCGAAATCATAGCTTTGCTAGAAACGGTGGGAATAATTCGTTAAAATTATATATCACAGGAGAAAGAAGCATTACTGTTGAATTGTATACAGAGAAGCCAAGTTGGAGTACTAGAAGAACGAACGGAAAGCTAATCGACGATATGAGTCTGAGATGGTTGGCTGATGGTTCGCAATGTCAAATTAATTACACATGACCGGATTGACAATCAAATAGTGGAACAATCTTAAAGTTTTATTAATTTAATCGTGTATAAGTAGCAAGGAAGACCAGGAGGAGGTTCAACGACGAGTGTGGTGAATCGATTCCCCGCAGGTTCGCACTGGGAGTGAACTATCCTGTGTTTTCTTGGTTGTTTGAGGGCTGCGTATTCAGGAACTTATATCCTGGAAAGGACTGTTCCAGATACCTTATAGAGTGCTTGGGCTATGGGGAGGAGTTGGCCATAAAAACTGTAATATTGAAATCAATCTTTTTTCTGCTCTGAAATAACTTAATTATTTCGTAAATGTATGCATTCATGTAATTTTAACCAATCAGCTATTCGGCGAGTGAGTGTAACAGCTAACTTCGAACTTATTAAATTATATATGATTTAGTTAATGTTTATTATTAAAATATAATTAAATTTATTTATAATTCACTTATACCAGTCATCTCTATACATTATTAATACAAACCTCTGTTGAATATTCAAAAAAAATTATTTTTAACTATTACTGCAAATATTATTAATAAGCTCACAATTGAAAAAAACTATGATTCTATAATATATTATGTGGTTAACAATAAAATTTCCCCTGAGGTTTGTTTGGAAAAATAGATAAAAAGAATTAACTTAACGACCAATTATAGACAGAAAAAATTTTATCCTCGTGAAGTCCAATATTTTTTGTATATATTTGAACCACATTTGTTTATAAAATTAATTTATAGCTGCATACATCAAAATTCAATATACTGGAGATTATTACTTGAAGTCCCAAACAGGAGAAAGAGACGGATTATGAATTGAATAAAAGCCTCGTTGTCTGTAATTGGTCGTTAATTTCATTGTATTTAATTATTTTGGAAAACAGACGTTAAGTGATATATTAATTGATATTCCTTATTATTAGACTACTGACAATTGAGTTTAAAAATATTGCACGTCAGTTTAATACTATGTACAATGAAACGAAGTAAATTATTCTGTAAATAATATTCACACCATCAAATATATATTGTAAAATACGTCTTTAAAGACTAAAGAAAAAAACTTTAAAACTTTCCAAGAGAAAAATAAATATCTACGAGAATACAGATTTGACATTTAAGCCATTTAGGTTATGGTGTTTATAGACATTGTATTGTGTCGATACTTGAGTAGAGCAACATCGCACATGTAATTCGCTGTTAAGTCTGTTCAAATTTATTTATAATATCAATCCTTGCAATCTGAATATGTATCTGTTGCACCACAAAACAAACGTTGTTAGTGTCATATATTTGGATTTTGTCTGTCAATTGAACTGAAGATAGATGTACTAAGTTCACGTCTTTCGTAAACCATAATGATCAGGGATATCCCCTATTATAATGAATTATTGTATTTAGGTAGCTTAAAAAATGCTTTTATCGCGTGTAGAATTTCTGGTGACAATGATATTCTTAGTTACCTGAAATTTTACTCATGCAATATAATAAAAATGCTGCTGTCATTATGTGACACTTAACACAGCGCAATTGTAAAAAATAATTCTTTGATTAACATGCACAATTCATGGATTTTGTATCTTTAACGATTCAGGCTGGTACTGTATTTTTTTACTAATGAATAGTCACAAATAATTAATAATGACAATGTTCAACTGTAAGAAATTGAATTATATACTGAATAAGACTTACGACACAAATAAAGGATTAAGTTGATTGCATCAACTTTGAGCACATTTCCGGATCTGTTACTAATGTCAGCCGCATGTGTCTCCATGATTGGTTTTGCAAATATATGCACCACCAGCAGAGGTCTACAGGTTTTGAATTAATGAGTTCGCAAAGCATAGCGGCGTCGATTGCGAATTGAATTATCTTCACATCAGCAGATTCGCTGAGCTTGAAAAGCAATTACATAACGGATTAACTGCGGTGACCACACAACTCAAACGGTCCCAGATAATTAAATTTTCAACGAATTCGTTGTATTCATTAAGGTAGAAATCGGTATCAGTGAACAAGAAAAAATCCGATATCATTAACACTCCAAAATATATTAAAGCCCTTTCAGATGACTAATTAAACATTGCAATTATCTTCTCGTAACATATCAGCCTTGAAGAACCATTTGCGATCTACGGAATCAGATAAATAGGTTTTCAAATGGTGGAATGGAGTTTCACGCAGTTTGACACAAAACACTAACTAAACTCGGCAAGGTGATTGTTTATAATTTTATAGCAGTTGCAACAAAATGCAAAATTGTTTAAAATTATATAAATAATATGGTATATATAAAAATTTATGTTCTTAATATGGCGTTCACAGGTACAAAATTAGCAGCTGCTACACGGATCCACTCATCTTTATAACTGTCATAGTTCGAATTAGTCACGAATAATACTCTCGGAAATTTAGGAAATTTCACCATAATAACGATTTATTATTATTTGGTTGTGTCAATGGATGCAGACAATGACGAAACAATTTGTTTGATAAATACTTATGTACAATTTTAAAAGAAAATACATTCAAAAATTTAAAAACTAAATGAAATTTATTTATACCTAACTTGTAACTGAAGAATTCCCAAATTTGGGTACGAAACGTCGTAGTTGAATGAAACTTCTTAATTGCCTACAAAAGTGGTCATTTCATTTACGTTAATATATATTTCTTAAATAACAGATGTAAAGTAATATAATATTTATGTGCACGTGACCGATGGATGTGACTGAATCCTTCAAATTAAGGAGAAGTATAAATAGTGATTTTTAGTGGAAAAATTAAACCAATAGTTACTTGAAAACTATTTTGGTTTAAAAAGTTTCTAATAGAGGAATAAATAAAATGTCACACAAATATTGGCTCAACGTGTGGCATGACTGACTACTGCCGCAAAAACATTTGAAAATCACTAATTGTAAAATTTAACGACTGTTGTAGATAATAACAAGAATAAAATCTTATTTAACAAGTATTAAAATTGGAGCGAACAAATTAAAGAAATTTAGCCAAGTAGACGTTTTTATGCGATTGTTCAAATGGCTTTTAAAGATACACTAACAGTTTTTGCAACAGATAAACACCAATGATAAACCACTAATATTATCCATGCCACTGTTAATATTAACAGTTTTTTTATAAACGCATCGAAACTAAATTCTTTGGGTCACTCCGTTTTTTTAAGGTTTGTCTGTTAAATAATGTCGTATCTCTTGCTATCAAAATCATTTAAGTTATAACAGTTTCCGTTTTTCTCGAATCATTTCATCTTCTTGTATTGCAAAAAAAACTGTTGAAAGTATATTTATCCATTTTAGAATTGTAATGTTTGAGATAGAAAACATAGTCAAATATGTTTTATTTTGCGTTTTAAATTTGATGTTATTTCACTATGATGTATTTGGGAACACGTAGACGTAAATGTTCGTCTATCCCAAAACTGTTTTCAACATATTATGTCTCTTTTGGAACAAGGGTAAGAATGGAAAAATCTCAACCCGACCAGGGAATCGAACCCGGGACCTCCCGTTTTCCGGGCGGGAACTCTACTTCATTTCACTTGAATATTATGTCTCGTTTTAAAGATTTTCCTAAATGTTTTGTATGTTAGACAGGATTTATTTGTATTAATTTTTACAATATGTGTTATGATAACACAATATCCGTTAAGCTCATAAAATGGATCATTTGTGATGAAAACATTCGGAATGTATGTTTGACTGTAAATGAGTTAGTCATTATTGTAACCAAAGATTGTTAGAACTAGTTCACACTCACAGATAATAGCGTGAGCCTAGGATACATGGAGCATGCCTCCATTTGCGAGGTCGAACATAGCGGTCTTGTAATCCTGCAGGCAATTAACGCTGGAGTACAGAAGAGCACCGTATGGCGAATGGAGATAAGCCACGAGCAAGCCGTGTCACATCGCCGGGTTAAGCTAACCCCCCACACTCAACGCCCAAAAATATGCGAATGTTTCACGGTACAGTGAAATATCGTGGCAGGAGACATGAAACATTAGTCTTGTTGAGTGTGGTGATGCATTAGCCTAACAACCAATGTTCATCTCCAGCATTATCCAGGATAACAAAACCAGCACCAGAACTACATTTCATCAACTTGAGAGTTCGTCCGACTTTCAAAGATAATGCAATAACACAGGGTTGAGACACTCGTATGAAAGCCATACACACACGAAGTGTCTTTGTTATGTTAAGAACAAGCTTTCTAGTGATCACAATTCTGGACATACGGTGAAACAAATCTTGGAGTGCAGCAAATAAGAAAACTTTCTCAGACTTCATTAAATTTCTTATTACGTCAATCAAGTCTTATTTATTTGTGGCGTTGTCTCGTATTTTCTCCCCAGGATAATTAATATTCTTTTCGTGAGAGAGATTCAGCGAAGAAGGAAACAAACTTTGAATAACCCAAGTTTGATCTGGTTCTTGCTACGCCGTTATTATTAGAATTCTTGTCGGAGGGGTTGCAAGAGCATCGTAATTAGCCCGACAAGTGTGCGCGTCTTGTAGACGTCGACGTCGTCGAAGAAGACGTCGACGACGCTCGTTGCTTTCTGCTCTGGGAGATTCTTGAGGTATTTCGCAAGGCCGAGCTGGCTGGCGCCACTCAAAGCATGGCTAATGGGGTGTCCTTCCTCTACAATGCGCTACGAAAGGCAGCCAAATGATAACGATGCTCAAGCAGATTCGAAATGAAAGAATGTTTTCTTTCCTCTCTCGTATAACTCCTTCCGCGTCCCTTCATAGGACGAACCCTTTCCAAGACATCCGCCTTCGTTAGCTTCTAACAGGTAACTTAAAGGATTAAGTCAGTATTTATGGGTGTGTCACAACTTGCACGGGACTTTTATACAAAATAAGTAATATTCAATAAAATGTAAAAGGGGACACTAGACCCTGTAAGTTGTTAATCAACCTACCGCCTGAGATTCAACAGGAGCCCCACACGTTATAAACACTTAACATATTCTAATTTTCTCCTAAATCCACTACACATGTCTCCAGTACAGAAAAAATAATAATAATACTAAAATATTTGTACATCAGCTTGAAACAATCAAAGGTTCTCGGACACATAGACAACCCCAAGGTAAATCTGTTCGGTGGGTTGCATAACAACAGGTTCAGTCAGCACTTAGAACTTTTAGTGATTCTCAAACGAGAGGCACGACACGACAATATTGGAATATATGCAAATAGAAAAATTTATAAATAACAAATAGTGGTAGCTACGTAAGTTATTAAATTATTTTTTAATTCTCATTATTTAATTAAGTATTGATATTTAAAAAACAAATTTCATTCATACTTGTAAAATTTTTATATTTTCACCTGAAGTTGTTCCAAAGAGGAACGATATGTCACGACGTGCAAAATTATATTTTAATCATACATTATGAGTTTTTATTTATTGAAATATATATTTCTGACCAAGTTTGCTGCTTTATTAATTATTTAAAATTCAATAAAGGCAGATAAATATAACTACTAAACAAAAATAATTTGTGCTGCCCTTCATCCCATTAAAAATTTAATTCCATTTAACGTTAATGAGGAGACAATATTTTCAATTAAAACAAATTATTTTCCAAAATAACTGCAACATAAACAAATTATTTCAAAAGATAATACTTTTTCTTCAATAATAGTTATTGAAGATTCTGCAATAAACTCAACAATAGAGATAGAAGAAAAACATAATGATAAAAAGGTAAAATTTTGTTTTTAACCTATATAGATGAATTGACACCTATGTTGTAGTTATTTGTAAAATAATTTGTTTCAATTTAAAATTTTATTTTCTCATAAACTTTAAAACTGAATTAAATTTTTAATGGGATGAAGAACAGCTTAAATTATTTTTTGTTACTATTTATATTTATTAGCCTTCAGCTAACTTAGAAATATATTTTAATAAATAAATAATAGGAATATATTATTAAAATATAATTTGGCACGTCGTGATTCATCATTCCTCTTTGGAACCACTTCAGGTGCAAATATAAAAATCAATACATAATTCAGATTTTGTGTAGTAAGTTTCTAAAAGTGCGTTTCACTCTTAGATATTTCTAATTTCTTAAAGTGAGTGCATTACCGACACAAAGAAGCCGAAGAAATTTAAAACAAACTATATGCCCTGTCAGTTATTATTTTATTAAGTCCTTATTTTTTTAATTAAAATATATTTATGATAATTTTTAATAAAATAAGTGTGACTTCAAATTGAACTCAGAAATAATGAAGAAAGTGACTACAGATCATCATTTAAAAGTACTATGCGATTTTAGTTCTTTTTTAACGTAATTAGGAATTAATTTGTGGAGAATAGAGTTCACTCTCCTGTAAAATTATCATAAATATCACTATACTCAATTCGTTTTGAACTATGAAATTTATGTTGTTGGAGCCTGCTTATCAATAGCAGTAATTTTAGTAACATATACATTTTCGAAGTTACCTATGGCCTTTGTTCCATCCGTCGATGTTTACCTGCTGTACTATTTTCTCGCCTCTCCACAGGTGCAATTAAATGGCGTTTCTGTGCAGTGACAGGGAGCAGTGGGATGTATGGCTTTGTTGAGAACACAGTAATGGATGTTTGGAACTTGGTGCGTGCCGTGGTTGCTTGAGGCGGCCGAAACAGTATATCTCACGCATGCCTAACTTTGGCTCTCCTATAAACTTGGCAACGGCAGTTCGTCTTTGTGAAGTGCAAGACCGCCCTAGACCAGTCCGCTCTGATCTGAGGGGAAATTTGCACACGTGCTCTCAAACTACCACAAACGTAAGATGGAACTTCCGAAACAGTCGGCACCACTGAAAGAAACAATTCAAATTCAGGGCACCGTTATACAGAAAGTAAAATGTTCCACTGTCTTGTTGGACTGATGTACTTGTGCACCTGTTTTAGTATTTCTGAGGGAATCGTTAATTGCGAATAAAAAATTAAGATCAACCATCAAATCTTGACCAGGAAAGACATGAGAGTACATTCAAGAAAACAAGCTGATACGGAATGGATGAATAACAAAAGAGAGATAAACATCGGCCCATACTTATCCTTATTTCCTAAAAGCCTTATGAGAAAGGAACAAGTCGTCCTATTTCGTATAAGAACCCTACGTACTAAGCTCACACGCGATTATTGTTTTCTAGAGAGGAGCCACCAGATGGCAGCCAAAATCGCTAAATGAAGAACAGAAAGAAATATTAAATGTAATAAATTTTCTTAAGGATACGAACATCTATAAAATGATTTAATGCAATGTTTCAGATAAAATGATCTAAGTTGTATTAGTTATACTATATAGTATTGATTTATACCGTCGGCAATGACCTAGAAGTCGACCCGACGTAAAACTTTATTAATAACAAAGAGCAGGAAGCAGCGGCCTTATAGTAACCAAAGATAAAGAAAACCAAAGCAAGAAAAAATGTTTAATATTAAAAACTGAACTAAATTGTCAAAGGAAAACATACAGAAGGAATTACTTCGCAATTTTAATAATATTTTTTCATTTGTGAATAAACGAGTGACTGAAATAGTTTAATCGAATATAAAAAATGCAGTTAAATAATATCAAGGATAGTAACACTTAAAATATTAAGTATGTCAACTTTGAATCAGTTTATTTGTCCTTTGTAGTGAACTTCAACTATTCCACTATGCCTTTTACTCTGCTATATATCGTCGTAGAGCTCTTTTCTTCTCGTAGTAACTGTTCTTTTCATAACTTCTCGTTTCCTTCACAGGACACAGCTATACATTTCTCTGAATTCTTTATTTTATTTCCGTCCACCCCCTGACTCAACATTTTCCGCAACTCTGATTAGCTTCTTGGGCCCCGAGCTTGTTGATAGAAATACTTTTTAAAGTCGAACGCGTTTCCCGTCTCGCTCCATGTCTCTTTTTTTTCTCTTACTTTCTTTCCGTGCCATCGGTTCTCTTATATAAAACTTGTGAGATTTCTTTCCCTCCGCTTTCTATTACTACTACAGATTTCAATTTTGTTTTGGCATGTTGCTTGTCGTACACTTCCATGTTTCCCCTAAGCTCCCCCAGTCTCCAGTATTCAGCTTGAACCTGGTCACTGTTCCTATACTAAGCTTGATATTTAAAGAATTCCAGTTGCACGAATACCTTACAAGCTAAGGGTCCATAGCAAACAACAATACATTCATTTCTTATAACATTTTGGAATTTAAATGATTGTGGTAAGCTGAAGTCGTTCTAAATAAATATAAGGGAAGTAGCGAAACAACAGAGGCATACCTAATTTTATATCAGCTTACACATTATATTTTGAACCAGGCACTTTCTGACAGATTTTATTGCTGTTTTCCATTCAAGTCTTTCCCTTGATAACGACTATCAAAATTCAGTTATTGAATATAATTTTTCATTTGTCTTTATTTAAAAACAAGACAAAAGGAATGCCGATAATTCCTTTCACAACTTATATTTATTAAATAAACATTATGTCTTTATCACATAAAGGTATCGAAAGAAATTGTTTCTACAACAATAATCGTTCTTTTGATATTAAACATAGAACGTAACTTCCACAAACTAAAGGTATTTTACGGATGACGATAAGTAGGTTCACCGTAATGTTAAACATATATATTAAAACTTTACTGTGACGGAATTAGGAAACATGATTCAACGAATTAGCAAAACAGAGATAGTTAGAATAACAGTTTCTCAGTGAATATTTTATAAAATGAATAAAAAAACGAGCAATGCACGTCTTTAAAATATGAAATAATTTACTAATTTAAAATTTAATATGACCGATATTTTTTTTCAGAGGTAATTTAAGTAATAAAACGAATTAACATATTTTTAAAGCTATTCTTTAATTTTAAAACCGTAGCTTTGGGCACTATTGTAATAAGTATCTTTACATAAAATCAATTGACATAATTGCCGAATTGCCATCGTAAAATCCTCTATTAAATAATTTTAAAAATTTAGTAATTATTAAAATTTTGAATTATAAATATTCATTACGGTAGAATAAAAATGATCAAATATCAAATAATAATTCCTGGCGTTAAAATCTAAAATTAACTCTGTTTTGTAACTGCTCTTATTCGGTGTAACAGTTACGATATTCTCATATTGTTAAGTAATTTATCATCAGATAAATTTATTATTCTAATCAGGTATATTACCAAAAGCATTTACATCAGATATATCAGAAAGTTTGAATTTATCTTACATCCATACTATGTTTTGATAATTCGTGAACCAGTTTTCCTTACCTTGCTTGGAAATAGAACTGAAATTTAATAGGCGAAAATAAAGAAATAATATGTCATTAGTTTATGAGTTATTCGCTAAAACTCTTGTTGATGAGTTACATGTGCAAACCTCTAATTTTATTCACTCCTATTAGAGCAGTATAATCAAATAATTAACATAACGATAAAATTCGCCTTTATTATGTTTTTTCCGCAAGTCAATACATTTAATATCTAATAACATCTACAATCTGTTGCTTGTGAATAATAAGTAAATAAACATTTTTACTGGTTGAAAATAATTTTGCAATAGTTTATTTTCTTTCAGAACTTCGGTAAAGCTGCTGATGGTAATGATTACGTATCAAGTTTTGGGTCCAGTATTTTTCCTCAGAAAGGGAATTGCAATTGGTGACGTTTGCAACACGTACTGTGGAAATCCCCGCTTCTAATAACGCGCGATTGTCGCTGTAAGAGCTGATATATTGCCTGCCACCTGGCCACTGCCGTATTTCACTGTCCGCTTCGCCAACCAGGCGATGCAATTTTCGCAAGAGACTCGAGCACACACACACACACTCACGCACACGCTCACGGACCGAGTCTCCCCTGAAAGACCCTTACACACGCCCCCTCTTTACGAAATATTTCACATTAGGTGGGGTTGGACGGGATCAATAATTTTAATTGCTCGTGTAACTCGGGCAAACAACGTTACTGTACGAGTTCATTACCCCTGGAGAGCAAGTGATGCCTGCAAAATGCGGGGGCGTCGGAGCCTATTAACCCCCGGTAAGCGGACTTTCTTCACGGAGCCGTGAGCACGTCTCACCCTCCGCAAAGGAAAGACGTTGAAAAACCACGTTTAGTAACACAAAATGTATACGAATAAAAGGAATATCATAAATTAATGAACAGTAAAACAGTCATAAAAAAATTAATATGAACTTGCGACGAGCAAAACTCATTTTTCATCCGTAATTTCTCGTTTACTTTAAATCGCACTAGACGAGGTTAGAAATCAGGAACGAAACGTCATGTAATAACTTCTGTTAATAAAGTCAATATCAATTTTTTTCTTACTTATAGGGTTTTTTACTATATAATGATTTCCAAACAGTAATATAATTTCATCACATCACTCGAAGGGGAGACAAACTATGAAGGACAGAATCTAAGAAAATTATAAATCCAGTAGTTATATTCCGAAAAATGCTTTTCCGATAAACTACCATTAACAAACGTAATGATTAAACTATGCATAATTTGAAGAAAAAATATAGCTTCAATAATTAGTTAATTTTAACAAAATCATTTATGGTTTATAAGCATAAAATGTTCATAGAAAGAGCACATCCTGTGTTAGATGAAATAATAATAGACAGAAAATAATATTACCGTATATTATTCCTTCTGCTACAGCTTGTGATGCGTATTTCGTATGAACCAACATCCAATACGATACCACTATTCGAAGCTAATCACAAGTTTTGACGTGCTTCTTGTCGACGCCCATTTGCAGACGTAAAAATCCCTCAATGTAAGCACTAACAAGGCAGGTAGTAGTCTTTTCCGAGGTAGGAGGGACTAGATACCTCCAGAAATTTAATTTTTTGAGAACACTTCTTACTTGACGAGAAAGGTTGATAAAATCAAGACATTTCTCACAGTCGTGGTGCTGTGAAGACAGAGATTCTTTTTCGTGTAGTCAAGAAATTCAGACATTACTCCTCCAGTAGTGATAGAAAGAAAAAATGCAGAGGCGAAGACCAATGTGGCTGATCCTGCCAATACTACAGGAAAATATGCACGAAAATTTTACACTTAAGTTTAAAAATCCTTGACAATCTTAGAAGATTTAACCAGGGCTAATCACCATGGCAATTAAGAAAGCAATAAAACATTATAAATAATTTAATTCAACATGCCATCTGTAGACCAATGCGGATACTTTTAGGTACAAGTTCCTGTAAGTTTAAACAGATGTCGCGTCGGAGGGGAGTAAAATGGACAAAATACTAATTCCTTTTTCTTTCACAACATCTCTACTAATTATTATTAATGAGGTCACTCATTTCAGATTGAAAGATAATTGAACCACATTTATCTTTGCACTTCGATATAAGGATAAAAACGATAAAAATGATTTATCATTTTAATTCCATTTATTTAGAAAAAATAAATAATAATTCATTTGAAAATACTGAAGCCATTTTAAAAATTTAGAAACCGTATGTAAACGATCTCAAATTTCGTGAGTTTAAGTAATTATTTATTCCTGGACTAACGAGTCTCGTTTGCAATCCATCTTCGTTTACAGATTAACAATACCGGGAGGACTAATTAAGACGCCTTTGACTTTCAACTAATTGGTGCCATCCTTGCGTCTGGTGGACAAATCTGCTTATCACGAATCCAAGCACAGTATTAAAAATTATTATAGTAACTATTTTATAACTAGCACCCAAAGATCTCTTAATTAAGATATATATCAGTGATGTTAGTTTCTGTTAAGGTGTTTACATTGGATTGAAGGGAAACGAATATGTGATGCATGGAAATGTTCTGTTCCCACGTGAAAGCTGATTATCTCTATCGTCATACAAAGGTAATAATAATCCAAAAACAAAAGAGGAATGCTTTTAATCAATATCAGCTCTAAAGTTATGAAAATGAATGAAAAGATTAGAAAAACATGTGTTGAAAATATAAACAAGCGTAATAATTGTTTCTAGAAAAGGGTGTCATAATAGGGGGAAAGCCTTGTGACTGTATAAAAATGAACTGAAATTATATAAAGAAGAGGCAAATTACTAGAAGAAATTGAATACCGATCATTGTTGCAATCGTCAGTTGATATACTTTCTTTGTTGATAGAAAATCCACAAGAACCAACCTGACACCTAAAGTAAAGGTTGTGTAGTTTACAAAATATTTAGTTCCAATTGTAATTCCTCCTACATTGGGCAAACTAAAAGGTCATGAGGAACTATTGGTATAAAAGGAAATATTTTACTTTCGAGCTCCACATTGATAGAAACTATGTAGTACTGATGTGTAATTTGCGAACTGTGGAGATAGTTATGAGAGCATCCTTCGTGAACTGGCTAAATAGGGATTTAGTTTGGGTCCAACAATTTTGTTGAGTATTTTTGTTTCTTACAAGTTTGAGTCATTGTTGTTGATTGTTGTCCCTTATTAAATAATGAGTACGGTTTTCTTTCTTTTATCTCTCTTAGTCGTCTCGTATGCCTGAATGTTGTTACCTACAGTGTAACACAAACTTCTAATAAAATTAACCTCAAACAAATATTTCAGACAAAGGATAATCAATTCTTTTAGCGGAGGGCCCGATAATAAGCTCGCATTTCAAGCTGACCCTAATATTGGCCACATGTCTAATTGAGAGCAATAAAATATTTCCCTGGACATATTACTTGTACGTTTAACATATAATGAACCTTTTGCCTTTGCATTACAATGAAAGTTGGGCATTATTGGGAAAAGAAATATGGTTCCAAATTTAAAAAATCATTAGCCAAAAAACAGACAGTAAATTAGTGTTGAAATAAATATCGTCTGGGGATAAACGCGAGAGCCGCGAGAACGACACACAGCACAAACCAAACGAACTGAATAGCAAATACGTTATGAGGTATTTATTTGATCACAAATTTATTATCTGTAATTTGGATACTTCTTTCAGTAATCTGTACACTTTAAACACAGACCTTTATATTTCAAGGAACAGTTCTTTTGCTTCCTGGGCTCCGAGTAACAAATGCTCTCACTAATGATAACACATGCATGTGCTAATCACCAAAATATTTGACAAATGAGCTAATTGAGTTTAGTTGAGCCACTTAAAATAATTAATGCAATACAATGAAGGAACTACAAAAACACTATTCCCTTAAAAGAACTATCTTACACATAACTGCTGTATTGGCATATTTTATGTTGACACTTTTTACCATGCTTTATTTATTAAAGTAAATTCAAGTTTCCCTTCTTAAAAGCATTACAAAATTAACGTAACAGCAATTAACGTAGAAACTGATCGTATGGAACTCAACACTGGCTATGACTGACTTCTTTACTTTTATATTTTCTTTGTATCTTTGCGTTCCAGTTAGTTCATCTACTGGATTGCGTGGTTCTTGAGATTTTGAAACATCTAACGAAAGCAACAAGTGTTTTAGTAAACGTTGTGAGGTATTCATTTTATCACTTAATTTGGATTTTTTAATTAATTGGTATAGATTCTTTAATTAATTGGTATAGATCTAAGACAGTTGTTTTGTAAGAGAATTATTTTTTTCACTTAATGGGAAATTTAATACGTAACTGACTAATTATTAGAAACCGTCACGTTAGGCTCGATGTCAGCGGTCAGAGGAAGCATTCTACAGAATCGTCGTTTCCTTCGTGAAAGGTAAAATAAGTTGAGCGTAGCTGCGAGTGGCGCGGACTTGCAGATTGCAAGGTTCTCTTCCTGACTGCTAGAAGGAGACGACTCCGTCCCTTGAGGCTTGGATTACAGCGGGCCCATGGATGACAAGATAAAGGGAATGAAAGTTTCATTGCATTCGTGGAATGTAGGGAACGAAGTTACCGGACGCGAGAGGGTAGTTTCCGATACGCGTCACGTGGCTCTTCTCCTCCCTGGCCTCAGTTCACAATGGCTGCAGCAGTTCCCGAGGGAAAGCAAGGGTCTCGGAGGGACGGCCAAGGTTTTTGCGGACATTGCGAAGTGTTTTCGGTGGTGATGCAACGTATGCACTGAACCCATTTGCACATCCGTGTCTAGACGTATCTGCCAAATAGTAGCTACAGTGAAAACACCTCTGATTGAAGTTACGCTTTCTTAGTGGCTGACCTTAATGACAGTGATTGTATTTATAGTAGTAATTGAATCACTGACAAACAATCCAACATATCATTATTACGTCGTTTTCTTTACCACAGCATACTCGTTTGCCTCAGAGTGACAAAGATCTGACTGTACTGATAATATTGACATACTCGTCGAGAGTAAGGTTAATAAGAGCACCTGAGAGCAGAAAATCTTTGGTATTTGGTTTATCTGCTGACTTACTCCGTGTCTGATCAACGCCAAGCCTCGGCAGAGTCTGAGTTTTACCTATTGTAAAAATTACATAATTTTAACCATTCAATGATTACGAAATTTGAATTGCGGCGATTCCGTACAAAACTTCTGTTCATTTATCATTTCAAAGTTATGTTTTTATGTTATTTTGATGTAAAACTCAAAACGAATGTTAACTGTGTATTATGCTTATACCAAAGCACTACCTTAATCAAACAATAGTAAATCAGTTGAAATAAGCAAGATTTTTTAATGAATATATTGTTTCTAACACGATGAAGCTATGGACACTAATGAATCGTATACATAAAATGGGCTATTTCTATGTGTATATGTTCCGCATAGATATATAAAAGCGTGGAGCTATTTCGACCAAATTTTGTAGACGTGCTCTTTGCGACACAGAAACAAAAAAACACTGTCAGGGTAAGACACGACTACAAATTCTCGGGGTGGGGGGTTGACAGGACAGAGATTTTAACGTTTAGAAGAAACAGTTGATATTTGGGTGTAATAAATATTTTTTACGGGCTGTTTTTACCGACGTTTATTGTGTACAATTTCAGCTCCTTTCTACATGGGAAGGAATACCTTTAGCGGTCGGGGTGGAAGATCTATTCATAAAAATAACGTGAAACCAAGCAAGAATAGTGTGTATTCCGAGTTTTCGAAGCTGTCGAGTTTCATTCTGAAATTAAACATGCAAATTAAGTTTTACTTCAGCATAATAACTGGTGTGGTGTAATCAACCGAGATTGTTACCTAATTCAGGATTGTGGAAGTCACTGAGCTTAATTCTGACAATCAACATGCCGGTTAAGTTGTAGTTCAGCTCTTAGGGAATGGAGGTGAACCTAAGTGTTGGAAACTGTTGCACACTTTGCACACATGTTTCTTTCGATAAAAGTCGATGGTTAAAACACTCCAAGCTCATACGGGGGAGGGGAGCCGATAGTATTCTTCACTCACCTTCCTTTTTACGCTCTTAAGATACCGGGAGAGAAATTTTGTCTGTCTTTTCAGCCACTGTGAGTATTTATTACTCTATTTGGGTATCAGGAAAGTTTTTTGACTCTCTTGAGGAACCAGTAGATTTTTATTTTTTAAAAGCACCGGGAGTATGTTTCTAATCTCCAAAGTGTGGGCAGAAGTCTTTTTCTCTATCGACACTGGGAATTTTTTTGATACTCGAGATAGTGGGAGTTTATTTGACTCTCTTAGAGTATAGGTAAAATACCGGAGAATTAACAGCTTTTAATCAACCAGAAACAAAGCAAAATGTACTCGCATTTACTGTTGCTTAGTTGTGGTACGCTATTTATGTTTTCAATTCAACAGGTATACTTGACAGCACTAAAAGTACCTATCCTTAATGAAGTGATAAACGATCTTGTTAATGTGCTAAATTGAAAAGGCCGATTCGCAGGGGAAGAGAAGAGCCGTGTACATGGGGCAAGTAAGCGAATAAAGGTAGTCAGTCGAATGATGGAAGAGGCTGATATTTAAAGAGGAAGTTGATGAATGTGGTAGGCATGAGTTAATAAAGTAGTATAGATACATTGACGGAGAGAGGGAGCAAGAGGACAGCGTGTGGAGACGAAACAGGATGGTTTGCGGAACAAGAGAGACCGCACCAATAACTCAGGTGGCGGCGCGGCGCCTGTGCAGAGATTTATTACGTCCTGAAGTATAGGCTCAGCTTGCAACTGATTTACATAAAATAATAGTACCAAGCTCGGGGCCAGGGGAAATTAAACGACGCACCTGGTAATTTCCAGGCAGCCAGGCTAGAAAGAAATACACTCTTCCAGCACACACACATACACACTCACTACACATGCACACGAAGTGCTGGAGAAATATGGCCCTCTGCATGGAAATACTTTCATGGCCGAGAGAGAGAGCGGAAAACAGCTTGTCAGCGCGAATTTATGGGAAGTGTAAACGCGAATATAAAGAGGTCATCAGGAGGGCTGGAGGCCATGTTTAAATGAGCGTTCGACGCATAATGTGATAAACCAATAACACGCAACGTTGCTCGATGACACTTGCATTATTATTTCAATTGACTCTAGTCACAAACTAGGCGGGACTAAAAAACGTATTTAGGTCTGAGTAGTAAATGTCATAATAGTTTTCTTTTAATACAATAGAATGAATTTTATTAACTGAGTTGCAGAAAATAATATTCCATTCTAATTCTGATCCGAAAATATTCTCTGAGACTGGACACTGGCTGTTAACTCAGATTTTCAAGGTTTTCAGTACGTGCTTATAGGCTTAAAAATATTAGCGTTTTTTTTAAAAAAGTTTGGAAATTTTCGAAATTAAATTATGCTTCAGAAAATTATGATATAATTCAATAATGTAATCTTCAGTTGATTCTTATAAAATTACAATATCTTCAGCAAACTTTAGTGTATTTATTTCATCTCCTTGAAATATGGCTCATTTTCTAAATTTCTCTTTAACTTAATTCGTGTTCAATGTACAGATTAATAACAGACTGCAACTTTCTAACTCACTTGAGGATTGTTGTCTTCTTTCCGTGTTCATGGATTCCAATAACTGTTGTCTGACATCTTCTGTCAGTGCATTTTATTTTATTTATTTTCAAAAGTTTGATTTAAAAGACATTAACGAGACATTTTCTAGATCAGCAAATGCCATGAATGGGGGTTTGTTCATCCTTATTCTGTCCACTAGAATGCAACGTGGAGCTAAAATATCTTCTCGTGTCTCAACATTTTTTACTGAAGTAACCTGACGTTCCATTCTTCTGTAATCAATTCTTACCAGGATTTTATAGGCATGAGTTACTAAACTAATAGTACTATAATCTTCGGATCTGCAACACCTAACGTCTTTGGATGGAACTTCTCCTGTCTCTCATGCCTGAGAAAATATTTGAAAGAGTTTTTCATTGCTTGTTCGCTTGAGAATCGCAGTAATTCTGCAGGGATATCATCAATCCCAGGATTTGTATTACAGCATAGTCAAGGCTTTGATAAATTTTTCGTTTTCGTTTGATAATTTATAATGATATAAAGTTTATCTTTTTATTTTAGACGAAGCTGAACCTTTTTGGATAATATGAATCTTTAAATTCACGTATATGAAGACCAGCAGAGGCCACTAAATTTTCTTAAGATAGTTCATATCATGAACGAACCATAATTTAACAACTCCTTTTGACACTTATTTCATACAACAAGATGAAAATAAATACTGCCCGAGGGATTTCTCCACTCTGGAAAAACTTTGTTAGTGGGTTTCATGCAGAAGCGTGCAAGTAGCAGACTATCGAGATGAACTGCGGACAGTGCATTGAGAAAGTCAGCTTCTTGCAGTTCATTTTTCACGGCACAGGGAGCAAGGCAGGAAGTTACCGCCTGAGGAAATGATGGAATAGTTGTGAGTCTGCAGCGATTTGCATGGATATTACTTTCTCCATTAGGACTCCCTTCATACCGGGCGTGGTGAAGAAGTTTGGCAACCCCGCAAGTCGCTTCCTCTCGCGAGGAACATTCCTCACAGGAGGTCGCTATTTGCTCCCTGCCTTCCTTGACAAATCCGTCCCTTGGGTGAGTCACTAGAGAACCTAACTTATTTACGACTATATACAGAATTCTGCATCGAGGAAGAAAAAAGTTGTTCCCCTCAACACTGCTAGAAGAAAATTAATATGAATATCCGAGAGAAATTTACTCCTTGAATTTATGAATTTATTAAATAACTCAGCCAAGCGAGTTGCTCTGGTATTTATTGATATTACTCCAGAAAATTAAATAATTCGACAGAAATCTCTTGAGTAAGAACTAAAAAATTGTAAACAAATAGTCGCCATATAGGACACCGTTAAATATGGTGGATTTCCTTCTAATCTCTTTCTCTGTAACTTGCAGATGACGTCACAGAACCTGAGGGCGCATACGTTTCAGACACAAATTTGCATATTTTTAACTGAAATTACTTCCACGTCTATGTTAAAGGTTTCTTACCTCGAAATGTTATGTATTTATATACCAAGGTTAGTTGAAATTTTTGCAATTCCTAGCATTTCTCTGAAGAATATACAAACATAATTTTTTGATAAAGAACTTCTCTATTACTGGCATAATTCTTCAGCCTAATTTAGCCCATCCTACTCGATCACTAAGCAAACCGATTGCAATATAAGGATTACCAGACCAATGGGATACAGTCCTCCAGTGCATTTACTGAGAAGTGATGCAAAAATCTATTTTTATAGTCGAATTATTGAGAGCATACAATTTTATAGATTTAGGTACTAATATCTGCATCCAGGATCAGAAATAGTGGGTGTAGCGCGATATTTGATATTTGTTGAATCCTTAATATAAATTAGCGAGGATTAGGAACTGGACATGGCGTCAGCATGCCGAGACCTGATGACGTCTCTAATCCCCAGGGATGGCATTTTGTCACCTACGGATTTGACTTGGCTTTCCCGCAATCACTTTTGCGTGGGAAACGAGGAACTTGAGAAACAACGAAATATTTTAATACAACGCGGTTTCCTAAACGAATGGAATTTCGTGATCTACAGAAAATCGATTGAAAAGTTCAATATTTTGACTCTTCGTCATACGGTGGTGATGTGGGAATCGTTATTCTGATCAATGCAGATGAAGAGAACGCAAGGGACCCGTCCTTTGGTCCCGGACGTTCAAGGAGATCAGCATGTACACGTTGAGGAAGGCGTCCTATGGAGAAGTTGGAAGAGAAGCAACGCTACGATCTAACAAGATACGCTGTCAAGTTTCTCAGTCTTCGACACCTAGAGAGGATTATCGTCCACGGTTTAAACCCGAAACTTTAAGAGATCAGATTGCTTCACTAACCAACTAGCCGAATATAAAATTGATGGGCAGTAAATAAAACATTAAAATGAACTGAAAGGAAATGTCATAAATATAATGATACACATTTATGATAGTATATATATACTGACTCGAAAATTTGCATTTTCATACTTGCCTGCCAGCCAATGCCCAATATTAATGCAATGGAAGTCAATAACCATTTATCCATAAGTTTAATCGAGAAGAGTTACGTATTCATTTTATGACAAATTTATGAAAAATAATTTAACAAATAAGAAGACTATTTTCAACAACCGATCAGTCAGGGACTTATTTAGATTTTTAGAAAAGATTATTTAGTTAGAATGTTTTTAAAAAAATTGTAGTTTTATTTTGGATTGTAAAACGTATTTATTGAAAAAAGACGTGTCGAGGCCGGAAACATATTCAAATTACATATATTAAGCAGTTACAGATATTATTTCGTAGATATATAAATCGAATTAATAACACGCCCGGATTTTGAAGAGATTCGAAAGGAAATATAACATAGACGAAAAGTCATACGTTTCAAAATTTTAATTAGTCTTTATACGTGTACTGTGTGAAGCTAACATTTTTAAATCAGAGATGAAACGAAATTATTTACCAATTCAGCAGAATCGTTTCGATGTCGACACATTGTACGTAGATAGCTTTTAAAAATTTCAGCTATAGTTAATCAATTTTTAAACACGATACTAATAGAGATAAATTTGCATGAAATTATTAGAATTTTAACAAAATTTTAATGCAGTTATAGGAGCAATCACTCTTATAGAACAGTAAAAGTATATCAGGTGATTATAGAGACAAAAGCAATGGGGAAGAGGAGAGGTAAAAAGTAAAAGGAACAATCGATGCAAGGGGGAATGCACGCTCACTTTGTATCGTGTGGTAATGCAGTTACGGGTGATTTTAATTTTCCGCTGGAATGGCTCTAGTGAGGCCTCTATTTACTGAAGAGAAGAACCCCGTGGGATGCAATCGCCGAGCACCCTACCTGCTATAGACTGATTACAAAAACCTCGTTAATGCTTTGTTTTCCACGAACAGAAAAACACCAATAGCAACGTATTGTATCAATGAATTTCCAAAGAGTGGACGATCTGAGGAAAACCTTGCAAATTAACTCAAATAATTTCAGCATAGCTGTCTCCATGTAAACAAATAGCAACTCACTCGTAAAATACTTTTGTGTTCCGTGGTTGCTGCTTATGAAACGAGTCAAAAAGCAAAATTGTATTTTTTATCCCCCCGCCCCTTTCCTGACCATTCAGATTGGTACAGACCATAATGAAGTTTACACTGACAATTAAAAAGTTCTATATGATCATAGGGTAGGAACTTTTTGACTTTAATGGGGGGGAAGAAAGGAACTTAAATATTCAAAAGTTTAATGGAAACCTTCTCTGGTGTGATACGTGCTAAACACAAATAATTTCACGGGGATCGGACGAATGGTTTAGTAGCACATGAGGCCAAACCTTTTAGATCGAAGTGTGTTTGAACAGACCCGGCATATAATCTCAGGAGCGAATTGTTTACATTGCCTTCTATATAAACATAAGAGTTCATTTTCAAGTTGCAATTTCGAGTTCCTAACATTATAATTCCTTTATATTTAGGTCTAACTTCTTACGTTTCTAAGCTACCATGTTGCTTTCACGTTCAATTCTTAATTAAATACGTTTATGGGTATTTTGTACCTGATGTTATGGGTATTTCTATTCCGATTAGATAAATAGGCCGGCGCGGGTCGTTTCTGAGGGTTGAGTATATTATCGGACACCGGTATTATTATACTGTTCACTTAGAGATATTAATTTTTCATAGCTAACGTACTCAGCCCTAATATGAATAAATATTCAATAAGAGTTTCAGTCAGTTGTCTAAATTTATCCATTTATCTGAAAGGAAAAGAACTGAAACGTTTGAAATATGCTGCTATAGGAGAATGCTGAAAATCAGATGGGAGGATAGACTCACTAACGAAGACGTTCTAAGTAGAGTAGGGGAAGAAAGAACAATTGGAGGACTTTACTAAGAGGAATAGATTAATAGGCCACGTTTTGAGACATGCGGGTCTTGTAAAATTAGTATTTGACGGAAGTGTGTGAGGTAGGAACAGAAGATGGAGGACAAGGTTAGAATTTGCTAAGCCGATTAGGAAAGATGTTGGATGTGGTACTTATGCGGAAATGTAAAGGTTTGCGCAAGACATGTTAGCATGGAAGATTGTATCAGACCAGTCTTAGGACTGAATACTACAACAATATTTTAAGGTAGCATCTAAAACTGAATTGGTAAGACATTCGTGAATTCAAAGTACTGGTTTTGTAATAATCTGATTCTATGAATCGTTCTACAGAAACTTGCATGATAAAAAATGTTAGTAGATACATACAGGAATTTTTATTAGATCGATGCAGGGCAGTATTAAATGCCATGATTTCAGGTCACAACTGAAACTGGAAGATTACTGCGTTTGAACTCAGTACGTGTGTCCACTTATAAATGTCGAACACATCAACTCACAGGGGAACTATGTTTTGTTCGAGCTTAAGCGAAACAAAAGAGCGTTTCTGCTGATGTTAAGTGGTCCGCAATTGAGATGCACAGTTTAAGCTGTGGAGTGTTGTTTGGTGGCTGGTCTCGTATTGTTTCAGCGGGGACCTCACAATGGCAGAGAACCAACCACCTGCTCGACATGGGGTCACTCCATCAGCTCCTCTATAATGGCCACAATATGCAAGCCGGAGTAGTAATTACTTAGCTACTCTCCTGCCTTTCAGGATCTGAGAGCTCGCGGGACGCTGATTAAAGAATATCGCCAAAGAGGTCGTGCTCAAGAGCTTTTTGTGTAGCTAATTTACTAATGTAGTGCTAATAGCCGTGGGCTCCCTAACAACTGCACGGTCATATTCTTTGTGAGCGCGAAACAATTCACTGATCGGATACAATAGCGTAATGTGTCCGAGAATTAGCCGATGTGAAATATGCTAACGCCGGAGTAAAGAAGTTTACAATTTTACTCATAACAGCAAACAAACAGAAGAAAAAAAGAAATAGCATTATCAGCACGCGCAAATACGGGTTGAATAAGTGTTCAGTCTCTTCCAAAACACCTTTCAAGATGCGTGGAAGATTTTATTCAGCCAACTCACTCCCAAAACAGGCAGTGGCCATGAAAAAAGCACTCCGACTCCTACCTCCTTTATTTCGTCAAACAACGCTGTAATAACAATTAAGAATTTCTGTATGGTTTTTGTCTTCTACTGCGCCCCTACAACAGTAAATGTGGTTACCGTCCGCTTAATATTCATTGCAAATGTAGCCCCAGGACCCCTAACGCAGCATATCATCACTTCTCACCCCTTTCCAGACTATAATTTGGGAGAGGTCTGTTTTTTATCCTTCTGCAAACAGGAAGAGTTGCTGCATAGAAAGAAAGCTTCCCCAATTTTGTCTCCCCCACATTTACTTTAATTTAAGATAAACAGCTTTTTGATCGGCGGTATGCTAATATCTGCCAAGGGTCACCCAGGACCATCCTGAGAGGATACAGAGAGAGAGAGGCTGGCTTTGGAGGTGGGCAGGGAGGGAAGTTGTTTAACTAGAAGGTAATAAACGGAGGAGTAAAGTTTAATGGGTTTGGACGCGTGGTTTATCGCAGCATAGCCAGCAACAACTGGTCTTACAGCAGCTCCGTAGATAAGGAATCACGCTGTGTGTGCAACCCCGCCCTGCCAGACAATTAGACCCTCTCAAGGAGGATTAACCTCCAGCGCAATTTGCTAGTATGAAACATCCCCTATTTCATGCGCTCGCATAATTCAGTCGAAACAGCAAGTCTAAAATCCTGACTTCACTTTGTATATGACTCAAATGTTCCAAGTCTTGTTAATAAGCAAATTCCCTTCTTCAGAGACCAACTGGTTTTAATACAAGTTTCCAAGCCTGAATATGTGAATTACATGCACTTTAATAAATAATGTTACCCTAAATTCCAAAATAATATTGAATGTTGTTAAATATGACCCATTTATTTATTGATCTAAATTCAGCCTCCTGAAATAAAACAATACTTCTCAGTTATTCAAGAAATTTCTCAGCTGTTTCAACACCATTTCCATTACTCTTCAACAGTAAATTCACCTTATTATTCAGCTGTACCAGTCAATAAATATTTTTTGTATTTTTATGGTCTAATGTAACTTTATAAATAATCATCGTTTCATGTTTTCAAAAACACATATCATTCGAGGAAACAGAAGCTTTATATATCAACGGTATGAATGAGAATTGTAGTCTGGTTCGTGTTTCTTCCCTCTCTTCTTACGCCCTTTCTGAAGAGGGTTATGATGGATGTAAGAAACAAATTGAACTTTATGTTTGTCGTACGACGAAACCGCTCTTTGCATAGAAATTACTTTCAGGGACTACCACAACAGACCTCTCGCTACAAATGGATCAGGAAATACAGTTTTCAATCATTCTATTCGAGGAGAACTATACGAACTTTTTAAAAATAACTTGGCTCTTTTGAAACCAGAATCAGACGTTTTGTTTCACCGACGAATCATGCGTGTCAATATTTCAAAAACTACAGGTTAATATAAATTAAAATATTATTGGTGATACATGTGTCCATCCAAAAGAAAAGGAAAAGATTCAAGTAAATTAATTCGTCAGCTTCTAATTACTTTACTATACAGTAATTGTATTAAAGTATCAGGGTGTGAAAATCTAGAAAGAACCATCATACTTTAATTCAACTGGCTGAGCTTTGTTCAAAGCGTTTATTATATTTTTGAATTGAAATCAGTAATTCTTTATTCTATCATTATGCCCGAAAATTTTAAACCGGTTCAAAAAAACTAGCTTCACTTGAATAATCCTTCTTTTTCTCAGTGATCCTTATAAAACAATCAAAATAAATTATTTTAAAACGAAAAATATAATTAACTTGCAATCGGTTCTATACATACGTATTCGTTTTTGCTTAATATATCCAGATAATTGGGAATCTTTTGAATTATTCTATGCCGAAGACCTGTCGCAGATTTTCATCAACATACTTCAGTAGAAAGTTAGATTAAATATAATTTGTGAAGAAGTTTACGTGAATTTTACCTGACAAGTATGTTCGCATAATATCAAAATAAGGGGAGGCCGGAGTCTAACTTGATTAGTTTAAAGCAATTTAATTATAACGAGTAAGTTGAAATTATGATATAATTGCCATGATCCAATCATAATCAAGTGGTTAATTTAGTTTCTCTTGGTGGAGTTAAATAACTTATCAAGTTATACTTTTGTAATTAACTCACGATGAGTAGCATCGTGAATAAAAAAAATAGAAAAAAAGACATTTTTCTTTTAGTGGAGACAACACAAAGTCGTCCTGTGAATATCAACGCCCGCTATCTCAAATAATAAATTTCCCTCTGGAAATAGATTGGAGTGCCCCCCTATGGCACTTGGTAACACTTTATCTTGAGAAATAACAAACAGCGAAGGGGCAATAAATTCTCTTCGTTGATTTAACATTGTCGTTTTCTGCAAAAGATCCAGAAAGTAAGAGTGAGTAGAATGAAAATAAATACCATCGAGCATTTTCTGGAGCTGATAAATTTTATTCTTGCTATAATTTAGGCATTGTAAACGTTATAAACGCAAAAGTCAGTTGCTACAAAAAATTATCCGCGATCGAACAATATGAAAGACGATGGAAACAAGAGACACTTCAAAAATGAAACAGTAATTTCAACGTCTAGCGTGTGAATCCTACAGAATATGTCAGTTCCGATTCATTAAGTCTAATCTGAAAACGATTAGCAATATAATCAATAGGTAGAATAATGAAACACACAGCAAGATACACGATAAAATTTAATCTGAGAGTAAAAGAAAACTAAGTGACTCTGAAGTAAGAAACAATTCTAAATATAAATTGGTCATCTTTTTTCAAATAAATTATAATAATGCAATACCTGAGATATAGTCGAGTCAACTCGACACTTATTTTGGTGAAGTAGAAAAACTATACAAATTAGATTTGATTTTCTTACAAGAGGAAAAATACAAAGTTAAAAGTATTTTAAACGATCACTTATACTATTCTACATTTTTCTCGCAAAAGATAGCGCAAAACATTTTCTGAATGTCGCTAGTAGAGATTAGTTACAGCGAAAGAAGCATCAGGCTAACAGTGATGAAAGGAATTGACGTAATGTAAAGAGAAGGGCAACGACTCAGTGACACTTTACGTTCTAAAATATTCTTTAATTTCATGAAACTTAATGCATCATTTCACTAATGAAGACTGAGAGGCTCTGACTTACAAACATTCTATTAATCTCATCTAGCCCCAGGCTATCTTTTCATTTGCGGTGACTGAATTAAGGTTAATATGGTCAGGAATAACTCAGGGCTGAGATTCCATCTGCTGATACTGGAGATAGTGAAATTCGTGAAGATGAGTGGGATTCAGCGAGTTAATGTTCAAAGTGAAACATCTTTCCACACCATTTACAACTACTGACTATCCGATTCTATAATTTATCAAATTTCACATGCGACTGATAAACACACGCTATTGCTCAAAGACATTGGGTTCAAATATGGTATGCTGTAGATCCACACTTTATATAATGTAACTCGTCTGTTGTTTCAGTTACATAACATGAGTGGTTGCTTTATGTCATTCCGACGTCTTTCCCGACGATATAATTCGATACGGTTGATTTCGGCAGTTTTCGCAGAGTTAACTTGAAGTATAGTCCCAGTGCCGCGCTCTGACGGCCTCAGGGAAAACGTAGTTTGGCTAACAAAGCCAGAGTGCTGCAACCTCAGGATACATCAGCTTCCCCCCTCACTAACAAAACTTCCCATCCTATCCGCGACGTAGCTCCATTCTTCCTTGTTAACAATTCACCAACCTTACGGACCGTCGGCACTTCCCATGGGACAATCTGCTCCAAGGGTTACCGTCATATTTCGCAGTTGAGTAACGTTGAAGTTTTCCCCTGGCCCTGGTACCAATACTTATCCCGTCAGACAACTCAAGCGATAAGTTTAGCGACTACAGGCATATCGAATTAATTTAAAAACGTTTAAAGAAGCCGCCCGTATCTACGCAGCAGTCTCAATTACCAGAAACAACAGTGCAAGAAACATGACTCAATGTAAAATATAAAAAAATAATCATACTTCAATTATGTGTGTAGATACGAATAACAGAATTATATTGTAGTCGGGAAACGTTTCGTGTTCAAGTTACAATCATAACATAGTTTTTTATATCAGAAATTAAGGTTGGTAATAATAACATATGAAGCCTTTTTGATTAAGTGAAAATGAATGAACAAATAGTCGTCCCATAGATATAAAAAAAAGTACATAATTCTGTGATGAAGAGTAAATAAAAATACACAGGTCTGTTTGATTAACATTTGTGATATAGAGGCAGGAACTTTATCAACAGAATTGGAGAGGTTTAATCGATTTCACATTAATCATCAGATAACGCGAAATTGGAAATAAAATATAAATAACTAAATCAAAAATGTTTCATTGGCCCGTCATACACAATGAATGCACTTTATTTGGATACAGTTTGCAGAAAATGTTATTTCTTTTATTTAATGGCATGGTTCCCGGGTATTTATTTATATTAGTCCTAGAAAATGTTTAATTCGACACCAATCACGTGGCCAACACGTGATTTAACCTGAATCGAGAGTATCATAATTTTGATCAATTACCTTTTCACACCCCTACACTGTCTATGCGAACGGAATTTTAATTTTATCATAACCGGAATGATGACTCACAGTAAGAATCATTCAAGATATCCACTGGTACCTTAATAAGCACGGTAACGTTTAACAAAGGTGACTTAAAAGAATCCAAAATACTACAGATACGATGAGAATGTCAAATTTATTTCTGGTATCCTGAGAGAGTCAGAAATATTCCCAGTACCCAAAAATCAAGAATACGCACTATACGTTAGGCAAAACATAATTACTCCCTTTAGAAACTCCAAAAATACTACCGGTACCCTTACGGAACCTAAAACAGACCCTGCACGTTAGGACAGTCAAAAATGCTCCCACTGTCTTTCGAGTCTCAATAATACTCTCGGTACCCTTAAAGAATCAATGCTATACCCGGTATTTTGAGATTGTTAAAAATACTAGTGCTACTTTAAGAGAGTCAAAAATTCTCTCGGAAACTTAAGAGGGACAAGTATACACACAGTTCCTTGACCGAGTCAAAAGTAATTACTGTACCCTAAGAGAAACAAAATTACTTCCAGTACCTTAAGAGAGTCTAAAATACTCCCGTTTCCTTATAAGAGTCTATCTTATTCCCGATACCTTACGATAGTCGAAAATATTCCCGATACAGTGAGACTCAAAAAATGTTCAGGTGCCTTAAAGGACTAAAAATGTACTCTCGGTTCTCTAAAAGGGTCCAAAAAATTCTCGGGACGTGAGTGATTAAAAAATGCTCCTCATACCTTCAGGGAAACAAAAATAACAGGACCAAGAATAGAGTTTAAAATACTCCTAACTCCTATTTCATATTTGTTAGGGGTGTTTCACCCTTGTTACTGCTCCACGTGTTTCTGTACTATGCAACATTTTTCATAATTTTTCATACTATTTGGCGATAGCTGTACTTGTGAATTATTCTTTTACAATACAATCAATTTGGCAGTATTTGTTTGTGAGAGTGACAAATGTGTTTTCTTTTAGCGGAACCTATTCAATGCCCGGTGAACACAAAAGAATAACAAAAATTGTATGTCGTTGTAGAGGTAGAAGCGTCGTCTGAATGTAATCGAGGCAGTTACAGAAGTGCTGAAATGCTCCATTACCATTTCTTGAGAAAATTGCCGTGAAAAACGTCCAAAGCTACGAGATTCACGGCAACGGCACTCGACAATGCGAATCCAGCCAGATAAAAGAAGAAAAGAGCGATAAAATTGAGCCAATTGGATATTTTCAACATTTTGTATCGCGCTCAAAGAAAATATTGTGTAGAATACAGTCTTTCCTTTCAGGTGATAATGGTGACTATTTATTATTCAGATGTAGGAGTAAAGTATCTTAAATATTGTCAAATTTATGATGTTAGCTTATAAGCCTTGATTCACTGCAAATAAAAACTTGAGTAACATTACGACCACTAAAGGCGATAAATTAGATATTCCTCATTATGATAATTAATTCATAAATCTGTTGTTCACTTCAACTAAATAAAAAACTGTTATAATCATATATTTTAACACTGCTTAGCGCAATAAACGTTTCACTTATTAAAAATCCCAGCTTTATCACCAGCATATAATAAAACGAAACAGCGCCTTTTCGTTCCGCTCGGGGTAGGTGATAAAAGTTGAAATAATTTTTTTACACGTGAAGTTGACATTTGAGAAGGATTCCAAAGTTTGAGAAAAGCTGCAGTCGGAAAGTTCTAACGACATTCCACCTCAGTTCTTTCTCTAGAAAAGAACTTGCATAATTGCTCCAGTTATAATTGCTGACTTCTTTGAGCACACGGCATTGAAGTTGTTTCTGACGGCTTTGTGAGGCTCCACTTGCTAGTGAAATCGCAAACAACGGAGTGTGTTTTGCAATTTAAGTACTTCACACAAGTTTATATGGCCGCTTATCTATCATGCGATTCAAAGTGGCGCGAAACAAACGCTGAATTAACATTTTACATATTTATTTTCTATTCTTTACCACTTCGCGACATTAATTCCCATGTAATAAATCAAATTAATGCACGTGTCAATCCCTAAGCAATGACACGTTTGCAACAAGTATTAGAATTATTTTCTACTCTAAATGTAAATCACAAAGTTTGACGGACTGCGATCGATGCGTTTGAGACGAATATAAAGTCAATCCGAAATATAAGTTACATGTTACATTGCAGTGGACTACTACAAAATCATCTCCAACGATTAACCACCCTTTTTCTGTTGGTAAAAAATCCTTGTAACGAGCTTCGTTGAAATATAGTTATTGAAATTTTTCTGACATATAGGAGCATATAACCTCTGCCATTTCACTAAGGGATTTAAACAAGAAAAATTTTCAAGACGTTTGGGCAGTATAATTTGTATTGCATAACCGAATGTAGTATATTTCTTAAAGAAACATTTAATGATATTTACTAACCTGGACTGATAATGTAAACAAATGGCGAGAAAACTTAATATTGTAAATACTACAATGTTTAATAATAAAGACAGCAATTACGAACGCTAATATAATAAATAATGTAATAATGGAAGCTCAAATAGGAAACATATTAAAATAAAATCATTGTTCGTGATATTTCAACTTTCAGCGGTTTGGCTCTTATATTACATCAAGTTTGTCTCTTAGGAGTAACAGCTTTGCGTCTCATTCAATTTTAAGGTCGAGTTTTACGCACATGTCCCGAATTAAACCCGATTTTTCTACTTCCGTCAATATTCCCAAAATAGCTTTAACACTACCAGATCGAGTGAACTTCAGCCTATGCCCTACTCCGATTCCAGGGAAGTAGACAACTTGCGAATCGTAGCTATTTCTCTCCATTCATGCCCCTTGTTGTTGGAGGTGCATAATCCACGTCTGTAGTTTTATGATATGGATCATCCTCCAACAGAATAGGCAATATGAGCCGCATTTAATCTTTTTGGTGGGATGTATGACTAGTAATTTATCACCATGAATGCCTGCCTGTTCATGCATCAGCCCACAGATGTTGGTCATGAAAGTTCACAACACCATCTCTTGTTATTCCTGCCTCGTCTGTAAATTGGAATGAGACCTTGTATATTATTTTGGCGGATCTATCGTGACTACTACTCTGTGACAGATACTGGGAACGAGACTCTACTCGTCAATATACGTTCTGAGCAGCTCAGGCTATTATTTACATTAAATAATTATATCGAGCAAGGTTCATCACATTCGAAATCCAGTTTCATTGTCTGGATAACAAAACCACAGCATCGTTATTCATAAACATAGTTGCAGAACAACATATTCGGAGAAGTCTAAATATTTAACTGAAGCATAGTGATGATATACACATAGGTTTCTCTCTTAAATTGTTGAATGGAAACCTGAAGCCGTGGGTTTTTCAACGTCAGACAGCCAATATTGTCCATACACGTGAACCTAATGTAGGTCACACTCAAATTAAGTCGCGTAGTGTAATACCTGTCATTACACTGTGCCGGTCCTGCGCCACCCCTGCTACGTGAGCCCCGGGGGTTTAATCGTCGAGTGGTGGTAAATGCCCCCGGGATTAGGCTGAGCCAACAGCGCGGTCTTGCGGCCAACACGACGTGTGTACCATCTATATTTACCTGCGTCAATATCGCCTCCTGGCCGACCGGTAGCGTTGTCTGCGAAACCAGTTCACCACCTCTGTAATCCACTGGCCTCATGACACGCACATCGGGGACAAAACCGAAAGCAGTCGACATTCTCCAAGAAAATGGAGACGCCAGCGCTTGACATCAAGAAAACCAAGGGGTTTCTACCAAGGAGGTAATCATATGTTTATTATACGGTTGTATAGTTTAAATGTTAAATCACTGTTACACTGTTGGTGATTCAAAATCATGTCCCAGAGTCATGTTTTAATTTTTAATTATTCACTGGAAGGATACCAAAATAAACCTACAAAATTCACTTACATTCATTAATTTTTAACATCGTATGCTTAATAATAACACTTCAACCGATTTAACTTCATAATCAAGTAAAATAAAGACATACATTTAGAATACAAGATGTAAAATAACATGCCGGTAAAAGTTCAGGAATGAATTAGTCATATTACGAGAAGAAAGAAATGTATGACAACACGGTTTCGGAAATACACAACTACAGAGTAATCTGAACGTTTATGAATGTTAGCGCATGTCGATGTGCCTAGATATCTGAACTAAAACGCGAGAGACTGTTTTAAATACCTGAAAGAGGAGCTTCGTTCAACCCAATTAACAATTGTTTATCTCTCGAGTGCAACTATTTCAGCTGAATTTGATATTGTTCTTTTCAGACATTTTGCATGCAATAAATTAATGTTGACAATATTGATGTTTTCTACACTCCACAAGATCATACCAACTCAAGGAATAATATTTTTCTCGTAGTTCAATGGAACAATAATTAAACAAACAATGAAAGAGAGGGGCCAAGTCTCAACAATCCGGAACATTTAAATTGCAGTAAACTGGATGACAGAAGCATAATATTTTGTTAATAAAAACAAATAAAACGATTCCTTTTTACAATCACGAAAGCCTAGACACCGTATTTCAAAGAAACGTCTCTTCAGTATTTCCATTTATACTTTCCAACATTTTAATATTCTCATTTCTAATTGAAGAGAATTCCACGCTTTCCAATTAAGCTTCATCATATATCTTGAATTTATATGGCGTGCTGACATCCACATATTAAAATACTCTTTGTTTACAAGAATTTAATAAATTTCTTTCATTTCGTAGATTTCAAAAGAAATTACGGAGAATGTACATAAATGTTCTCCTTAACTCGTTAAAGGTTTTCAATATAGATTAATAGGCCACGTTTAGAGACATGAGGGTCTTGTAAAATTAGCTTTAGAAGTGAGTGGGGTAAGAACAGAAGAGGGAAGACAGGGTGTAATATGCTAAGCAGATTAGGGAGAATGTGGGATGTTGTTTTATGCGGAAATGAAAAGGCTTGTGCAAGATAGGTCAGCATGGAGGGTTGTATAAGACCAGTCTGTCCACATTGGCATTGTTGACCAGCTCGGGTAGTCCAGACTTTTCTGGTCAATTCTTGACTGTAGCACTTTTGGACGCACTCAAACTGATTTCCTAGAATTAGGGTGTAAAGAATGTGATTAGAGAATTGGTAGGTGAGCCTGGCTTAAGTTCTCGGGAATGCAGAGATTTTGAATCGCTCCTTGGACGTCGACTCGGATTAGCTCAGTTGGTACAGCGATTGGCTGGATATCGGGAGGTCCTTGGTTCGATTCCCAGGTCCGGTTGACCTTTTTCCATTCTTGTCTTTCTTCTCAATTATTTAATGTACGCTTTCGACCAACTAACAAAAGTTTCCTTCACACTTATTCGCGATGATGCCGACCAAAAGCTATTAATATTTCTACATTTCACTCTTGAGACTCCGAATTAGATCGAATTACTCTCAAGTATTAAAACATTTCAATAATGCTCATTAAAAGAAAGTGCCTTAACTTTAGCAAAATCTCCAACTTTCCTCTCTCCACAACCTAGTTTTACGTGCGACTTACACGAAACAGCGGAAGCGACTAATTGACTATAAAACTCGCGCGCCGTCCAACCCTCGCAATCATAATCAATTACAAGCTTTCCACATTATTACATTTACAATGCGTTATTGAATTATATATTCAAAATTTTAACCATATTTATACCGTTTTCCAAATAAGTATTAATCTTCATTACAATACTGAAGAAATAAAGCCAAAATGTATATAAATATATCATTAAATATTTCTACAGATTAAAACAGCAATTCACATATATTTTAATCGCTGATTTAAGTTTTTCAAGGAAATATAATGTGCGTAAATAGCTTACATTAAGATCGTGGCTACAGGGATTTCGCGTCATCGCAGTGGGTGAAAGTAGCATCCACTTTCTTCTTCCACAAAACGCGTTTCGTGACAACAAGACCAGTGCGCCCTCTAGAGCATCCTGCCTAACTAGGCTGTTGACCTGAGAGCTTCTTGCTTCTTGAGGAGTCTCTGGAAGTCTCGCCCGGAGCTCTGTCCCGAAAGGATTGGAATAGGACCAGGCTCAATCCTAAAAACGTGCTTCGACACAAAAAGTATCGTAGTACCCCTCTTCCGCTAGTCTGTTACATCCTCATTAACAAAACACCGATGTTTATTTAAAAAATCAACATTCTTCATGAAATCCAAAACAAACTGAGCAGCGATTCTTCCTTTGAGATTCAATAAAATGTAGGCATCTATTTACGTTTCCTACAAACCCAGGTGTAACATCATGTGATTTGGTGACTGTTATACTTCACGCCGCCATGACCGTCTCACGTAGGGAGAAAACTGAGAAATCTATTGGCGAAATAATAAATCATGAAACAATGTTTAAAACCATACGAACGTAAATAGTTTTTCTAAAACAGGTTTAAATAATTTGAAGCTACAATACGATAGACTAACGACACGACAATCCACAGAAACTCTCCCGAAAAAACTCTCAATTAATATTTCTTTTTTACTCTATTTTTCTCTTATTGTCTGAGGGGAGAATAAGTTTATTTTAGTAACTTCTTCGTTAAAATACTAAAAATCAGTCTACCTCCAGCTCATTTTTACCTTAAGCCTTTACATCTCTTCCCTGATTTTTCTTATTCGTATTAAAATAGTATTTTAGATTTCATTAAAACTACCTATCCAATTTTTCCTATTTAAGGGAGTTAAGTGTTTAATATATTTTCATGCTATTAAAATGTATATATATAATTAAATGGGATATTTCTAATATATATATTAGAATTCTCCTATTTAATTGCGTTTTACGTAATATTTTCATATTATATTAAACATCTTCCTATTTATGTACCTGATATCCCCATGACACCATTACGCCACATTCCCTAGTTATTATACGTAACTGTTGGTTGATTGAAATTATAGATAATAATATTTATGGCAAATATGGCAGTAATGTAGATGGAATTTATGCGACCGACTTCGTTTATGATTTCTTCACTTACCAAGTATGTATCATGCCGTCTTCAGAAAACATAATAAATTCACAAATTACTACATTCACGTAAGAAATCAACTGAAAAGTTTGTACTATTCCGCAGATCATTCCAGATAACATAGAGAAGGTAATATGTGTGGAGGTTTTTTATTTCAGATTTTCAATCATCAAATTTCTATCGAAACAAAATGGCAGTCGGCGATCCTAGTTGCAACGATATTTTCGAGACTGTACCGCTGCTGGTTCGGCAGTCCTATAACGTCTAATTTGCATGTCAAAGGAGCTTAATAAGCGACGGTTTCAATTTGTAGTCCGTACACATACATTGCGCTCAGTAATACACCTGCACGGTGGCAGCTATTTTACTCTCTTCCTGTCTACTTAAAACTTTCAGGAATGACGTTTCCTACATATATTTTGGTAAAGGTTCTTAACGAATCCTACGGCACTATATTACACTACTCTGATAATGGAAACGTATTCTCTTTTATAAGGGATGAGATTATGGTGTCCCGAGGAGCAATAAAATATTCATATACGCACTTGAGTTATAATAAGATAATTTCCCGTTTAAGAGCAAACCTACGACTCCAAATTCCACTTTCAAATACGCTAGCCTGCTTATACGACTGTGTTTACTTTAATTTCAAAACATTTAAAATTATTAACGTATTTTTCATAAATTTCCAGCTGTCTTAAGATAAAGTGCATAGAGTGCGTAAAAGAATTTTCTTTTATATGAACTTGCCTCTTGATTCCAGAGACTTCATATTCATCAACTCCATAGACCGAAAAGCATTTAATAAATTTCCCACACTATTATAAAATAATTTTAGTTATTCCTTCTATACCAACACACAGCTTTCCTACAGTATATACCCTCTTTGTCTACTAATTTTATACTTCAACGTTTAAGATGAGACTAAAAGCTTTTCATGGCGTCATAAAAACAAATATTGACGATGACTATATGCAAAGCTTGACAGTGAAATATTTGTCAACCCAAATAGAACTATATTTTTATTTAAAATTGACTCGTTAATAAAATTATCATTAATCTATGTCAGAGGTGGCTGAAGCGTGGTGCTTTGGACGATTAAAAGTGGCGCATTGCGTCCTTGACCACGTTTGTATTTTGGACGAAAAGTCCCTTTTCATTGTAGAAAAAATGAATGTCCGAACGTCATAAATAGAAGAATTTAATAACAGTTCTTCTGGCAAACAGAGAGAACTGACAATTCCAAACTCCAAGCCGATCTCGCTCTCAGTGACAACAACTGTAGTCCAGAATTATCATCATCAAACGAGCATCATGAATCAATCACCCTCTCGTACAATATCATCCTTCTTGAGTTTTGTAAAATGGTAATTCATTAAACTGGCTTAAATTAATTAATCTAACTGCATCAAAGTTATTAATTCTCGTCCCCTAATCGAAGCAATTCTACCCTCATATCGATTTACCAACCCCTAACCATGAACGTAAAACGTTATAAAATGTGCTCGAGTCATGTGGCGCATCTCAACTCGTGTCAAAAAATTGGAGCTTGGTATGCAAAATTTTGCACACCCATGATCTATATATCCACATTGGCAAACATGAATATTTTTTGACCTGACATCAATTGAAAAGAAACCGTGATATTACAGTAAACCGTACGTTATTATTGATACGACCTCTATATACACTTATCCGTAGAAGTTTCTATACGAGTAGACATTGTGGGAGAGAAGGAACGAATCTCACTATGTTCAATTTTTGGTTACGGACACTTTCTAACATCCGTTGTTGTTTAACATCAGAGGGCAAGGATATGTAGTTACAGAAGTTCCTTCTTGGCGAATTTAAGTTGTATAAATTGTTTAAGAGAAGAAATAAAAATATTATATAATTGAAAAATACGTCAATACTCATTGATTATTATCTTATGTAGTGAAAGTATAATTTATAACTGTACAACATTATGGAAGACTGATATAAATAAATATATATGATTAATGAAAATATAAGTACTGAGAAATAAATTTGTTTCTATCATAAACTTTTACAAGCATAAAAGAATGTACTTACATAATCGTAATTGTAAATAAAGCTCAAACGTATCCATTCTGAATCTCCATAACCAACGAGATGTAGAAATGCTGGCTACAACGATCTGAAAAACAAGACGAAAATGAATTGTTTAGTTAATGTGAAATTTATTAATGCAGAATACTTTGATTTCTATAGTTACAGTATCTGATTGTTTCGAAACAAATAATAAGACAATCATTATCTTTGTCAGAAAAATATTCTTTAAATCAAAATAGTAACAATTCAATTTATTTCTTATATTTGGAACCTTATAAGGTGTGATCTGAAATGTAAATATATAAAGGATGTTTACAATAAAATATGTATAATACAGTTATAAGATAATTAATGAAACAATACTTCCTAAATCAGGCGAATGAAATAGAAGAAAATTTAAACGTGCTAATTGCACAAGCAAAGCGGCCGAAAAACCTGTTACGATTAATTAGAATGAGCTTGAAATGCAAGTTTTGTCGGGCCTCATCTAAAAGGATATAATTTGCCTTCATCTGAAATATGTGTTGCTTGAAGGTAATTTTATTATAGTCTGTTTAAAATAAGAAGTTAGGGCGCGAGAGGGGTGTGACCTTGAATCATCCTATGAGTAGTATTTTTGTTCAAAATAACAAGGGAAAAATTCTACAATTAATTAACCTAATTTGAAGAACAAAGCGTGGTGTATTAAAAGTTTGCTTGATGAGTATGCTAATTGTATTATTTATTTAATTACTTAATTTATTGTGTTAATACATCATTGTGGGTCAATGTCGTCTACTAACGACGAATTATACTCCTCGATGATGGAGAAGAGGACCTGGTTACAAAAAGGCTACTACAACTCTTCAATGAAAAATTAAGATGGATTTTAGCTCTAATGTTATCGAAAGTAACCAGAACAACGGTTAAGCGTGATGTCCAAAACTGATCCCTGACTCGACGAGAAATATCACATTGTACTCGCCCCGATAGTTCCGGCCACGTTTCAGCTAATTTTTCACAAACTCGGTAGAGATCGCCATTAATCTGGCGTGGAGTCTCGGTGTCGACGAAGCCTTGTACGGGAGAGTTATTACATCGGCTATCGAAAGTTGTTTCTCTCCACCCTGTTGATGGATAGGTCTACGAAGACGCCATCAATACCGCCACTCGTGCCTGCCAGGATGACACACCATTAATACAATAGGTCATGTCACGGCACCGAGGATTAAGAGGTTGAATCAGTCAAAAATATGGCCAACTACTGTGAGTGAAATAGATAAATGTTGAACATATTATTAATAGGGTTGAAATAATCAATAGCATTTCGACTCAAATTTTAGTTCCCAAAAATATTCGCATTATTTTTTTGGTAGTTTTTAGTGAATCCTGCTGGGATAAAGAAAGTAGGTACGGCTTTCATATTTTGTAGTTCGTATGTCTACATACCTGTTTACAAGTCAGAGGTTTGCAGCTTTGCAGACATATACTTTGATGAATTTGGTGCTACAAGCTTTTTTTCAGAGGGATAAATTGTTCGGACGGACACTAGATATCGTTTCCTAGTTGACACCATTAAAAAGATCAGGATTTTCTGCAACAGAAAACTTATGTTTAGTTTTGATGTCTCAATGGATAATGTCTAAAATTTCGAGTCAAAATTTACTGTAGTGTGCTGTCGCTCGAATAACATACTCTTAAATGCTGTCACTTTCTTAGGTGCGTGACTCACGTATGAAGTAAAAGTAAACTTACCACAAAGTTGACGGACTCGCTGCTACATCCTATTTCACATGATATTTCAACCACAATAACTAATACTATAGTCCGCTATTGAGGATAAGTCAAAGCACTATCAAAAACATGGGTATTAAAATTGAAAAATTTTGGACACACAGGTATGAAAATACATTGATGATAAAAAAATATATAACACAGTACACTACAGTATTATGGTAATATTTAAAAAAAATCAAATTCATTAGTGGAGGTGAAGGCGTGAAATAGTATTATGAATAGGAAATAATACTTGAATGTCATATCTGATTATCTCAGAAATTTACGGCTTTTGTGTCTAGATATAAATATGAGATAAAGACATCCGATTATAATTATTCATACGGATGAAAACTTTACAAGACGCCTGCGAAATTAATATTTGAACTTTCCTTTTACCTTTGGTTCAATACCGTGGACTAGTTAGATTTTAACGTGTCTGAATAGTATTCCATGAATCATATTTGCAGGAATTAATCTCTTCCGTATCTCAAATGGGCAGTCACCCGGTACTCCTTTTTTGGGGGAGAATTGAAGCGGAAGAAATGGAAGGGGGGGGGGGGTAGGAAAATTCTACTTTCTGAGATTAGGTTTAATCGTTGTAGCTAAAGTTTGTGAAAGTCTTACAGTGAGAATAGTGATGGCTAATAGGAGAAGGTGACTGAGGGGATATTGATGTGGCAGGGCCGACAGGAAATTAAAAATCTCGGAAATGAGATCATAATGGAAAATGAATAATGCATCCAACGTACCGTTGGGTCTGCACACAGGAAGAAAATGATGTTTGAATGCTTCCACCCACTGAGTAACTCAAATGTATTGTTCTTAATTCAACTATATGATAATGATAATAAAATATTAAAACTTGTAATATTTGTGTTTTACGTGAGATAGGTACTTGATTGATAGACATTTACAATTTTCGTTAATAACTTTCGTTTTGTTGAGGCATAAGTTGCTTTTTTAAAATATCAGGACTTTAAATCCATGTATCATCCGAAAAATATTTAATAGATTTCGTTATCAAAAATCCTAACTATATCGATGATTGTTAATAAAGCCAATGAAGTTTCCAAGGCAATATATTTTCTATTTTAGAGACTTTCTAAGGCACTGTTCGATTTATGTACATGTATGTTTACAAATTTACCCATGCTTTCATTCATGTTTCTTCTCGACGTATAAACTATTTGCTTCATGAAGTTCAAAGTATTCTTTCTGATAGTTTCTAGGGACATCAGTGAGCAGTATTTACACCATAAGCCAGTTAAAAATGTCCCGGTTCCACCTGCAGTCAAAAATTTCAGTCACAAAAAGATATATATTTGATATGAACTTTAAAAAATAAATAGATAAATATAAAAGGATAATGAAATGTTGTATGGGGAATTACTATAAATATTAAACGAATAATGGCAGAGTCTGGAACATGGGACACAGCAGCGTGAAATAAAAGCAAGTAACATGATACGAAAAATTGAAACGGACAAAAGAATTCAATAAAATATTTAGAAACTAAAGATGACTGAAAAATGTCGCTGAATTCTTTTTGAAATTACATTTCATCTGGCACGAACTATTACAGAAATTATTTTTAAATGCTATTTTAAGACTAATAAGTCTTGTAATCGCTTTAGAAATTTAGTGAGGGGGATGAAAAAGATGAGATTGATTGTTTTGCTCATTTCGACATTAATGGTTTATCATCACATAACGTAATTTTCACTTGGAGATAGAAATCCAAAATAAGTATAAATTAGAAGCTCAGATGACTAAAACTCGACTACGGCAATTCTAAAAACTATTATGTGACCGAATATTTGTGTTGATGTAAGAACGGAATGACGTTCGACCTCCGCTGTGATTTCACAAGTAAGAAAAATTACTTTAACAGAGTTGAACAATGTTAATTTCCTTAAACAATGCTTTCATTAATTTAGAGAATCTTCTCTCTTCAGCCCCCTTCCTTACTTGCTTTTGTTTTGGGAGATAAACTACATCACAACAGACTTAAGATTAAGGCAGGAACACCACCTTCCGAGACTCTTCCCTACATTGTTAATTACAGTTAAATAAATCTTGAGTGGGGTTTGGGGTGTGGAAGGGGGGACTTTCCTCCCCTAAGAAACTTGTTTTATTGATGGGAGTTAGTTGTTGCAGAAGTGCCACGCGGATAATACGATTAGAGGGGGGGCAGTGTGATGAGAGTGCAAGAAAGGGAGACCTACCACAAAGGGTTTCCTCTCTGGATTCCTCCGTGTACTTCTGCAGTGAAATCGTCTCTCAAGACGTCACATTCGTTTTAATGCTCGTGAGCGCGGTGCAGCTGTGTTCATTTCACGTCTGCCCTCAAGGAGTTCTCTACGACAAGCTTTTGTGTTCTAACACGAACTAGCTTCCTTGTTGCACATGACACTCTACTTCAGAGATCTCAAACTCTTTCTTTACTAGCCAGCCAAGTAGGCTAAGTAAGATGACAACGAAAGTACACTCAAATGAAAACTGGAAGAATTTAGCCAAATTTTGGAAGGACGACCAAAAATAATTTATTCATCATACATGGGAACAAGGGTGAACTTCATGAACTACAACTACATCAACAAACTAACAATGTTTTCAAAAAGAAAGGAAACTATAATATTCACAAATATTTTATTTATTTCAGTTCTTACACTACCAATTTATAGTCAACAAAATGAATATCCATATTTTCCCCACAACTAAGTATTGATATTTGGTCATAATTAGACCCGAGGATCTTGTAAAATTAGCATTAGATGGAAGTGAGTGGGGTTAGAACAGAAGAGGGAGGCAAAGGATGGAAGTGCTAAGTAAATTAGGGAGGATGTGGTAACTATGCATAAATGAAAAGAATCAGTAAGCATGGAACATTGCATCGGATGTCTTAGGACTGAATACCACAACAACAACAGCATTCTGGAAGAAAGATTTGAAGAACAATAACACTTATAATTAGTTAAATACAAATTTGTGTGACTGATGCAGAGATCAAAAGGAATAAAATTAAATAAAATACATTTTCAATAATACAATACAATAATAAAGAGTAACTATATCATCAATTTATAATAAATGATGACCAAACGATTGATCTTAGCATGAGTGGGGTTGAACCATCAAATATAAATTTTCAATTTTCTCTCATTTAAATAGACTTATTAATATAATTGTCAATATCTGCTTCAAACTCAATCTAAAATAAAAATTACTACAAAGTCGAGTAATATCAATAGTTTTAAATACAATACCACTGATTTCTCAAATGAAATTTAGTACCTCCAGTAAAAGTTATAGATTACTAAATTCTAATTACACACTAGTCTCATTACTCCTTTCATAAATAATATTATCATAATAAGTGTTAATCAAAGAATTATGCATTTCAAAGACAAGCTGATCTGTATAAAACATTTCCATATTAAGCTTCAATTAGTTATCAGAATACTATTTATAACACAATTATGCAGTTCAATAAAATCTGAAAAAGATTTTATTGTTTTCAATCATCTTACCTTACCCAACATTTTAAAATGACTAAATTTTAATAGTATTACCATCTAAAAAATATTTTATATCTATGTATTTCAACTTTCTTGCCTCCAGAAAAACTTAATATATCTTAATGTATGTATGGATACTAATTAAATAATAGCTGCATTCTATACTCTTAAAAATGTTTTTATATTGTACTTTTTTTTCTTCCAGAATTACAATTATTTTATATACATAATTTTTAACTTTCCACAATATGTACTTTCAATTTTAAGGTTCATGTCATATAGTTATAGATATTAACTCAACCCATTTTTAAATCCACATTGTCTGAAAATGATTTTCACTTTTGAAATATATGAGATTTTAAGTTAAATAGAAATTTGTATTGAAAGATAAAGAAATAAAATTGCTAACTATATGTAAATTTAGAAATGCTGGCCAGAAAAATGTACATTTCTAACAAACAATATTATTTAATAATGATCAGAGGATTCATAAATCAGTTTCAATTGTTTGGCTACAATATGACAACGAGCAGATTATAACCCTAATCATCATAATCAATACTGAAATTTACAATTATTTTAGTTGATAAACCCACTCAAGTTTGTCAATAGTCATCACATGGGATTTATAAGAAAAAATTATTTAAAGTAATGAGTTTCTACCTTTATGGAAAACATTACTTTAAAATAACTGTAAGTACGCCTATGCTAGTAATTCTTAAATTCAGTAAATTCTTTGTTATGAATTTTCACTCATTACATTTCTATAAATGAAGTGTGCCTTTAATCTATTTACATTTGGTAGTGCAGCATCAAAAAATTATCATATTGGGGTTTTGTGTAAATATTGACCTATGTGTTTAATAGAAAGTTAAATTGGATTACACACTTCCTAAGGAGAAATTGTTTGCTGCTCGACATCATTGAAGGGCACATAAATTGGAAACAGCTGATAAGACAAGGGTAAAATGATGAAGGAAGAGGCTAAGGATTGTAGAAGGTAAAGAAATAAATCCATAGACCAAGGCAGGGTAAACTGAATATTGTCACTTCCTTTTTCTACATATCATGCCAAAACAAATAAATTTTCTTCAAATAGGGATAAATTAATATTTCAGTTAATACAAAATAAAATAATCTTATTTCTTTCACAGGCATTCACAATACCCTTAAATCCCTTTCACACTGACAAGTTCATACCTTCCTACTATGAAACAATAAATGTCAGAATTATATGTAACTTAATTTAGTCTATGTTCAATTTTTTTTTTGCTAGGGGATTTTTTTTTCACGTTTAAATTTTTATTTCTAAAAACTTTGCTAGGGGAATTATGTTGTCAATTTGAATTATATTTCAAATTACTCTTATATTTTTCAGTAAAATATAACACTACCTTGACAGTTTAAATTACGTTTCATATTTTAATGGTATCGTAGGACCTTTTATTCTCATGACATTTTGTGTTTGACTGTTTACGTAATATAATTTTTAGTTGGCATTTTCATTTAATATCCAATTTGAGTAAACGAATTGTTACAAATGCTTTATAGTGCTAATTGTAGCTCTGATTAAATCATTCCATTTCATATAATAACGTGAGACATTTTAGACAAAAGAATATCAATCCAAGGTCTGTATACATTGATTGACCTTGGTATCAACATCTTTCAAAGATATCACAAAAACTAAAATTCGATACATTTCTATTCAAGATTTAATAAATCTCAAATACATTAAGATGTAAAAACAAAAATCAATCCTCCAATTATTTTATGTATTGACAGTTACACACAACAGGAAAATATAATCTTCGGGCTACGATGATAATAATTATAGTGATATTTCAAAAGTCTGGTCAAATGGATATGTTTTTATGTAAACGATTTAATTAAAAAGACGACGTGTTTTATATCAAACTCTTTTTTCCAAAGCTGTTGCAATTTATTTGTCGAACTTTACAGTTAGAAACCTTTTCAGTTATTTTTAATTTAGGAAGAATATTCATAATATAATTAATTCTGTTTTTAAGTTAATAAACAAAATTCCCTCACGTATAGCATCATTTTACAGCAAACAATTTTTAAAGTCCCTTGAATTATTTTAAGCTCCGAAGAAGAAAAATGTACATGTATCTGTTGAGAATATAATACGTCTATATTGACAGTATACAAAATAGACAAAGTACCCAACTTGGAGATTAAATTAAAAATTATCCTGTAATCATTGTCATTAAAAACCCCTGTCATGCCAATTCCTGGATTCTGATGAATACCAACAACACACTATTCGATTTGAAAAAAATGTTAGTTTCTTAGTAGAATTCAAGTGTAATGCATGTCTAGAGTGATCCATAAAAGGAAATGTAACGTTTCTGTGTATGTTACCTGTACTAGTTCATTTTATATAATGGAAACTGTCAACAATGTGACCTTTATAAATAAAGTGGAGAAAAAATTGAATTTCCATTTTAATGGTTCATAGCGTAATAACTAGGGATGATATAAGTATAGTAGGCATAGAGAGTAGGATAGCACAGCAAGGAAGGCTTTCGCGAAAAAGAGGAATCTACTAACGGGTATATTAGGAAATCGTTTCTAAAAATGTTCGTATGGAGTGTGCCGTTATATGGGTGCGAAACGTGGAAGGTAGGAGTTGCAGGTATAAGAATAATAGAAGCGTTCGAAATGTAGAGCTATTGGATAATACTGAAAATCAGATGGGTGGAAAGAATCACTTACGGAGAAACTCTAAACAGAATAGGGGAAAAGCGAACAATATGGAGAACGTTGACCAAGAGAAGGGATTTATTAATAGTCCACGTTTTAAGACATGAGGGTCTTGAAAATTAACATTGGAGAAGTGTTGGGGTAAGAAAAGAAGAGGGAGGTCGAGGATGAAATACGTTAATTGGATAGGGAGGATGTAGGATGTGCTAATTATGTGGATATTAAAAGGCTTACGCAACTATTCAGACTTGGGACTGACAACAACACTCTAGCAACAGTACCAAAGGGAAACAATAAATATTAACAAGCATAAACGAGTTGTAAGTTGAATCTTTCAAACCTAATGAAAATAAGGGGTATTATACACACAGCGGACGCTACTTGGCACAATGGCAGTTATTACATATTTCTCATTCCTTTTGTATCACAACGTTTAACTATTCCTCTTTGGCCGTTTTGTGTATCCTGGATATTGACAACGACTATATGACAATAACACGTCGATTAAAACTTGATGAAGCCCTAAGCTATTCGAAATATGAGGGCTTTCATACGTCCAGATTCTATATCGGTAACTAATATGATTTTTAGATACGTATAGGGTTGAACTGAAATATAATCTAGAAGCATATTAATAGTAAAATAATAAATATTGATCCTAGAATCAATTCTTGGGAGGTGTGGTACACTAAGCTACTGGCTATATAGGTTAACCGTAAAATTAGCCCTGTTCAATCCCATTACAATATAATGCATTTGATTGTCAATCTATAATCTATATAAATCAATAAAATTGAAGTGTCTGTCTGTCTGCATGTTTGTTTCGAATAGGCTCCGAGATGGCTCAACAGATTTGAATGAAATGAAGATTTAACTTAAATACTCGTGCATACATCAGTTAGATATATTGCACAAGATATTAATATAATATTAATTTTATAGGAAGGTTTTGTTGGAACATGTACAATCTCTGTCTTATCATTGCAAGTGTAATAACTTTGGGGATACAATGTTCATTGACTTTTAAACGTAATGTACGTAGATGCGTGAACGTGTCTCTTACTATGCGCTTCTGTAAAGTTTGGTTTTCCTAAATACATGTATGAATATCATTTACTGTTTATTTACTCGCGAACCTAACTCAGCACAACAGGGCCCAGATATCATTGTCGTAAAAATGGAAACAAATTACGTATAACATAATCCTGTACACACATACAAGCAATTTGTACTTATTTATTTTACATCGTTACTTAACAAAAGTGCTGAGCAGAAAAAACTTCTATTTTGTCGATTGTTCGAAGGATCTAAAGCAATCATGAAAACCGTAAATTGTACTCGTTTAGAAGTACCGTCTAAAAACAATTACGATAGGTGGAAAATTCACGCAGAAGCATTATTAACGAAAAACGACATATGGGGTTATGTGTCGGGTGAAATTCCAAAGCTGTTAATTTCAGATTCCAGCGAAGAAGCAATTGCAAAGACGTAAGAGCGGTCGAAAACAAGATCGTAAAGCGAGGTCGGATATTCTAATATCGATAAGTGCTTCGGAGGCTGTGAAACGTCCAAAGAACTTTGGGACAGATTAGAACCTACGTACTTGTCAAAAGGGCCAACAAGAATGGCCGCTGTATTAAAGCAACTCTTGGAACATAAAATACCAGAAGGCGGTGATTTTCGTGAATACATGACAAACCATCTATCATGCAAATTGGCATAAACTGAAAATTACCGTCTTTGATGTTACTATAAAGCTTGTCTGAAAGTTTCGATGTTTTCAAATTTGTAATAGAATCGAGAGACTCTCCCTCACATTGAATCTTTAAAAATAAAAATCATAGAGGTCAGTGAGACGATGAAGGAGAAAATGGTCGACAATAGACATGGCGCGTTACATGTCAGACAAAATCATAAATCTCGCAGTCATTTTTCGAAACCAGTTGGTCATATGTAGCCTGTTAACCCCCAAAACAAGTAAAGGATGGAACACGTCTAAGATACAAGTGTACTCTTTCAAAAAAGCTGGGCACAATGTTGCTGATTGTTACATCAAGAAGAAGAAAGATCTTTCGCAAAAGGCTAACTGCGCCGAAGATGCATTTAAGGAGATGGGCGCTGCGGGAGTTTTCTCGCAGGCGCTTCAGCCCAGAGTGACTGCGGGGCTCACCTGATCATGTCGGGAATGCCTCACACTCTCTGGGTACTTTTTATCAAAGTTCTCATATGCCGAGACACCTTCACCTATTTTAGGAGGTATATGTACCGGGGTCAAAGACCTTGGGCATATGGCAAGAGCTGTCCGCTGATCCCATTGGATCAGTCGGCCAACTGCCTCCTGAAACTGGTGGAGACACGGAGAAGGGAATGCGGCGTCCCCACAGCAGACTCGTCTCCCGTTATTCGGAAGGGCGTGAGAATAGTACCCAATGCCCGACCTACCTGATGCAGGTTTTCTAGGGTTTTCCCTGCATCTCTTTAGGTGAAACACCGAGTAGGATCCTTAAACCATGACCCTAGTCAACCCTTGGCTACCTTGCTCTACCTTCCGCACCCCCCTTTTCAATTTTCTTCCTATGCTATTAAAGGGGAGTTGCCTGTTTCAGGATCACCCTCATGTAGCCTGTTAACCAAAAAAAAAAAGATGCATTTCTGACAAATCTTTCAGATAAAACCGTGAAGTCCATTGAATTGCCGGCGTGAAATCCAACTGTGAGTTATAAGCCCTATTAGGCGTTCCTATACAATTTATCCCACTTACTGTGTTGTTATAAGCGTAGTTTTGGCAACATGAGAGGGGGAGAGGAGGCCAACATTCTCACTTCATCTATTTATCAGTAGGATTCGCGCCATTATTAACTTATTGTTGGCAGAGAGCTAACTCCTTGAGAAATAATAAACTTCTTTGGATTTTTTGTTACAACAGGTATATTTTAATATTAATTGCTCGTTTCTCGAATTGTCCCCGAAACGCGTGAAAGCGGGTCCTGTTCAAAACGAAATGCGTGTTATAATGTTTACAGTGAAACGATCATACATAAATCATATCGTACTTTATCAAAATTCTGTACCTGTTTCGTTTTTAGGGCAAATAAAAAGAGTTATATCTGCTATTAATAGCACAAAAATAGTATCGAGGTACAAAGGGCAGAGGTTATATGAACTCGAGTGACCTTTTGGAATAAAATGTAATTAATTGTAACAGAAGCCAAGTCCTGTCGGTTGTGATCCTCACTGTTTGCCTGATCTTGTAAAAGCTGTTAAAACGCATAACATTATATGTAACGGAGAGGGGGGAGGGGTGAGCGCTGAAAAGAGGGCGTGATGGATGCGCTGGGACGAGCGAATTAGATTTGTGAATGTCCGTCGCGTCGACTTCCGCCCGTAAAATACGCACGACTGCCTACCATTGTTGTCCCAAAGCAACAATAATAGTTCTGAGTTCTGTACATGCGGCACCCTTGCTTTCAGCGCTCCTACACTGAGATATCTGTCATAAAAGCAGCCAGTGTTCCATCTGATGCAACCTCAAGTAACCGTATTTTATTCCAGGGAAATGCATGTGTGAAAGACAACACCTACGAAAATTATCTTCTCTCTGAATTGTTGTTTATGGGAAAATGAAGAAGTCAATATTTTTATATTATCAATTAGCCTTCAGAAATATGCAGACACTATACGTTTTACATAACGTATGATCACGTTTTGCGCCATTTGAACACGAGATCAGGTCACGGCGATGTAAAAAGTGGACGATTTGATCGACTTGGTTGTTGGGATTATAATTTATTTGCATCGCAAACTGCCCGATTTGGACACACCTCTCCTTTATTTACGTAGACCACACCGTTTAAACATTGAGCGGGTTTGGTACAAAACAAAAGAATTAAAAATTAATTCGTGAAAAATAATGATAATAATGACAATTAGTGCATGACTTATAAGTATCGAAATTTAAAATATAAACAAATTTGTTCAGTACAAAGGTTATAAACTCTATGTATTCTACTGAAATCAATCTTTGAACACACCAAAGTGCATAGAATATTCTATGCTCTTTGGGATAAATTTCTTTCTTTCTCGAGTGTGGTCTATCTGTATTCTTCAAATGATTTTGAACCTTTTTGATATTCTCACTATTTTTGTTAGAGTATTATTATTAACAAAGAGTATCTTAAATAGATAGACTGGCTATGCCAGGTATTGCCTACAGCGTGATTGTCATCCACACTCCTCTAGGATCAACTCGCTCGTAGTTTCCTAAAAGACGATGTAAAACAGCGCTTTTTTGAGTCCCCTAAACAAAAGACAAATAAAATAAAAATATTTTTGTTACACCATAGCTTAGTATTAAAGAGTGAAGGCTTTCCCGGTGAATTTGATTCGAATATAATTCTCGGGTTGAAACCCGAGAATTATATTTGAATCATAGCTTAGTATTTTCAAATATGTAATGTACAAATATAATTTAACGGAAGTGTAAGAAAAGTGACCAACACGATCAATATTGCGAGTTGGATGCGAAGTTATACCAAATAGAATGCGAGTTAGGAGAAGAGCAATTTGGTTTTAACAAGAATGTAGGGCAAGAGAAGCAATATTACTTCTGCAACTAATTTTAGAAGACAGAATTAGAATAAACAGGCCTGCGTTCATAGCATTTGTAGATTTAAAAAGAGCGTTTGATAATGTTAACTGGACCATACTATTAGGGATTTTGAAGATGACAGAATAAAATATCGAGAACGAAGAGTTATCCATAACATCTACAGAAGGCAGTCAGCAGTAATTAGAATTGAAGCTCTGAAAGGAAACCAGAAATCAAGAAAGAAATAAGACAAGGATACAATCCGTCGTACGTGACATTTAATTAATATATAAGAATAGGCGATGAAGAAAGTTAAAAATGAACATGGAAAGAGAATCTCAATGCAAAGAGAAGAAATAGAAACCCTGGTTTGCTAATGATATTGTGGTATTAGGAGAGTCATAAGAAGAATTGGAAACCATAATAAAAGGCATGAAGGCGATCCTGGAGGAAGAGTACAACATTAGGATTAATAGAGTGAAAACCAAGGTGATGTAGTATAGTAAATAGTGGAATAACAAAGGCTGTTAGATGGGAAGGGATATTTTGAAGGAAGTTAAGAAATTCTGATACTTCGGAAGCATAACAACTGGAATGGTAAAAGTATCGTAGACATAAAGATTAGGATGGCACAGGCAAGGAAGGCTTTCGCACAAAAAGAGGAATTTACTTACGGCTAATATAAGTATGAATATTAGGAAATCATTATTAAAAATGTTCGTAATGGTGTGTGACGTTATATGGGTGCGAAACGTGGACGTTAGGAGTTGCAGAAAGGAAAAGATAGAAGCTGTCGAAATGTGGTGCTATAGGAGAATGCTGAATACCAGATGAGTGGATAGGTAACTAACCAGGAGGTGATAAGCAAAATAGGGGAAAAGAGAACAATTTGCTGGACTTTGACCAAGAGAAGGGATAGATTAATAGACGTTGTTTGGTCTTGTAAAATTATCATTAGAGGGAAATGTGAGGGTAAAAAAAAGAGGGTTGCCTTGGATGGAATACGATAAGGTGATTAATGAGGATGTGGGATTTGGTAGCTATGTAGAAATGAAGAGGCTTGCACAGGGTAGTTTAGATGGGGGGTTCCATCAGACCAGTTTTTGGGCTGATTACCACCACCACAACAACAACATTACTAGTGTAAATTTAGGTCACGAAAATGACTTACAGACTTGAGCATTTATTTTGTATTCATTATAGTGTGAGGTGTAATTTAAGAATTTATTTTTGTTTATAGTTAGAGACCATTACACAATGTTAGCAACGGAGTCGTTATTTTATCTTCCAAAAATAAATTATTTATACTTCTTCGTAGCAATTGTTCTCTAAAAACACATTCACGTATGTTTCCGGTAGTAGGAGTGAAGCCTCCGGTCTCGTGTCGCGTCGGATAGGTTGACGTTTAAGAGCAACATTCGCCCGAGGATTTAATTGTTTGTAAAACAATACGAGGTAAGTAGGGAAGAGGTAGAGCGCGCGCAGCAGCTGTTGGCGCGCTGATTATAACTTAGCGAGCGAGGACGGACGACGACAGTGCTCTGCAAAGTGTTTAATTGTCGCCCGGCGGGAGTGTTCCTTTGCAGCGCCCAGCTCCGCTTTTGCTATGCTTTGTCCGCATGTCGGCCTTCTGAACAAAGGATCCGCACAATAGTGCGCCAATGCCGCTATTGTGGCGCCCCGCTCGCTTTTCGATTTAACTCCTCGCTCGCCGCAGAATAGCTCATGTTACCACAACTTTTTTTTTATCGAAACTTGGAAGCATTTTATCCCCTTCGCTAATTCCCGTGAATTCAAATTAGTTATAAATAAAGAGCTTTACAATTTTTAAATAACTGTCATTTCTGTATATTTTTCTTTTGATCCATAAATTACAGATGCAAGGCTGTTGATTGTTTTCTGAACCTTCCTTTGATCCAGCGAGAGGTCGGTACAAATGATATTTATTCAACTAGCTGGGTGCTCGGCATTGCCCGGGAACTCATTTGTATTAGTCCGCTACAGTAGTGATTCCCAAACTGTGTTTTACAACATTCAGTAGAGTGAAAGATTTCACAGAAGAATTAAAAATCCTTTGACGTGTATTTACGATCCTTTTTTATAGAAAAATATACGCCTGTATTTTTTTTTAAAAGGAGAGAAATCAAAATGGAAAAATCACAGATACAGTAGAAAATTCAATCTATTCCTACAACGTTTCGTTTGGAAAATACTTTCACGCAGTTAATAACTCTTTATGTCTACTATACTTCTACCATGCCTAGTAATTATGCTGCCCAATTAGCAGAATTCCTTCATTTCCTTGAATGAATTAATTGAATTTATTAATACTGCAATTGAGTAGCACTCTGTGGCAGTTACAAAAAATAAACTTAAAAATAAAAAATGTTACACTAATATAATATAAATTAAATCCTAACAAAAAAAGTTAAAAAGTTCCCATTATTCATATATTGTTTCGTCGCACTACACTACACTTCCTAATTCTTCCCTGAAACACGTTACTATTGGCAGGGAATGTTTCGAAAACTTCTGCAGGTAAATTGTTCCAATCCCTTACAGTCCGATTTAAAAATGAAAATTTCCCAACGTCAGTTTTAAAGCTACACTGCCCAATTTTACAATGATGATCCCCTCTACTGAAATAATTTACTTCTAAAAACTTTGATGCAATATCTTCCCAGGATTGTTGGCCTGCGTATGCTTTAAAAAGAGCCCCGAGACGTAAATTTTGTCGTCGTTTTTCTAACATATCCCACCCTAATTGACGAACCTTCTCGTTTCCGTGACCAGGACACCGCTTAACAAATTTTGCCGCCCCCCTCTGTACCCTTTCCAGTGCCTCGACCTGATATTTTCGGAACGGATCCCAACAAATACAGCCGTATTCTATTACTGGACGCACGAGTGATTTGTATGCAAGTTCCCGTGTTTCACAGTTTGCTTTTTTTAAAATCCGCATGACGAAATGAAGTGCCTTCCATGCTTTCCTAGTCACATGGTCTATTTGATATTCCCAACCCGTATTACTGCTCAAGTATATACCCAAATACTTACAGTTACTTTCTTGTACTATTTCATTACCGCTGAGCTTATAATTAAGTACTATTTCTACGCGACGCCTACAAAAGTTTATTGCCTTGCTCTTGTTACAATTTATTTTCATTTTATTAACAAGTGCCCAATCTATTATTGTGTCTAAATCTTTTCGTAGAATTTCTTCATCGATCACGGTTTTTATTTTCCCATATATTACGCAGTCGTCAGCAAAAATATTTCTTCCCAATCTAACAGCTTTTGTTATTCCACTATTTCCCACTCTGCACTCCATAACATACTTATGCATATTGACACCTGGTCATATATATTTTTTACTTTAATTTTTCCTACGTTTTGTGTTTGTGGTTTATCACTCACGCCAACCCTAATTGTTCTTCTTCAGGTTTATAGGAAATGTCCGAACCCAGCTTTGTTGCAGTTGATACTTTCGATTAAATTTCTACGCAGAATATTTTTTTTTCTCCGTGGCTCTACAGCCTATTGAAGGCCTGGGCCTACCGAGTCGACTGCGGACTGTCATTTTGCATGACACATTCCGAATTTAGAGTGATACGTGGTCAGCATATCGATCCTCCAACAGTCTTAATCCCGGTCTTGTCGACCATGACGACACAAACATCCAAGCCCATGCCAGGATTCGAGCCCGGGACCTCTGGGTTGTGAGGCAGCAACTAGAGGCTAGCCACTACACCACATGAGGTCGGCACGCAGAATATAGGAACATTAAAGTATAGCAACAAACACACACACATACATACATACATACTTCCTCTTTTATTATAGAGATCTGATTTTTTCCTTTAATTGGCTCCTTCCTTATCTAACTACATTTTACAAACAGTCTGCATCAGTCCATGACACGGGAACTCATTAGCAACTACGAATAATCACAGTAATTCCCAATCTCGGAGTATATTTTTGTATTTGACTGTCTATAGTCCTGGTAGCGGTGTTTCAATCTAAAAGTAGTGGGGATGAAGATGCGTGACTAACCTCACGTGTTGTTTCTTTAGACTTCCAAACTAATGGCCAAAAACTTTACGGACTGAAAATCTTGGTATACGACCGTACACGACAATCGTATGGCAATGTAATTGGCTAGGCATAAATAATTAGAAATATATATTTTTTCAAATTTTTATTGAATTTTTTTGTTTGTTCTGGTATTCACTCCTAAGACTGATCTAATACAACCATGCTAACCTATTTTTCTGTAGCTTATTCGTTTCCGCATATCTAGCACAACCTACATACTCAATCTGCTTAGCGATTTCCGTCCTTGACCTCCCTCTTCCATCCTTACCCCACACACTTCGCTCTAAAGCTAATTTTACAAGAGCCTCATGTCTTAAAACGTGACCTATTAAACTATCCCATCTCTTGGTCAACGTCCTCCATATTATTCGCTCTTCCCCTATTCTGTTAAGAACTTCCTCGTTAGTGATTCTATCCTCCCATCTGATTTTCAGCATTTTGTTGAATTAATAGTACCATAAGAAAAGATTTGTGGTAACCCAAATAAATGTTTTAAAGTAATTCTCAGAGTCGAAAATCGGCGTATTAAATTAAAGAGGGAAAATTTTTTATTGTGTAATTACAATTATTTTTATTCTTAATGAGCTAGTCACAAAAATTTTCAGTAACTAATTAGGTTTGATTTCGTTGTATTTAATAGATAGACTGAATCTTTTGTTTTTTAAATTTAATTTCATATATCGAACAATTATTTGAAAAGAAGTGCTTCTGCAACACAATCCAGAAATTGTGTAATTATGGATATGAATTGTTTCAATCTAAATACGAGTGCATTAACAGAAACAAAATTAATTTTTAATTATACGTGCAAATCATAATCAATTTGTAATGTCATATGTATACAGAGTCGCCACTTGCGACTCGTAAATAGAAACATCATTATGAAGGCATTATTGTTTGTGAATCCATTACGATTGGTACTTTGTGTTTAGACAATTTAGAATTCATAGGAAACACTGACAACAGAGTACACGCATGTGCGAGTGTGTGTACATGTAAAACATTTCAAACAGACTTCATAGCGCAATCTGCGTTTGGACGATATGGATCGTTTATAAACATTCCAGTTGAATTTCAGAGCATATTGTCTGATGTTTATCCTTGGGAATTTGACGAGGACCGTTATTTATGGTTGCTCTCGATACAATTTAGTGACACCGTGTTTGACGTTCAGAACGGGGAAGTTTTTTTGCTAATAGTGTGTTATCAACGTAATTATTTAGCATTCCCGTTATGAGGAGGACGGGAAACCGAAACTTAAAACTTTTGGAAATTAGGTCAATCCATACGATGTTCTCCATAGACCACTAAACAAATAACGTAAAATATTTACTACGTCTGTCTCGTTGGTATCAGATGTAAAATAAGAAGCCAACTAATTTAACATCAAGTAACTAATAATAAAATAAATTTTATAGTTATAATTTTTGACATAACATTGAATACAAATAATTTAATTTACAAAATCAATTGTTTAGAATGCGATGCGTGTTCTATTGGCCAGACGTTCATTAGAACAAGTAATGAGCATAAGAAACACTTAAAAATTAATTTTAAAAATTACTCAGTCGTATCAATTTGCATTTATATAAATAACCACAATTTAACATTGTAAATGCTGAAATATTAGGTGAAGTAAAAAAAAATATCGTCCAAAAGTGATGAGTAAAATGTTGCATATATTATCAAACAATTCGGCTCGAAATGTCTAAATATATACATTTAATACACTGAGAGAGATAGTATTAATCTCATTATCTGCGAGTATAATTAGTTATGTTTATGCAGCTGTTAAGTATAAAATAACATATTATTTAAGTAAAAATAAAATTTTAGTTAATTTTAAGAATTTTCACGCTAAACAACAATTTAATCATCTCGTTAGACAGGCCATGTGAGTTCATAATCTATCCTGTTGCAAGTTCAATATGTATTTAGGGTAGGACCTTTACGGCCTGAAATGGGGGGAAGGAAGGATCCTAAATCTTCGAAAGGTCAAAAAAATATTGCTAGGCTAAATACTTTAAAATCTCATGGCAATTGGATGAATAGTATTGGAGCGCATAAGGGTCAAACATTATAACTCCCGTTATGTTTGAACAGGCCAGGTATATAAGCGTTGCTGCGCCTCTAACAGCATCAATTAGAGGTAAGCAGGAGGATATCCTGCTGGGAAATGAGTGAGAGCCAGGTGGAGGTTGACTTCCTCCTTCCTGGTTTTCCTCTTTCCCTCCCCCCTTGGTCCATGACCAAGGTAGCTAATCTAAGACTCCTGCAGGCTGAGACGACCTTGGGAAGTTTGAGAGGTGTATGTACGGGGTCGAAGACCTTCGGCATACGGTAAGAGTTGTTCGCTGATCCTATTGGACCAGTCGGCCACCTGCCTCTCAATACTGAACACGACATGGAGGCGGGTTTGTTGCGTTCCCACAGCAATCTAGTCTCCCGTCATCAGAAGGGCGCAGAAGTAGTACCCACTAGCCCGACCTACCTGATGCAGGTTTTCTAGGGTTTTTCCCTGCATCACATTTAGGTGAAACACCGGGTAGGATCCTTACACTATAGCCTGGGGGCCCTAGTCAACCTTGGGTTACCTTGCTCTACCTTCCACATCCCCCCTTTTCAAGTCCCTTCCTATGCTATTAAAGGGGAGTTGCCTGCTTCAGGATCACCCTCATGTAGCCTGTTACCAAAAAAAAATCTAACATGGTCTAATATTTATCTACATAAAATCAAAGATCTTCATTCCTCTAAACTAAATCGGAGAACACTCGTAGTTGTTGGTAACGTGAATTATTCCGTACTCTAATCATTCAGGAAAAGAATGGAAAGGTTTGCTACAACACATTTCAGAGTAAAGTATATGTTTTTGCGGTAAAGAATTTTAAATGTAATCCAAAGATCTGAAGCAGGTATAATGCAAGGTTTCATTTCTTTGAATAAAACTAGTACGGTTGGTGAAGGGTACTGTACAAAAAAATTCAAATCAACATTCTAGGGAATATCTTTGTGGTTACTGCCATATCGGTCGTGTACGCGGTGAAAACAGTAGCAGCCAAACAGCATTGCATATATTTTTTACGAAGTTATTTCTATCCGTTACGAGAGGGGCGGTGCTGTAATCTTCCACGAGTCACAACTTTGCGCATTTGGCCTAATTTACAGCAACGTACAGTTGGCTGCCTTGGGGAATAAAACTTGTTGCATAGTTGCTACCAAAGTAGCTCATTTCATCTGGATATATAGGCGACGACGAAAATAAGGAAATTGTATTTTTCTGTCAACGCCAGTGCAAAGTAAACTAGTCATAGACATTTTACACACAATAAATGAGTTATTTAGTAAACTAGTCTCAGACATTTTACACACAATAAATGAGTTATTTAGTGTTTAATATTAACGTATTGCCAATTTAAATATTCGTTAAGTAGGGCATAGAATGTTTTGAGGTTTTGACGACTTCATCAATAAATCAGTCAGGTCATGGTGGGAGTTTGACAAACATCCCGAGAACTGAAAAGTTCCGGAGCAATAATTACACGGAGCTCCAAGGAAATCATTTATTAAAGACAGACTTTTTCTACAAAATCCACAAACTTTAAAGATATACACTAGTAATTCAATTCAGTGTGAACTGGTGTTCTCGGGTAAAAACGGAATGTATACGTCAATGATTAATGTTAATCATATAACAAATGCCTACCTTGTAAATTAAAATGTTGGACTTAGTTAAAAAATTCAGGATCCAAGTGATGAGGCTTAATGGATCTGCGAAACGTGGTGTACGAGGGTAGTCCCAGAAGTACCCGACCTGACGGATAGATGGCGGATGGCTTGGAAAAATGTTTTATATATTATCAACATCATAAATATTAAGCTTGAAGACGATGGATTGTTTGTGTCTTCTTTACAGACAGCAATAGTGAATGTTTTCAGAAATTTAGTAAAGATGAAAAAAATTGGTCAACGTTATGTGATACAATGCTTTCATTTGAAACGCCTCAGGTTAACGAATAACAATCAAGCTAGATTGTAATCTGGGCAATCTTCTCCTTCGTTTAGTAATGAGTTGCAAAGTTCAAAGAAAACAACGTAATGTCTATAAAACGCAGTGACCACGGCTGAAATGGAGACGAAAATCCACAAAACACTATTGGATGATCGTCGTCTGGAACTACGCGACCTAGCATTACAAGATAGAGGTTTCATAAAGTGCTGTATGTCACGTATGGAGTGACATGATCATGAGAAAGCTGAGCACAAGATGGAACAAAAACATGGATGCCGAGTGTTTGCAATTCTGGCGAGGTTTTGAGTTCATTCATAACCTTGACTGAAGCATGGGCCCATCACTTTACACTTGAGAAAAAGGAACAGTTAATGCCTTGGAGTGAAAGGACCAAAAAAAGCTAAGAAAGTTTGATCCACTGACAAGCAGGTTTTTAGGAAGCGGATGGAATAATTTTCACTGATTATCTCCGAAAAGGTAAAACAGTATTATGAGAACTTATTTCCGCGATTTAGTGATGATAAATAAGAATCGACCGCAATTAGCGAAAATGGTGTTGTTTCATCATGACAACTCATCAATTTACAAATACATCCATTATCCAGATGACCAAAATCAATGAGTTAAAAGTTGAAGAGGTTTCTTCACGCACCATTTTCTACAGATCTCTTTCGGGTTATTTTCTCTTTCCAAACATAAAAAAATGGCTTGGTGGTGAAAAAATTGGCAATGAAGAAGTGGATTCTGCGGTTAATGGCCACTTTGTGGAGCTCGATGACTTTACACAGTTTCGAAGCTATTGAACATCGCTGGGAACTATTTGTGGATCTAAAATGAGACTTCGTTGAGAAATAAAGGTCCAGAACTTTATTGACTACCCTCGTAACACAGAAATGTGTTTTTTTACGATTTTTCAAATTATTTTCTCGAAGTTAAAGCCTGTGGTGACTTTTGCAAATTTCGAGTTGAGGGAAGTACGCGTTCACGTGCCTAATTATGAAGTAACCCATCATTAGGCAAATTTAACTGGATGGTTTAGAACAGACCTCTGTAGCTTGTTTTGGGAGTCGACGACAACGAAACCGGTGCTTTGATTCAAGCTATGACTTGTACATACACTACGAATTTATAAATCACTATCATGAGAAATTTAAGATAGGTTTTTTTTGCATTAAAATTTAGATACAGTCTTGAATTCATCATCACCAACATCATCATTGACTCAACACCCCGGTGCGAGACTTGGCTTTCTTCAGAATCTCCTGCCATTCCTTCCTGTTCATGACTTCATCTTCCTACCTCAGTTTGGGTCGTCCAGTTCGTCTTTTCGCTTCTGGTTTAGCATTAAACACGACTTTACAAGTCCTGTTGTTGTTCATCCAAATTACGTTGCCCGCTCAGCACAGTCTGTCGATCCTAATAAATTTACCAATAAAATTTATGTCTCTCATAATTGAATCTCTTCGTCCAGTGATCTCCCTTCTTGACAACTCCAAAGATGTATCTTAAGATCCTCCTTTCAAAGATACCAAGTGCTTTCACATCTTCCCGTTTTAACATCCACGTCTCAGATGCACAAGGTAACACTGGTCTCACAAGCACCATGGGTTTCAGGACTATCCCACTAATATTAGCTAACAAATTTAGCAACATGCTTCCCTCTTATCCTCATCAGGCTAAAATACAAATATATCAAATTGTAGATGTAAATGCATATAGATATTACCTGCAGTCAAAGATAATGAAGATGAGATGAAATAACAATTTCAATCAGTAGGAATTGTTAGGGATGATTTTTACAATGTCGGGAATTTATATATGGTGTCTAATAATAGACGGATGAGAAACAGAGAAAACAGCAGTAACCCTCAGGATGAGTGAAAAACTATAGTTCAAACAGAAATGTAATGAGATAATATGCGTAATTTCGTAAGAAAGTATATGTAACTTTGTTCATGAAGATTCCGATTTTTCAAATCATTCCAGAAAAATTGCATTTTCAATAAAAACTCTTTTTCTTAGAAAGTTAAATTCTCCTGGTAAGTGCACTTCAACCGTTACGTCGCTTACTGGTTGCGTGTTGCGTGAAATTATTCTGCGTAATTTGTAACTCGTAATTAATGTACTTTTGCGTTCTCTTTTATTTCTTTAATCACGCACTGTTTATGAATGTGAATGATAAAGTGTGAGTTCCAGCCCCATCTGTTTAGAATAAAAAATATATTTGTGCATAATTTGCGCAATAGAACCAGTTCCTGTTCACCTTAGCGTCTAATATTTTTTTCTGGCGGAAGTAATATTTTGTATTTCCTTGTAGATTTTGGCTTATATTGTATGTTAATGACAATTTTCGTCGTTACATTCAAAATGAAAATAAACAGTAGCGGAAGAATGGAAAGCCTTTAGTTCCAAATGTTTGACTTACTCCATAAATAATTCCAAAATTCCTGAATGCGGTTCTGTTGTTGGATAAAAATACTAACGCGAATTATGGAGTCGTTTTAATGTATATCAGCCAACACTTTCTAGCACTAACCTTAACAAACCCCTCTAAAACATTTGCAATTTTTTTACAAATAGTGCGATTGATGAAATAAAATTTAATTTTAAGCCAGAGTATAAAATTATTATCTACCTGAATAAAAAGATAAAATACTTATATTTGAGCAAGCAGATTTCTAAATGTTGTGAGAAAAACTGAATTGATCACAGATGTAGAAAAAAAAGTAGAATTTAGAACCACAAACCAGCCACTAAATCTAATATCGCTTTTTTAATCCATCATTTTACGCAGAATGATTGTAATAAAGTCACAATATTTCATTAACAAGCAAACAAAAAAGATAAATCAAGAAACGAAATAGTTGAAATTCTTGAACTCTATGTCTTAATTTTAGAAGAGTTATAAAGAAACACTAATTCTGAAATAATAATCTTATATTAGTTAAAATTCTCTGTAGGCCTAATGTAATTTTTGATTCAATAATTTTATAAATTAACAAACACGTCGATCAATCTTGCACAGGCCCATCATTATTACGTGGTGATTTAACGATAAAAATATTACGTTTTGATAAATTTTCACAATCGTTCGTGTTTTAAAAATCTTTTTTCAGTACTGCAACTGGAGCAAAAAAGTAATGGAGTTTCGTAAAATAAACACATATAATAATAAAATACCGGTCGAAGGTATTAAATTGAAATTAATTTAAGAATATGGAAGGATTTTAATGTATATAGTAATTTATCTTTCTCATTATAGGAGTAATAAATTTGATAAAATATGAGAAATTGTGTTGCAAAAAGTGTTGATTATTTAAATGGTTTTAATTGAGAATTATTAATATTCTGGAAGTTATGTAACTATGAAAATTGCCAAATGCTTGAATAATCAAAATTTATAAAAGAAAATTTAAAAAATATATATTATTTTTATAATTGAGACTTATTTCAATCCTTTTGCTTCATAATATAAGTATTTACATTTGATTCAACTCTGCCTAATAATCAATTTTGGCGTAGTAACTCAAGATGAACGAAATTGCTCTTCCCTGGGAATAAATCGGGGAGTAATGCCTTATCAATAATTTTTCTGGCATTCAGATTATTCTTGAATAAATGATCCAATAACTTAAGAATTTTGTGGTAATGAATTGATCTGTTGTATGCAAACTTTGAATAACTTAAACTTGTTGAATTTCTGAAAGGGATTTAACTGACTGAAATATAATTAGAACCACTGCAAAGTGGTGTTGGCTTTAAAAGATTTGTTCTGACCACTCGAGCAAGTACTTGCAAAATAATATATAGCATCAATAAAATGTGAACAATGGAGTAAATGTTTTTCTTAGTTTGGAGGTAATGGTGCGCTTTTATGGAAGAAGTGGAAGCATTTCACGTACAGCTTGCAAATGAAAATTCACATGAAATTTATGGACTGAGCGTGTAGATTTACCGGTGGATAATGTAGGCAGGAGTCCAGTGTCCGTAGGTTCTCGTTTGTCTTTGGGAGTTGACGTGGCTTATCTGCTCTAGATGGATGCCTCGTGTTTCCTCACCTGTCACAGTGCGGCTGGTTCACTTCCACCTTTTCACTTGATCGATCATCGAATCACATCTAGCACGCTATCCTTTTCCAGCGTTTCACGCCTTTCATAAATTTATCACCTAGCGACCGAATGAAGCATGTATTTATTATGTACAGTCACTTTTCATACAGATAAATTATTATATCACACACAATTTATTAATGTAGTATTCCAAGTTCTTTAAACAAATGGCTAGTAAATCCATTTATAAAGCACATCGGAGGAGTATCAATGAAAGTCTATATACATAAAATATTCCAAGGATGATAAACTTTGAACAAAACCACAATTTGTAATTTCTCGAGATAACACTGTTGTTTCAACTGAATAAAAACGCCTCAGATTGTAGTAATGCTCGGCCGGAAAACAGTGTATACAAACCTTCCTTCAGCTGGGTTGAGTAAAAAATATTCTCAAATCTTTGACGCAAGTGTGGCTACCTTTCTCTACCTTCCTCATCCCCCCTTTTCAATTTCCTCCCTATGCTATTAAAGGGGAGCTGCCTGTTTCAGGATCACCCTCATGTAGCCTGTTAACACCCCCCCTAAAAAAAGGTGTCTCGTCTCCCGTCATTCGGAAGGGTGTGAGAATAGTACCCAATGCCCGACCTACCTTATGTAGGTTTTGTAGAGTTTTTCCTGCATCTCTTTTGGTTAAATACCGTGTAGGATCAAACTATAGCCCGGGGTCCCTAGTCAACCCTTGGCTACATTGCTCTACCTTCCACATCCCCCTTTTCCAATTCCCTTCCTACGCTATTAAATGGGAGTTGCCTGTTTCAGGATCACCCTCATGTAGCCTGTTAACAAAGATATATATATATATATATATATAGACATAACTCAGTGACTATCACAGTAAAACACTAAACAAAGTCTGTACCCAGAAATACATCTACAATTTCAGCGAATTTATTCACTGGTTTCGCATGTCAGAGAATTTTATCAATTTCCTTGAGAATCATAAAATAGTAGTTGACTTATATACAAACATATATTCTCATATATACATATTAGTAAATTGACATAGTATACCTTAATTTTATTTGTCAGCAACTCAGTCCCTCGTCAATAACAACTTGTATTCACATAGCCAGATCTTCATACATTCGTACAGTGCCATGCTAACTGTCTTGACTGCAGGGTTGTTTGTTGCCAGACACTATCAAAGTAATTGACTGCAATAAATATTTATTCGACTGAAAGATCAGCCTTATTGCCATTAAGAAATCCCCACCAATTCACCCCCTTCCTCCTCCGGGTGGTAGTCGAGTATTATCAACAAAGTGTTCGTTTTTGTGTCACAAAGAACATGCAAACAATATTTTATGAAAATTGAACTGCAATTTAAATCGCATGCCAGAATCATACTCGAAGACCCGCATAGCACCGATTTCGATACAGAACTTGACTGTTTCCTTTTTATTTTCATCTGACGCCCCCTCCACCCTTATCCTTATGAATACTGCTCTTCGAAGCTGGATGGGATTAAAATTATACTGAAACAAATTAATTGACTCAGGAATATATATTTGAATTGGTGGAGCCGTGTCTTACCCCAAGAATGTTTTTTTTCGGGGCGCCAAGAACACGTGTTCTTAATTTGTCTAAATTGTTCCATCCGTAAAAATATTATGAGAGAGTTTGTTGTACCCCCTTCCATCCGCTCTTATAGGATGACCCATAACTTGAATTTTTAATGTCAGAATTAAACTCAGTGGTTCACATTACACCGGTTTAGAATCCAATATCGATTTTTTTCTGGTTAATTTAATGACCCTCCACTCCCACCCTTAATAATATGGATTGGACTAATATTGTATGCTAACAGTATTGGAGAACGCATTATAGAATTAATTGACCCAGAAATGTATTCATATCATATATTGGCCGGATTTGCTTATTTAAAAATTTCCGCCCACTCTTACCCAGCCCCTATGGATGGTAGCCGAGTCTTACCATGGAATTGCTGACAAACAGTATATCTTACTTATTTCTGTCTCTATTTCTATGACAAGTCAATATAGAAGCTGACCATTCGATACCACAAACAGTTTTCGTTAGATCGGCAAATCGGGCGGGTGTGATGGAGTGCAGTAGAGGACGATAGTCTTTGAATCACATTACGCTCCTTCCGTCCATTGAATTAAACACATTAAAGCAGGTATGCACTTTTTTTAAAACTTTTATGACACCCAAAATATTTAAACTGCGAATTCCTTCAATTGACGTTTTATACAGATATAAAATCTTAGATACAAATTTTTAATACTTGAACGAAAAACAAATATATAAAATATTATAATAAATGTAGAAATGTGAACTATATGTTTTAGATGAATATGAACAAATATTGGGTAAAAATGTACTGGCATTAAATTGATAAATTTTAATGAAATATATTAAAATAAAACAACAAACTGTTAGTTAAAAATGTTGAAACAATTTTACATGAAAAATTTAACTTACAAATGAGATTATGTGGAGTGTAGGAAATATAGAAGAATTTTTTCATAGCCAGTGTCTACGTCTGTGATTTAGCGCCTGCGAAAAATCTCAAGTTCCAGGTATACTCTTGGCAAATCATTGAATTTTATGGTAGCCAGCCACACTGTGAGACCTGCTATTATTCTCAACTGGCAAACTGGGCTGGTTACGTTTAAAACGCATGCCGTCTATGTTTGTTTATGTAGCCGGTCACACTGTGCGATAAATCGTAGTTTGGCGTCTCCCACCACTGTCCAACAGTCACTACCCGATGTCTACCTTAGTACTCTACTCTTTCAGTATTATATGTTGCAGTCTTCTTGCGAGAATTTCTTTATAGTTTTTGTGCGACAATGCTTGATTTAGATACCTTCAAGTCATAGTCTCCTTTTTTGAGATAATTCTCTTAAACAATGGAGCGCATATTTATGTAGATAAATATTTTCGTTTTTTAATTATATTTTTAATTATTATGGAGGAATCACATTTTTCTAAAGCTACTCCTAAAATTATCTTCTCTGTACAGAAAATCTTCATGCCCGAATGAAGCATTTTGTTTTTTAGCTTGTGAAATAATTTCTTACGATGCACGGATAATTTTTACAATAAAAGAACAAGAAGTTTTACGAAATATATACCCTTATTACTTTCCATTTTAATTAATATTTATAGGTTTGTAACCATTTAATCAAATAAATCAAACTAGGTACTATTTTATTGTTGATTTATGTTGTCTACATTTAAGGCGAAGCCTTAGTCATCAAATAAACTTAAGAAAAGAACTGAAGGTTAATATCAATCCTAATAAATTTAATTGTTTCAGCTTTGTCTGCAATTAAAGTTTTTATAATCCTTTTAAATTGTATTTACTTACAAATAATTTCTGGAAAGTCGGAAAGGAAGAGCTATTTTGAGCATTAACCATGTTATTAAAATACATTTAAATAATTGAAATAGGTTGTTGAAAATAATGTTAAAGGGTAAGAGTAGTCACTGTTTTCTATTGAAAATTTCTGTTGTGTTTCACGACAGATTAATTTTCCTTTACGGGGCAAAAAATCCCATAGAGAAATTATTTAAATCGATTGATTTATTATTGAAATTAATTATAATCTTAATGGCACCAACAAAATGAAACGAAATTAATATATAAAGCATTAAATTTTTATATTCAATTCCACTTAATAATATTTATTATTCCCTGAAAAGAGAAACTTCGCTCTTACACGATCGTGGCGTAGAATATTTAAACAAAAATTGAGAAATAAATTTGTTTTTATTGTAATTGGGAGAATTATTTTATAATTGCCCGTTTTTATTCTTTATCTTAGACTTGTCTCAGAATTATTTTTCCGAAGTAAGCCTCTTATGACTTTCGCTGAGAATGTAGTTTCGGCATTCTTTACCTTTGAAGAACAGGATGAAACTTCAGGTATACGGAACGTAGGTTAAAGTTGAACAGGATTTAGTTACAATGGGTTGTACAATGCTTTCCCAACCTTACTGAGATGAAATGTGTATTGCAGTTACATACGAACTATCTTTCTGGATGAGTTGACTAATCTGATATTTAAATGACCGTGGGAAATCCCAGTAGATGATTTGACTGTTCTGCGTGTCAAGTCCATTATCGACACACTCCTCGATTGCACAATCGATCCCACTCTGCAGGTGTCTCGCAAGCCGTCACTTCGCAGAGGTTCTCCGCCTGTTAATGGAGACCTCAATAACAAACCGTACTGTCACTTCCGGGGATAAAAGTAAGTAGTAATTTCTGCTCAGCACAATCAATTTCAATCTTAGTAAGAACAAATATTTTTACCCTAGAGATATTTTAATTAAATTATTCCTATACCACGGGATGCTGGACAATTCAATATATTGAAATTGAAGCTCATTGATAGCTTACAGTAAATGAGCTTCAATTGAAGCATTCCACTCTCAAAACGAAAAATAATAAATATACTAAGATTGAATCTTACCCTAATTTGGTGGGTTTTGAAAATAAAAATATTAAAAATAAATATATATGTTAGGATGGAGTCTTACACTAATTTGGTGGGCTTTGGAATTGAGCGTTATTATTGATAAAAATATTAAAAACACCACCTCTCAGCTAATATAAAATATTGGCACCAAAGAGTGATTTGTAAGTTGAAATGTATATGTGCCACAGATTTGAGGACAGAGGCTAAATTGTATTTTTCTTTCTTTCTTTCTCCTTGACTCTACAGCCCATTGAGGGTCTGGGCCTACCGAGTCGACTGCGGACTGTCATCTTGCATGACACATTCCGAGTTTGGAGTGACACGTGGTCAGCGTACCGATCCTCCAACAGCCATAAATTGTAATACCATGTAGGAAATTTCACTAATGCGTAATTCATGTGAATGATAATTTAATAATTTTTCGACCTCGGTGTTTATGCATTCAGGTCATTAAAAAATATATCAGAGTATTTATTTCTTATCAAATTATCTGGAGTAATTGATTATTGCATCTGAAGAGGTACCAATGGAAGAGACTTGTTACTGTCATTAACTACTAAAGGTTTCATATTAAATTTTATTTCTGACTAATTTGGCTGTTGTTCTCATTTATTCTGAAGTCGTTTATGGGAGGAATATAAGCGTAATTTTGCCCAAAAATTATCGACCCCCTATTAGGATTTGTAGGACGATTCTCACCTGTTGCAGATTGCCTCAAGTATTTCTGTCGTTCGGCAGCAACGATTTTTAATTATATAAAATTTAAAAATACCACTATATTGGACTCGTTCTTAACAAAAAAAAAGATCAACCACACATGCGACAGTTCAACTATGCACCATTTGAAAAGAAGCGCTCCAGAAGCGGGAGTAGTGTATGTAATAATGAGGGATCAACCCTTAAGAGAATTATAGTAAATGGATGAGGTTTAATACATTATTATTTCCCGACCAAAAGTTTAATATTTATTGTAAGACCTTGTGCATACATTCTGATTTCCGGCTCGTTTTCAAACAACAACAGAATTACAAAACTGTGATCGTAGAATTTGCTTAACTGTTTTTCAGTCGTAAAGTACCTCTGGGTCTATGTAGTCAGTGAAGTGAAACTGATATGGGGCGTCATTTTTTAGTAATTATTCAGATGAGGTACACGACAGACTAGAATACATTTCTTTTCTTCTACATGAGTGAGATACATTTGGTTGCCAGTGAGAGTTCTGTGGCTTCAGAAGACAGATAGATCGCTGACACTTGGGATACAAGGAACATCCATCAGGCTGTTCTCTCCAGAATCGGGCTATCTATGCAACAAGCTATGCTCCATTACGCTATACAAACATTAATGAGCAAACAGTGATTGGGGAGGGGGAGGAAATACATAGCGACAACCACGTTGTGTGTGTTTGGTTGGTCACCAGGTTGACGTCTACTAATGGGGCCCGCAGGGAATCACGTGACCCTTGACAAACTCAAATTCACCAACCAACTGTCCTTAGAGAAATTCCATTAAGACTAATTTCTAATTAAATATTAGTCTACAATATTTTAGCCGCTGGAATAAGAAAGACTGGAGTAAAGGAAGGATTAAAATAGACGATTAAACACAAAGGTATGATTGAATTAAATTCTAAATGGACGCAAAATTAAAAGAACAGCTACAAACAAATCATGAATTAAATAAAAATTATTATGTAATTTACTAAAGTGATTATGTTTTATTGGATATTTAAGTCATGACTGAGACACTTGATAGGTCACGATAATACATTTACATTTAATAAAATACATATTACTATCTTGGTGCTCGGCAATACCTGGGATTTTATTTATATTAGCTCACTGCAGTATTTTTTTTTAGATAAAAACCTACATGAGGGTTATCCTTAAACAGGCCAAAGGGAATAGAAAATGGGCGATGTGAAAGGTAGAATATGGTAGCCAAGGGTTGACTAGAGCCCCCGGGGTATGTTTTACGGATCCTACCCGGTGTTTCACATAAAAGAGACACAGGGAAATTCCTACAAATCCTGCAACAGGTAGGTTTGGCTATTGGGTACTATTCTCACACACCCTTCCGATTGACGGGAGACTAGTTTTCTGTGGGGTCGCAGCATTTCCTTCTCAGTGTCTCAACAATTAAGTTATGCACATAAGCTATTAAATATGATATTTTATAAAATGAAGTTTAACGACCAATACACAGAAATACCAGGTTTATATTTAATTCCTATAACGTTTCGTCCTTACCTATTTAGGTAAATTTCTTCAGAACGTTAAATTTTAAAGTGTTGTAGTTAAATATTAATTTATACAAAAAATAGAGATTCGTATATATACATATATATAATATTCCTACAGGACTAAAATAAAAACATGACTTGTCTGAGTATTAGTCGTTTAATTTAAATTTATATATTTCTATTGAAAATCAGACGTTCAGCGATATATATTTATTTATAATTCTCCTTGTCAATGCCGTAATGTTTTGGTTTTTGCCATGCCCATGCTGAAAGATCTCGTATGCGCTAAGTATTGTACTGCACACCTAGGTTTACAAAGGTGCTGGTAAATAAAGCGGACATTATTGTTTATAAAATTGTAATCTTTGAATACTCTGGGCATCTTCCATTAGTTATACTCGCCGGATATTTGTAGTAAACAAACGAATGCCATTGTTTATTCTCCTCAGTAATTGTATCAGATATTGAAAATATCAGCTTTACGTAAGACTACTGGATTCCATTAATGATACAATTTAAATTAGTAGGAATTAATTAAAGATTATTTCAGAATACATTTGGAATTTTAGATATTGCGCTATAGTTTATTAAATAATAAATTTGATCCAGTAGTATGTGGAGCGCTGATGCTTTCATCACGGGCGTTATAGTGACTAACTTCCCTGCGCTTGCTCTAATTGGAAGACTGGGATGTGACGCAGGAACTGGTAATAAGCCAACTGTAAGATGGAAAGGGTAGTGGTGGAGAGAGAAGGGTTCGTTCTTTCTCTTGATGAACGGCTTTTAATATGCACCGAGTCCGCGCAAACCGCAGAAAAGAAAATTGCTGGAATTTATGCAAGCAATAAATTTAGTACCACAAGGCTTACAGCGGCCGGTCCTCTTTAAAAACTTAAATATGTAAGCCATTCGCCTCGACTCCTTCCCTCGGGCTACATAATTGAAGAATCATACGTGATCCTCCAGAGACTCCCCTTCCTCCCTCACTCGCGCTGACATAGTTTCCTCTGGCCGAGGAATTTCAGGACTCATCCAGTCTGCAACATTAACCAAGCACGAAATCGTATTGCCTCCACTAAAATGAAAGGAGAAAACTCCCTCCTCGCCTGCGCGATTTTCATCCGTAATGCTCCGAGGTTTCACTTCCACTCTCAGCGTATTTCTTTCAAGATTAAATAAGGTATTACGGCATCCTCTAAAATAACTTCTTCATTCTTCTCTTTTCTCCTTCTCACATAAATTAAATAACTTAACGCAGATTGAAAAGGTTTGGTTTCTGATGTTGGTGAAGTCTTGATTCCACGAGAAAATATTGAATTTAAAATATTTTATACCATCATAATGTAAATCTGTTTCCTTATATTTAGCACAAATTACTCAGTTAAATGAAGAAATAGTTCTTTGATGTGTGAAGATTCACCTTGATGCAAACTATCCATTGAAATTTAAGATAATATAAAAATAAAGGCACCGCTTTTAATGCACGTGTTTATAAAAATTGTAATAAGTTAATTGTATAATAAGTAAAAGAACACATATCGATACGTTTTGATTTATTCAGCAACGCGTTCCATTATCGTAGGAACCAAATCAATATGAATAAAAGGTAATGTATTCTCCTTATTTGGGTAACAGGATAATGAGTTAAATAATTGTCTTTATTGCCTTTTTCCATAGGTTGTGGCAATTTGACTAAACGCCATGTCGTCTGTAGGAAATTTGATATATTCAATATCATAAGCGAACTATTATGAACTTGGGGATTTAGATTTTAATTTAAATAAAAATAAATTATTTCGTCAGATAAAATAGAAAAATAATTAAATTTATTAACAGAAAACAAAAACAAATTATAAAACTTAGGCTCCAATTCAAAAATTTACTAGCTCAGCTTCTAATTAATCTCATAAGGATCATTTTGTGGGGATTTTTGCAGCAGAACGACAGTGATGACACATTTCAGACAGTGGCAGAGACACGCACCTGCTTTTCTTTTGTGAATCGGCGGATTACTCCTCTCCTTTCGTAATAAAGTCTGCTTCCGCGTTCGTCAGGTGACTCTTTCCAGTGATGAATTCTGCCGCCGGTGCCTGGTCTTCTTTCTAGGAATTTTGGGCCCCGGATTACGTAGACGGGGCACCTTCTGTTTGCTGCCGTCTATCTTCTTTTCAGTTTGCCTCAAGATTAGATTGCAAACGTATCTCACTCTCAAGCGACTTCTTCCTAATTTCTGATGTTCATAGCCAAACTCCAAACTCTACCTCTCATCTCATCTCCACCTTCCTACTTCCATGTTCCATTCCCGAATGAATCAACTTCTATTCCACCACTGCCTTACTTATTCCTCCTTCAAACACCACGAACCCTCCAAACTTCTTCGTATTCAAATGTCCATGCCCGACTGCCGTGATGCTGATCAAACACCAAGCACCCTCCAGACTTCTTCTGTTGCTAAACTGCTCCATATTCTGCCACTTCATCTCTCCAGCTCAACTTCCATGCCTGCCACCATGATGTGCATGGTGGATCACATGACCCTCAGCCTCTAATTAAAATCCCGCTTGGTCCGCGGTTTCTCTCCCAAATTTCTGGGAGGTGACGGAGTCAAAGAACTTGACTTAGGTACCAGATTTTAAGTCGTCAAACGGTCGATCTGTCACGTTCGGGACTCCGATGTCCGCCTATCTGGCACCTCGATGTTAACTTGTACTGAGTGTCTCCAATATGGGGAATTCTTCACTCAGTGACGAAATAAATTGGCGATTGCCACATACACTTATTACTGAACATTAATTTATTTAAAATAATACGTATGCTTAAACAAGAAAGGTGGAAAAATAACATGTATTTTTATTTGCTGTCGTTGTCTTCGTCCTTTTTTTTATCTGGGTTCAACATTTTTTAAATAATAAATGAATAAACTATTCTGGATGGTCTTATGTTAATTTCATTTTCTTTTTGTTATTGTATGTTGAATTTATTAGTAACTGGAATGCTCTGTGACTGAACCTGAGTATGTATTAACAAATGATTGCGAATTCATCTCAGCATGCCTTAGTTTTAATGGAGACCATAGCTGTTAAGTGGCTGCCCCTGACCCATGGGATAAATCAACGTAGGCAACCAGGCAGGCTCTTCCCATTGCTGCCAATTTCCTGTATGGAATGGATTATCCGGAAGAGCAACCGATCACGTCCGGCCACATGCATTACTACCGTAATCTAATTAAACATTAATACCGGGGGAATCTGTGATGTTCCAGTTCAGCGTGGATTCACGTATCCCTGTTTCGGATGTAGCAACTTTCATTTAATACCGAAAAAGGTTGCTCGTAATTCCCTCACCGGTTCACTTTATTTTAATGTACAGCGACTGATAAATGTGAAAATTTCGTTACGTGAATATCTATATAAACGACTGTAAGATTACAACATAGTTTTCTGACTTTCAAACCTTCTTGTCTTTATTCATTACTTCTGCTAACATAGCAAGAGCCTATGCTCTACCCAAAATTCATAAACTCATTTTATCTTAGAGTTATAGTAGCTTCAACAAATAGTTCCCTCATTAAAATTTCTACTTTTTTATAACTTGTTAAAAAAAGTCTTAATTGTGAAGTTCATTAATCTGTTAAAAGTTAATTACAATTAGTAGAGAACTTACTAAATTTAAATGTACCTAATGACCATATTTTAGTTTCTTTAGATGTTGTTACCCTATTCAACTCTTTACCTAAAGAATTAATTATAGAAAGTTTCAAAAAACGATGGGAAAACATTTTTTCTGGTTTTACTAGCATTCTTTTGTCTGATATGCTTGTTTTATTTAATTTAATTTTGAACTTCACTTATTTTTCATTTAATAATTCTCATTATCACTAAATAAGTGGATCTACAATGGGAAATCCTTTGTCCTCTTTCTTTGCAGAGATTGTCGTGAGAGATTTTGAAGCCTTATGTATCTCATTATTATATTTTAAACCATTAACATTCCAGAAACTAAATTAGATAATTTTATCCAAACTTTCAATAGTTATCATCGAAATTTAAATTTTACTTATGAAATAAAACACAATAACTCTATTAATTATATCGCTGTTCTGATAAGGATTTTAAATAAAAAAAATTATTACCAATTGGTATTTAATCTCTACACATACTGGAAGAGTTCTTAATTATATGTCCAAACACCCCATTGCTCAAAAGAAAACCATGGTTTATAATCTGGTAGTTAAGTCTGTTAAGTTGTCACATCACAAATACCACTGTGAAAATCTAAATAAATTTACCAATATTCTGTTACTAAATTCAATAAATTCCATCAACAAATATTTCAAAATTATATTGAATAAAATCATGTATTGCGACAATATTTTATGTGCTAAAAAGATTAATAACAGAAAACTAATTTAATTTTACCTTGTATAGCTAACATACAATATAAACTAATTGACTTGTTTCATAATTACGGTGTAGATGTTGATTATAAATCAATAAATAATTTAAATTTCGTTCAAAATATTAAAGACAAAATTAACTTTCTGGAAAGACAGAATGTTATCTACAGATTGTAATGCATTGTATATAAGACAAACTAAAAGAGCTTTAAAAACTCTCATTATAGAACATAAAAACATCAAATTAGACATTCAAAAGTATACACTTGTGTCCAAACCCATACATATCATTAATCCTAATTTCGATTGGCAAAATGCGGAAATTTTAGACTTTTTAATAAATACATACATATATAAGGTTTTCAATAAGGGCAGGTTGATGTTGAAATGGAATAAAACCAGATGTATGTACAGTATTAAAAAAATAATTGAAAGGGCATACATGGACCTTTCAAATATAAAAAGAATATAAAAACATAGACCCGCCCTTATTGAAGAACACTATATGTTGAAATCTCCGACTTAACAGCCTTATAAAAAATTAATTTTATGCAATTGACGTTCCTATTTTGTTTTTCTGTGATTTTAAAAATTTATCTATTTATAATTGACTTAATTCAAATATAAGTTGTGCCGTTTGAAACACGATGTGGTTATTTAAGTATATAATTAGATAAAAATGCATCCCTCGGTGAATAGTCTTTTTCAAATCAGTTACAAACAGCTTAAACATTTATTGTGGATAATTGTAAACTCTAATATGGAAATCACTTTAAAAAAGAAGGAACGCAAGCATTTGAGTTTTTGAAAAGCAAAATAACAGACTAAAGAGCCTAATATTGTGGTTAACGTGAGCCGTTTAAATTAGACAATGTCAATTAGATAGCTACATCCTGAAAGACCGTAGATAAAATAGTCTAACAAATCAAGAAACATTCGTAAATTTGTTTATTCACTTACGTAACACAGAAATGTGCATTGGAACCTAGATTCATTATGAAGTGAATGTAATTTATTAAAATACGTTTTCGTAATAAAACTTGGGAGAGTAGAGTGAAATAATAAATTTGACATTCGTCTTACCCCAAAAACTAGTGGTCAAATGTGAAACTTCACCAGTCTTTGTTAACTTAAATAAATTTTTGAAACAAAATATTCTTTAAACAGAAACCGATCTGTTGAAAATTTTAATTTTCCAGGAAGAAAAGACAATTTATAACTCGCGTATAATATTTTTATTCCACCAAAAATTTTATTATTAATTAGAAAAATTGAAAATAGCGGTTTACTTTAAATTAATCCATTTACTGAACAGGATTTCATATCTCATTTATCGTTATAGAGATTATTGGAGTGCTAATTGTAATTTAAAGGTAACAGCTTAACGCATATAAAAATATGAAAGCTATGGGGTAATTAGTTGCGTACTGACTGTTATTTGATACCTGTTAACTGTAAAATTAAAGTATTGTTGTTTTCACCAATTATTTGTTTTACAGACCCACCTCTAATTGAGGCTAAATTTATACAATAGTCACTTAACTCGTATAAATCAAATTTCATGCGTCTGGCTGACGTCGGTCACAAGGTTTGCCTCAACTGAAGCACATGATCTGCTTCAGTGACTGGCTAACGATCCTCAGCCCTTATTGCCGATGTCAGCAAAGTAACAAACAACCCAGGGGCATTTGCCAACCCGAAATCATCGGTTTAGTCCTTCCTGAGAGAGACTACAACACGTCAGAAACATTGACTTGAAGGATACTTGATGCACTTTTAAATAAATATATGTCTTAAAGAGTAGAGATTATTTACGATCTGGTGCACGATACATATAAACATATGCAGGCACCCTCATCTATTTTGTAAGGTTTATGTACTGAAGTCGAAAAACTTGAGTATACGATAATAGTTGTCCGGGCATCCTATTGGATTAGTCGGACAGCTGCCTCCTGTAACTGGTTGGACACGGAGAAGGAAATGATTAGCAACCCCACAGAAAACTCATCTTCCGTCATTCGGAAGGGCGTGAGAATAATACCCAAAAGCCCCATCTACCTGATGCAGGTTTTCTTTTAGGTGAAATTAAATATTTAATTATCAACGGCCTAGCTCAGGGTTAATTACTGTAGAGAAAAAGACTCATAGGTATTTTGTTCATGCCGGAGGAATCTGTTTTAATCTTTTTGGCTCTCTCGTGCAGGTGCTAGGCGATTTATTTCTTTCAGGAAAATCCTCGTGTTAGCGATCCCTTCCTCCCATATGGTGTTATGCGGCAGCGGAAACGGAGATTTCGTACCTTTGGTGTCTAGGACAAACCAGTCTTTTTTAGTTTCTGGCAAGCGCGTGATATTTGCATTCACGAAGAAGGGAAAATATCAGCGTTAACGTCCCTTAGTAAAGAAAGACCCTTGCCAGCAAGCAGATATGGTTTCTCCGCGACAGTTTGGCGCCTTTCGTAATCCTGGTTTTTCCACCGCTTGAATGCCTTTCTCCTAACAATATTACTGAATCTAATTCGTTCTAAATATGGATTAAATTGACGAGAGGTCCTACTGCGCTACAAGCTCTGGCAGGAGAAGGTATAAACTAAGAGGAAAAAGTAGCAGTAGAAATGTAGTTACGTTTATGTCTTTTATAAATAGATTTTAATTTATATGAACAAAGTAATGCATTCATTGTTATTATACGTTTTATATAATAAAGTTTCAGATAGAAAGGCATTAACATTATAGAACTATTCAGTTTTGTTAAAAGCTGATTATTTAAGTTCTCTTATTGTATATACACTAATGAAGAAATGGATATATGAATAATTGTAGGCTAAAAGCTTCCAAGTAACAGCTATAAATATATTACTGTGTGTACTGCATAAAATTAAAATAATTTGTTAAACAATTCAACCTAGGTTCCAATAAAAAACTAGTGACTTGAGCTCGTGAATTAAACATATGTGCACGAGTAATGTTTTTTTATTGTTCTTTGATCTAAAGAAACCATTACATTCTTATATGCATATAATGTAATAAAACTATTGAAAATTATGTAAATAGTTCCTAATGGAATACAACACATTATTTCACTAATTTTCGTACTTTTTGTATTATTTACAGGTATTGTGTCCTAATTTACAGAATTTACCGTTGAATGTGGAACCACTTCTTAAGACAAAGGCTCTTATTTTCTGCATCGCACAATATCACTCTTTTGCAATGCTAACAATTGAACAAGAAAAAGCAGGCATGACAAGTAAGTCAAATTTTATTTCTTCAAACTAATTAATGACACATATTTCAAAAAAATGGTTTAATAATACTTAGGTTTTATATTCACATATAGGACGTGTCTGCTAGGACATGAAACTAGCTTTTATTTAATTTCATGTTAACTAGAATCTTGGCAAATCTTCCTTTAAGAACTGAACTAGTTTTCATTGTAATCAGTACAAAACAAACTATTAATAATTTGAAAGGTAATGGAGCGTAACAGAGAGAAGGGAAAACATTTTACTGGGTCATAAACACGGAAAGTTAATGAGGTGGCTCAGTATTGAGGAAAGTGACTTCTAATTGTGTGGGTCGTTTTACAAATTTCCTGCGGCAGTCTCATAAACGTCATTGCGTATGCTCAAACCATAAATATTCCACAGCACTCTGCGTTTCGTACTGAAACGAAACGAGGTTCACCAATGTATTTGTATTATAATACGATATATATTTCTCTCATTACTGACTGTAGAACACATGAAATATTATTAGAATGAAAAATTTTACATTTTTAGGACAAACTATATTTGATGGTCAATAGTTTTATAATTTATAGATGCAGTAAAGGTTAAAGAAATTAGGGCAATGAACAAATTATCTTTAATAAGAAGAAAGTTTTTAGAATCAAGATTATTGAACAGTATCGCTCATAATGAGAAAGGCAAAATAATAATTATTAAACTATAATTAGCTAATTCCAGTTACCTAGCAGGAACAATATTAAACATTATAGACTGATTTCTTAAAAATTATAATATAATTATAAAAGTATAAAGTACTGTATTATGTTTCCTAAAGTTCCTCAAACATTCAATAGGGGGAATAAACTGTTAGTATTTCATTTAAATTCATTTCAGAAATTATTTATAATCTGTAAGTAATGATTCAAATTTGCGATTTCAGTTTCTTAATCTTCATCGTAGTTTTTTGACTTAAATATTTACAATAAATAAAAATACGGCCAGAAAAGTCAGCATTAAATATTACAAACAAAAGTGATGTTTTCGCTGCAGATTGTCCGCGACACCAAATTCTTCACATGTAAATTCAATAATCTTTTCATCTGAGGGAGTCAAGGAAAAATATGATGTATTGCTAAATTTTAAGGCTGAAGAGTCTCAAAATGGAGATGTTATATATATAGCTATATATTTAATGCTGACATTTTTGGCCGTCTTTTTATTTATTCTTAATCTTCAATTTGATCGAATTTAGAATGCTGCATTATTACGTTATAATTCGGTAATTTGTATAATTTAACCCTAAATTGCTTAAAATTTTAGATAAATACGCCAGATTTATTCCAGGCAAACAGTTCTCCTCTCAAAATCATCTATTTAAAAGCAAATCTTTTCGAACATCAATTTGCTGCCTTTATTGTTTGACTGTTAGACATAGAAAACAATGAAGATGAAAAAGATAAAATATTGTCGTTCTCTTATAATCAACCAACAGACAAAGTCCGTAAATATCCAATACAACCACAAGTAACAGATAAAATACCACAGATATTTCAATTAAATAAATAAAAATACATTCAGTAAAAAATTAATTGCTATGAAGTTAATGTAATCGATTTTTAAATATCAATTTAAGATCATAAAAAATGTAAGAAAGTTCTCTACCAAAACCTTCTTATTGAAAACTATAATTCTTAAAAAATATGTATGACGGATATCGCAAAGCCTTACATTTAATTTTATAAACTCCATTACTTTTGTTTTGTAGCTAAAATATGAGGCGATTGCTTGGAAGGTCATGACGACACTTTCGAAGATAAAAAGATATTCTCTCCTACAGAGTTTTATCATTCCTTTGGGTTTATATACTACACTATATTGAGGTTGGCCATAACGATTATTGATATTTATCTACAAATGATTTAAAGTAGGGAAAATATTTACAAAATTAAAGTGAATTAAGAAATAATATGGCTAGCTAAAGAAAGAATGAGGTCTCTTAAGCTCAGATTAAATCGTGGACGTCAAAGATTGATAAACTAGGCAGTCTACTGATCGTGAATCTTCGGCGTCGTCACACTGCAACAGTGGATCAACCACTTCTCGCCGTCGACTCCGCAGATCCTCCCTTTATCACCACTGCACGAGTAATACCAATATCTCACGATTAAGAGAAGAAGAATTTCCGTCTTCACAACCTAACGACTGTGCGCCATTTTGGTCGATCTCTCTGGACCACGAAATTCAATTCGACGAGGTATTCGCGTGCTACCCAGAAATTTTAACATTCTCACGGCCCGTTACATTCGGACTACAGGGATTAAAACGTATTTATAGTATTTACAGCTGTCGAAACGTCGTATAATTATTGTGATTTCATCCACGTCCAAGCCCGAGAAAATCTTTGTCATATAATTGAGTGTTATATTGCATTTGATTTATTAATATCTGAAAATTGTATATTACTCATACATAGGTTCTATTTATCCCTATCACAATTTCTTACTGCCACAAAATTATATGGAATATTGTTGTGTTTACTGCACAGATTGATTTGGAAATGAAGATGATAGTGGACACTAGAAACTGGATTCAATTCAGTTCTAGCGTTGGCGACAAATGAAAATTTAGAAATCCGATAAAATACCACTAAGTTCTCTTTGGTATTTAATGTGAAGCACGTGTGTCGGCGTTTGTGGAGGCAAGTTCGTTCTCGACAAGGTTTAAACATCCCCTTTGGGCGCCGTTTAAAACGCAATCTGTTTTGAAATGTTCCTACAATTCAGAAATCCAGGAAACCCCTCCCCTCTGAATCAACATTCATCGCTGACGTCAGAAGCTCTTTAAAACAAAATTACCCCAATTCTGGAGGTGGAATTAAGGCGGAAGGGCTGGGACTCGAGGAACTATTACAGATACTGCTAGCTGTGCAGGGTGTCATTAATTCGGGAAACGACCGCAACACTGCTGTAGCGGTCGAATTTCTGTTGCCGAGCAGGAAAAGGATGATGCTAGGGTTGAGTTCTGCAGCGGGGCTTTCGGAGAGGTGCACAAGTTGCTGCGGACATTCGAATTGCAAATAAGAGGTACTCCACCACCGTTCCTCCTGTGCAAATACGTAGCGATAATTAAATATTGGAATAAGAGGTTTTACGTTTGAATATGGAGAAACTGCCTCCGGTTCTGCCATCGAGCGGCTAATTTGCAAACTGGAATTGCAGGGGTCTTTGATTAAACACAGAGTCACAACGGATGAAAGTGCCTTTACTTCACTCGTTCGTTCCCTGATATTTCTGTTGCTTTGTTCTGTTCCGGAGGAAGAAATACCTACCTCCAAAACTTAAAGGATCTTTTGTTTTTAAGTTATTTGCATGAATAAATACATTTCGAGGACTTGATTTTTTTTACACAGTTCATTGCACATTACGAATTTCATACAAAATCAAACAATACATTTATAAAAACGTAAGTTAAGCAATGTGTTGCAAATTATGCAAACAGTTTCAAACAAACCAATTTACATACAGAAATTTTTTCCCCGATTCATTAAAAAATTTAAATAGACTTCTTTACTTTGTCAAATCTGTTCCAATGATTAATATTTCACGATTAAAAGAAATGCTCTCAAAGGAAACTCAGTATGTAAGGTTAAAAAACTGAATTCCTATCCTAAATAAGGACGTGTAGAATGTGATTCAGTAAATTGTAGCTGAGGCTGAGCTCGGGAATATTCACCGTGCATGCTAAACATTTTGAGATTGGATTAGTAAAAAGTAAAGAATACTTAAGATGAAGGTTTTAATGGTTCATCTGTTCTACATTCTCCTCCAACAGATTGTTTACACAAGGCTTGATTGTTTCCGTAGCTGTTTTAGGCAGTAAAAAGTGAAATTGAAATTAAAATTTTGTTTATTCTTCGAGGAGGCAATTAGACTAGCCAGGTATAGTTTATCAACTTCATCTCATATACACAGTAAATCATTCTGTAGTTTGGTAACCAAAATTCATTCAGGTTTATTCTAATGTATGTAAAGAAATATTAAAAATTTAAGAACTTTATTTGATATTTCAGACCAGTAAATATTATAAAAGAAAATATAATTATTGCAACAACAGTGAAATAAAAAAGCTGGTGATAATATAAAATCTTGAAATTTATATTAGCGTATTATGGTAAATTTTGAAGATATAAAAAAGTGTAATTATTCTAATTTTATGGTCATTTTTAAAATTTATTAGCAACTTAAATTTTAAAAATAAGTTAAACACAAAATTAAAAAAAGAAAACCTATATAATCTTATACATAAAATTAATTGTTATAAAATTCATGTAAAAAAGCTCTTCAAAATAGATTAAAATCATAAAACCTTGCGTCAAAATGTTGTTGCTATGCATAAATTGGAAGAATATTATGAATTTAATTGGGATGATATTAGTTTTTTTAGATTTTAGACAAAAAACTTAAACGGAATTTATAAAAAGAACAGTGAACACCCCAAATACGTATATGACGGCTTAAAACGGACTAATATTTATAGGTTTTTATTTTTTAAGATTATATATTTCATCAAACTTTTAAAAATATCATTTTATTTCACATTAAAATTAATATCATAGATTATGTTTGTTTATTTTTCGATAGGAAAACTTTGTTCTTAGATCAATAACGCGTTAATTTATATATTATATTCTATTTACGTATTTAAATTCTTGTTTTAATGAATTATAGTTATGTATCGTTATTTATTGTATTTCCTAAAAAATTCACATTTTTGAGTTTAATTGTCTAATGATTTAAGTTTGTGTAGTCTTATTTATTTTAATTTTCCATTATTTCACAATGTTAAGTTGAACGGTCTATAATACAGTTATCTTGAAACATATTTCGGCAGTATTTGCCCATATACAGAAGAAATTTACCTGACGAAGTGCGAAATGTGTGGATGAAACGCTGTAGAAAACTTAATTTGTCTGTGAATTGGTCGTCACTAATTTTATATTAAGTCAGATATAATTACTGCTATTCAAACTAGACAGCGAAAAATGGAAAAGGAACGAGGGAAAATACATGACCCTAAGGTTGCCCAATTCTAATATTTACAACACCTGCGCTCCTTCTCGGTCTCGTCTACTCACGTAGCTAATTAGTTATAAACAGTCTGTTGGTATATCCGCGGTACGATAAGAGGCGAAGCTGTATTTGGGTCGCTGCTTCCCAATATCTATTAGCTCCACTGAAGCGAGCAAATCAGATTACACGATACGGGTCGGTATTATCGTGTGCAAATAGCTTCCGGATGGCCACGACAGATATATTACCTAACTTGAAGAATGCCAAATCAGTTCTCTTAAAAACCATAAATTTTCTATTTGTCATACACAATTATGGATGAATTTTGCAATGATACCGTAGATACTTGATTTTATTAAATTTCAATAAGGAGAGAACACCACATGGCAGATATCGGGGAATCTACTAAGGTAAGTCGCGTCTGACTTCTCTGGAAAGACTAGAATGTTTATTTTTATAGATAAAAATAATATATTGGTTATGTTGTTCATTCCATGATATCAGCCTTGAAATTACAAAGCCAGACAGAATTTGTTTTAAAAAAAATAGTGCCACTACTTGACACATATAAATGTCATAAATAGAATTTAATAAAATAGACAAGGTAGAAAATATTATAGTGTGTAGATCCTTTCTTTAGAACTTCCTCAGTTGCAAATACAAACTTTTTATAAACCTAATAATTCAAAGAACTCTGTTTTTCAGGAATATGGTACTAATAATACAATTATATGAAGAATTATTGAACATAACAAAATTTTTCATAAAATTTAATGTGAATTTCAGATGCTTTTTACCTAAATCTCTTGCAGACAAAAGACGGGGGAAAGTCATATTACATATTGGTTAAGGTCCCGTGTGTAGCCTGTTAACCCCTCTTCCCTAAAAAAAGGGATGTGATTGGAATGCCGATGATGTTTTACGAAAATTTCGACTCTAAAATACTCGAGGGACTGTTGACTCATTCCATGAATATGTCAGATGTCATATAATGAGGTGTAATCCGTGAAAGAGAAAAAGAAAATGAATGAGAAGACGCTCATGAATGGCCTATTTGTTTCTGATTAGTGAAGTACAGTTTATTCAAACAAAACTGCAACTATCCTTCGATATATACTTCAGTAAATTATTCCCAGGTTTTAGGAAAGAAATTTGAAGTGAATTTAGAATCTGCTGTGGCTGTATTGTCAGATGTCCATAGACGACAAACCTCCCCGTTAATGGTGATAATCTTTCTTCCTCACACACGGGCAAAAATGTTTAGTTTTTTTCTTTTTAGTCATACTACAATATGTTGTTGTGGCATTCAGTCCTAAGACTGGTCTCATGAAACCCTCCATGCTAACCTATAGGGCAATATAAAATGTTCGATGTGATTCGTATAATTGAATTTTGTAATTTATGCCCGATATAAAAGGGTGATCTATAAATTACGGGAGTTAGTCAAATATAAACGAGAATTTTTTTAAAATAATTTTTTGAGAACGATAGAATTTCAAAATATTTTTCTACATAGTTTCCTTGAAGGAGGATCTGATTGGGAAACACAGTCTTTTGCTTCGATATGCAACTTTTGTTTCGTCCAGCAGTTGACAGAAATATTTGGAGTTCACTGTTCGGCGATCGTGGAGGAACTCAACCAAAAGAATGCCTTTGAAATCCCAAGACACCCTGGCAAAAACTTTCCCAGGAGACAATCGCGATTTGGCCTTTATTGGTGCAGCGTCACGTCTTAGTCGCCAATTTTTTCTTCACTGTTTCGATTGAGGCGTCTAGTGATGAACTCATCACTGACTGAAAACGACTTCTCTTTTGTCGGCATAACGGGCCAAAAGCCTATCCAAAACGGGCGTTTTATTCTGGTTAGGAAAAAGAAGCCGAGGAACCCATGGCTCTGAGATCTTTGAGAAGCAAAGCTCCTTTCTGATGATCAAATGTGCACTCCCGTGAGGTGCTGGTCTTCCTCCAAAAGCTCCCTTACTGCATGGATGTTATTTAGTGTGATGGTAGTTAGAGGGCGCTGATCATGACTCTGATATGCTACCATTTCCCGGCCTTCAAAAAAACTGTTGTGCCACTCGTACACGCGAGTTTTGAAGTGTCATCCCGTGTAGAGTTAAAATTTCTGAAGATCTCACTCCTTTTCTCGTCGAAATCTTTAAAATAATCCGTTTCGCAACGGTAGCAGGAACCTAATGCTCACTCATTGCTCTAGTATCGACTGAATGAGACTAACGTTGGCCAGTGGAGATTCCCAGGTGGAATTCGTGGTAAAACGACCGGACCCTCGTCTCTCCCACTCCGCTTGTTAAAAAGATTCCGTTTATATATGACTGGCCCTCGTATCACTATCCGCAGTAGTCCAAGCCATTTCCGCTTTTCCACTAACTTCCAAAGAAAATTAAAAAACCTAATCTAACTATAACACTTGTATATAAGATATAGGCTACGCAATTAAATATTTTTTCCAAATTATCGACAAAAATGTTTTGTTATATAAAGGATTAAGCATAGATAGGTGATATAACATTATGTATATATTTTTTGACCTCACAAAGTTACACTACAGAAGCAATGTTGTTATTCCCTGTCCTGCCTTATAATTAGAGCTGCGAGCTTTTCTTCGCCGCAGAGATGTGGCGACTCTCTTCTGTTCCGTTCTCCCCCTACAGCACATCTTCCACATAACATGCACTCTAGCCACCCGCGCACTCACACACAGGGAATATGTAACGACGCACGTCGAGTGCCGCTTAATCTAATTGTTTGACCGCATTGCTCTCTGCTCCGAGCTACTCATACTCCACGCGGCGCCCCGTACCAGAGTCGTCGTGTCGTCAAACAGCTTACATCAACCCCCCGACATACCCCGACAACCCTCGGAATCCACATTCCACCCGCGAGAGAGACGGAGCTCGCGAAAACGCTGCAGCAATTTCAGCTTAATGAAATGCAAACATGTGCACCAAGAATAGAGACGTTTCTTCTCCCAAGTCTTACAGTTGCATTGACGATATTACATTTGGAAATGCCAGTGAATTCCGTTACAACATTCATCGGAAAGGGAAACAGTGATACGCACACGCTGAGAAATAGATCCTATTAGGTCCAGAAATGACGTCAAATTGAAGTGTGAATACACGAGAGAACATAATTAAAAGTCAATTTCATAATACATGTATATTCGAAAGCGCGTGTTTTAAAATCGGATTTCATTTGAGATAAAATAAACTAATTTATAAATATATATTATTATTAAGTGAATGACCCCATTCCCATTAAGAATAGTAGAACAATTTTATGCTCCTTGAAACCAAATACAATTACATCGGAGTATGCAATCATTGCATCTGGCCGATTCCTGAGGAAACCACTGTCAAATAAGAAGCCACTTGTCAGATTTATCCATAGTCTTGTTTAAAGATGAATGCTATTTCATTGCATTTCTGATCATAATTTTGGAGAGATTTATGAACTTTATCATACGATTTTCATATGTAAAAGTTTCTTAGTGAAAAATTAACGGGAGGTCTGATGTTCATTCACTGGGTATTTTGTACTTAAATGATTATAAATTAATTATAAGGGATTAGCCGTCTGCCAGTCATCGAGGAGGCGACGAATTTGCATATGAATTAAACAAAAAACAAAGTTCACCGTACCCGGAAGGAGAAATACAGGAACTAGAAATAAACTCCACGCTAATACAATTTTGCCACCGATAGTGTGGTACATATATCAGAGTGATTGGAGGTGACAAATATTTATGACCCAACAAAAACTCGTCAGAATGCGGAGAGGACGCTGAGATCGTACCAGAAAATCAGAGAAGCTTGTGTTGAAGAGGAGATTTCGGAGGAGCAGGAAGGGGGAGAGAGGTTTAAGTCTGAATTCGAATTGAAATCTCGAAAGGAACCGATTGGTTTTGGAGTCGGAAGTGAATTTCTTTCAGATCGGAGTTTGCACAGAAACGATTAAAGGAGTTTACAGTTCAGATTTGGAAGTAGTTGAATCAGTTCGAGTAATATATGGTTGAATCCATGAGCATTGATGCAGGTTTTCTAGGGATTGTCCTGCATCTCTTTAAATTATAGCAGGGGAGTCAGAGTCAACTCTTGACTATATTTCTCTCCCATCCGCATCCCCCCCATTAAAATTCCGTTACTGTGCTATTAAAGGGGAGTTACCAGTTTCTAGATCACACTCATGTAGCCTGTTACCCAAATGACATGTTAAGTGCCCTTATTGCCCTTATTTTACCGCCCAAAGGGACATAAAATTGTGATTTCATTGCTATATAATCGGCGATGATATTGATTAGAAATTAAGTTCTCGGACGTGAATGATTTTGTATAAGAAACTATGCAAATAAATAATCTTGATATATAAAAGTAAAATCAACAATCTTTTGTGGAATCATTACAACATATTCGTGAACTGCGGCCGCCGTACACGTGTGTTGTAAGATCCAATAGTATTAGAATCCGTCGCCGCGTCGAAACATTCCGCCATTTTATTAATTATAGGTATACGATGGCATCAGGGGGGTGACTGGTTCCCCTCTACATGTACTCGTCCTGCCAGTGTAATAATAGAATAACATCGGGGAGATGTTAGGCCCGGCGTCTCCCAAGCACGTGCCACACATGTACTGGCGTCTCCCTCGCTATAAGCAACCCCAACAACCACCCAACACCCTTCTCCCTTCTACGAAATACTCCCCAGCCGAGCCGAAGCAAATTCGCTCACACATTCCACAGACGTGCTGGTAATTTCCTCCCCTTTCATCTGCCCTCCTTGTAATTCCCCATAGCCAAAGATATTCTGCACCAGACGCAGCAAGACGCTGCTGCTGCTGCTGGTGGTGGTGGTGCTGCTGGTAGAGGTTTATTCATTTCTTTCCGATTACGTGGCGGAGGTGGAATGGTTGTAGAGGGGTTCTGGGAGATCGTTAAGTTGCGGGGGTAGGAAGGAGAGGAAGGCTCGTATTGTGTGCGAGAGAGCGATGCTATTTCTTTTTATAGACCAATGTGCCAACTTAAAAGACCAGAGCGAAGACGCATCTCATAATCATTCTCTGGAGGATTAAATGATTCAGATAACGGCACAATTCTTAAATCGAGCCTTTTCTCTGTGAAATGAGATCACAAAAGAGACGCTCACGGTATACCATTTCATTTAGGAACGGTCCAAACGAAATGATTATTCTTCTCCGCGATTTGGTGGATAATGTTCGTCGGAGGCAATCTTATAATAATGTCTCTATATTCCTGGTGGAGAACACAATCGCCCGCTTAGATGGATTTATTTAAAGCAGGAAATATATTGTAATGAACTCGTGACAAAGGATAAAAAGTTCACGTTTCGTGTATTTATAGATGCCTTGGACGTATAAGATTTATTCCTTGACAGTATTAACCAGTGCGACAAATGTTAGCGGTTCAACGGCTACTAATTGTATTAATATCAAATTGCGTGATCAGGAAGATATCCAATAATATTGCCATTGCAATTTGAATAAAAAATAGTTCACTAGGTCACATCTTTTGGAATATTTTATTTATCACTTTTGTTTGTCTAGAATTGGGTTTTAATGATTGTCTAGGACTGCGCTATGATTTATAGCTTTGTTATGGTTTACGTGATGTACTTTTGGAACATTTAAGTCTGTATGCAGAGTGTGGTTCGTTGTGTACCATGAGCAGCTTACAATTTGCCGGAAGATCTTGCGTTGGCACAATTAAATAATTAATATTTTTGATTTTGTTTCACTTCTTCATAGCTCAATCTCACGCCCAGTTTCCAGTGAAACCTACTTCAGTAATACAGGGCAATTATAAAGTAAAAATTCTTTATACGTGAATAAGTAAACATTTCCAACGTAACAAATGACACGGGACGTGAAAACGTACTCTTAAAACTTTTTTTTCAAGTTAATACGAAAATGACCGACAGGGGCGTCACCCATTTTATTTAATTATTGTCTTATTATAGTCAGATAAAAATCAAAGTGTGTGGGACCCAGTAAGATAAAATACAGGTCAGGAAATTTGATCTACAATTATTGTAGCAAATGAGGAGCCAATTCTATGTAAAGAAGAAAAGATGGAAGGAATATCTAAAAGAGCTGTATCACGGGGGAAATCTTGATCAGTCAGAATAGAAGGAGAAAAGGAAGTGGATAGTGAAAAGTTGGGGGAAAACATTTTAAGGTCGGAGTTTGACAGGGCGCTGAGCAACAGTAAATGCCCGGAATTGATAACATTCCAGCGGATTTGGTAAGATCATTGGGCGGAGAAGCAATATCATGGCTGTTTGCGAAATTTACAAAACATGAAGAATACCAGAAGATTTTAGTAGCAACATGATTATCCCTATATCAAAGAAGACTGGGACTGATAGATGCGAACTGCATAGGACAATTATTTTAGTATCCCATGTGTGCAAAATATTATCAAAAATAGTATAAAGGATGGAACGGCAAATAGAATGCGAGTTAGGAGAAGATCAGTTTGGTTTTAGGGAGTATGTAGGGGCAAGAGAAGTAATATTGACTCAGCGTCTAATTTTAGAAGACCGGATGTGGTAGTTATGTAGGAATGAAAAGGCTTGCACAGAGTAGGTCAGCATTGAGGGTTGTATAAGATCAGTCTAGAGAATGAAAACTACAACATACGCAACCCCTGGGATACAGGTTATTGATCTCCCATGTTATATATAGTATCCTACTCGTCCGCCTACATGTGAAATAGGAAAAACTTATTCGCGGGATTAGGGGTTGTTGTGTGACCGTAACACACCTGACTCCACGTCTTGACCAGATATGGTAAGCAGCTTGCCAACTGTTCCAACGAGAACAACTCTTGCCGTGTACCAAACTCCTGCAACCACGGTGCATACACCTCTCAGAAATGACCTATAATGCTTTTCAAGTGGGACCTGATTTGACCTTGTTGCTCTTGATAGCGTAATCAAATCAAATTCTTGCAACGCTGTCTCATATTATTCCCCAAGAAGATGAAGTAAAGGTTTGTTGATGGGGAAGTCAGACGATGTGTACGTTTGGTTCTCATTAACTGAACGCCAGAACGGCTCCCATTTGAAAAGCACTATAGGTGTCTTGGCTTATAGGAACTTTAATTTAGACTCTATATTTTAAAAGGAAGGACAGGAAAATCCCAAAGGTGGAAGTTAGCCGTTTCGGACGTTCTCTTCCTCTCATGGAAGCCAGTTAGCATTTATTTGAAAACAACTTTAAAATAATTTTTTTAAGAAACTCATTGACCAACAATTGACATTTTTAGCCTTATTTACCAACGCAATTGTTGAATAAGATATCCACAGTAACCCGTCGTTATAGAAGTTTCCCTGTTATTAGACTGAGGTCATGTGGTCGCCAAATTTTCCCATAAATGTCGAGTCGATGGTACAAAACTTCAGTGAGGCTTGGAGAAGTTTTCCAATACACCTCCATATTAAAAAATCATTTTAATTATTCATCTACGTTGTGTCAAATTCTCTGGCATACAATTATTGTATGGCTGTTGCCTGGCAATGTAACTATTGGTTATCAAAGCTTAGACTTTATTTCAAACCACGGTGAATTATATAAATCTACCATATATTGTGTCGAGAAAGGAACAGACTTTATCTGAGGCAGAGTTTTTTCGTTCTGGCTCCAGATAAGGAAGAAGCTTCTATTTAGGTCTACCAGCTGGATTAACAAGTAACAACTCCATGGATGGCGAGTAAGGCTTTCGAACCGCGAACGAAATTAGTTTTCCTCCGTTTCCAGGTGCGAGCTGAGCTCGTCTGCGTAAATTGACAGGCAAAGAGTTGTAGGACGAGCAGCGGGGTAAATTGCTCGGCGCCCGCCAGCCATGTCGCGGGTAATCAATTACCCCATTCCATTACGGCACAATTACTGCATCATTTACCGCGTCCAGGCCCGAGGGTAACGAACGCTTTGTCGCCGGTCGACACGGTTTCGTGGCCCATTAGCGGGGTGGAAGCCGACGCTTTGTGCGCAGTCCAGTCCGTCTGGGGCTGTGACAGGTGTTTGCAGGGTGGGGGTGGGGGCGTACTGATCCACGCCTCCGGACAACAACTCCATCGGAAACACCGATCAATGAAAATCTGAACCGTCTGCCTTAGCTTATGTGCAATTAATTTTAAATGCTTGAATGGAAATAAATAATACAATTTATAACTAATTTTAAAAAAACTGCCTGTCTTTTCATATTTGTAAATCATTTCGTTTTATATCTGTAAAAACTGTCAAGTACCTAATGCAGTGTTTTTTTATAAAGTATCTTAAATAAAAAAGAGAATTTTATTCATTTCCAAATGGCTTTATAAATGACAATTTTAAATTTATTTTAAAAAATAATAAATTTTATTTTAAAACAAGCATAGAAAATATCCATCAAATTCTATACTATACAAACTGTCCTGGAGGAATAATTTTGGGGTTCTCTTAAATTATCTTCTAAATTCTTCTGGACTATTTGAGATAAAATTTAGGAACGTAGTTTCTGTTTTCGTTCAGGCTCGTGGTACGTTTTTATCATTGCAGGTATGGGACATAAGCTTTTGTCCCAAAAAGATATATAACTCTCAAAGAAGTACCTAAAGTAACATGTTCCAGATGGTGAATCCCCGCCGGCCATTTCCATCGCTTTTTATATCTAAGAGAAACATCATCGAATTTTTCTACTTAGTCTTGACGGTAAATTTGTTTTACCAGTTTTAAGAGATACCAACAAAATTCCTGTTACTAAGCAAAACTTTGCTTTAAAATATATAGAAGATTTACTATGCTTGGCACTTCTTTTATAATTTTATATATACCTTGTAAATTTCGTCGGCTAATTATAAAAGAGGCACTCGATCGTACTACACTATGGTTTTGTACTCAAGAGGATGCCAGTTATAAAATTATATATAAGCTCCTTAACACTGTGGACGTAGCTTAGTCTTGTTTTTGGCAAGTATAATTTCACAGAAATTAGGTAACTCCTGTCATATCCGTTATACAAGATCGATCTTTCGTTTAATAAGCACACTCTGCTTCCATAAAATACTAGTTTCATTTCACATTGACAAATTTCTACTCCTTCAGAAACGTTTTATCAGTACTTGTAAGATGTGCTAAAACTTTTCTTGTGGTTGTTAGATTTAGATTTATAGTTGTTTCCATTAGTCCTCGGTTGAGGAAATAGGATTCGTCATACATTACAAATAACAAAAAAATATAAGAGAAAATAGAGAACATAATTAATTACAAATAATCTTCAAATTAATAAATAAAATAAACAGGATATAGTCTAAAGTCACTAGAGAACACAAACTCACGTATAAGCAATGGAGTTTTCACTTCTTGGAGCTGCACGATGAAGACTCTGGCTTAACGTAGTACCTCCGGACAATACATGAAACAAACAAACAAAAGAGAAGAAAAAACTGTACAGAACGTTGTAAACTATAAAAATTAGACATATAATAGTGGCCGGTATAATTTTTTTAAAAGACTAAACACGAACCACGATTCTCAAAGTTTTCATCATATGTTGACTGAAATAATCAAAAATTTAAACCAAATACAGAAATAAAACTCTCAATACATACATCTATAACGGATTTAGGGATTTCGAAAACGTTTGGTTCAATCTTTATTTCTTCTGTCTTCGATAATCAATTAAATCCACATTCAAATAAATAATGTTTGATATACTAGTACTGTATTGAACCAAACATTTCTTGAATATATTGTTCAGTGTTTGATTTCTGGAGTTTTACTCAATTATCATTAGTCATTTATGCTATAATTACTCATGGGTGTAATATGAAGACAAATTACAACTTTTATAGAATCATTGTATGGTAAAAAAATATTTAGTTATGGGTTTAGAAACATAAGACTCTTTCAGCGAACACTTTTAAATACGTATATATCAAGCGTAACTTCCTACTTTGCAGCCTCTCTTTGCGTTAAACTTTAATACAGTAAAAAGGCGCATTATTTCCACACAAACCACATCGGAGCCCTGACTTCCCGAAGCCCGCGTGTGTAATATATTGGCGACTAAAGCTGAGATAGCGCTTCGGCCATATATCAGTCTGTATGCAAAGTGAACGTTGAACAGCTCCCTTGATAAGGAGGCTTAAAGAATTTTCTCCTTCGGTAGGGAGCAGGACCTCTTTCTCCTTCCTTCCAATCCCTCGATAGGATTATATTGATTTACGAACAGTCACTCCTATTAACTGCTGTAATAAAGGACCTTTTTAAAGTCAGTTCCACCTTAGAAATCTCTCTCTCTCTCTCTCTCTACACCAGTCCTTAAAATCGCGAGATTTTCTATAAAATTATTTTACAAAAAATATAAATAGAACAATATTTTTTGATCACAATTTCTTGATTTAAATCATTTTATTGTTGTTTAACTTTCACTCTACTACTCAACGTTAACGTTAAGAAATAATCACTAATGAATCAAAAGTTGCCATAATTGCAGCAGTTGCATTGGTAAGAGATATTAAGAATGAGCTTTTAATCAAAATCTATAACGCATGATTAAAGATATTTTAAAACTAGCTAATATTCAAAGTGAAGCTTAATTATATCGTATGCAACCATAAAGTGTTTTAATGAACGATATTCAGAAAATAATTTACGTTGATCTTGAAAATTAACAGCATATGATGGCCAGGAAGCCACTTAATTAATTACTAACAAAAATTACCTGAACAATACTGTATAGAGAAAAAAATTAATATTCTGAAAAATTATTGTGGGATATGGAAGAGAAATAATAGTGTAAAATAAACCAATTTCAGGCATGATGTCTGGTAATAGTAGCACAGAAGTTAAACATTTTGGATTTGAAATTCTGGTGTTATAGCTGTGTCCACGTGTATACAGTACTGCACTTGCCGCGGGGAAATCTGCATTTTGCCTCTGGGTGCTGTAACGCGGGCCGGCCGGGATCCCAGGGGCTCCTCGCGAATAAAAATGTGTCACGAAGCAATTTTTACTAATGCAAATGACGTCTGTTCGGAATGTTCACTCCAAGCCACAAATTATGGAATGTAAATGTTTCGTCGCCCAAAAAGGGGGTTACGTCATGTATTATTATTGGTGCGTGATGAAGGTTGAATGAACCCAATGTTGAGGGTTGATGTCCTGGAAAGAAAATATTCTTACGATGATAAAGAAGACTCACTTCACGTCCTAAATCCTTAGTACAAAAATTTTGTCAACGTTACTTATTAATATATTTATTAAAGTAGGTATAGGGAGTTCCTTATACTCTCAATTGAAGTTTTTTCTCTTTAGAGTTTTATATTTGACAAATATTGTATATACTGAATTTCTCTTAACTTTAAAATAATGTTATTCTAGCATATGTTATTCCATAACATTTTTACGTATATTTGTTTTTTTAAGCACGAATAGGTACATGGATATGCATATTAAAATTTTCATAAGCATTACACACGGGTTTGAAATTAAGCTCTCGAAAATTCATACACCGTTGACAAATACATTTATATTGATCGTATAATGAATATAGATAGCAATATATTCATTTGATAATTAGTATTTATTTAAATATTAAGGTACACCTCGCGTTTATTAAATTTAATAAATCTAAATTGAATATTTATAACATTACATTTATTAAAAATAAAAATATATTTACAAAAGAAATAATCTAGCATTAAAACATATATTGCCGGTTACTCTTTCCCCTTAGATTGGCGTGTTTTAGGCTGGAAACCTGAATAAAAAAGGAATTTTGATGAACAAAACAAAAATTAAAACTTATCGTCGCACTCTCAGGAAAGAAACCTCCGACGGCTTACCAGCAGTACAGCTGCCCAAAGACTTGTATTAACAATCGGATCTTTCTCCCTCCATTCACAGCCAAAAATGTATTTTCTTACTTTCTGCACAATGTTTGTCTAGCTGCCCTCCCTTTTTATTACAGCTCCCATAATTGGTAAAAACGTGCCACAGCATCCCCAGCCAAATCTCTTAAATGTTTCCAAAGATGGTTTCCCGGAACCTGGCTATCTTTAAACGGAAGCTTCTTCCTAGAATTGCTTACCTCTAACTGACCATGCTTGTATCAGCCGCACATTTATCCCCGACATTTACGCTGGATAAAAAATTAAAATAATACAATATACATATATATAACAAATTAAATAAATAAATTGAGATTTGCGCTGTAAAAAATAAAATTTAAATTAAATGTACGCTATAATGTCGGCATAAAAATTTTAGTATCATCTCTATCACAGAAGTTACTACGAAAAAATATTTCTAATGCATATGTATCGCATGATTAATATGTGATTCAATAGTTAATTAAGTCTTATTGTAAAGTGTATAAATTTTTTGAAAATTAATAATCAAGTATTTTTGGGTACATCACATTATGTTCAATAATCCGTTTCCGAGAAATTAAGAATTTGTTACATTTTCACTAATCTATGACAAATTCTCAGAAAGGAGAAACTTACAAAATGTAACAAATAGTTGACAAATTAAATACTTCTTTAGTTTGAAACAATCGGGTTCTGTTGCAAGAATAACTATAAATTAATAATCTGACTATTAGTCTAATAATTTCGTATTTCTTCAGCTTAATAAAAGGCGAAATACTAGGTTTTCAGTTGTTTAAAATCGTGTTTCCTGCTGGAATGCATTTTTGCTCCCTTTACCGTAAAAGGAAATAATTGGTAACAACATATACTGAAATTAAACACGTTTCATTACATAAATGTATAGATTAAATATCCTAGGGTCAAAAAAATTGATTTATAACCCTGCTATCAAATTCCGCGTATTATGTTAATAAATATATTGTAATCAAATTTGAAATTTTTTAAATCCGAGATTGAATATATCTTGAAAATTTTTGTGACATCAGTCAGTGTGGAAAATCTAAATTACCAATATATAAATATTATTGAAAAATTTAGGCAACTGTTTAATTATTTGTTGGTGATGTAAGCTAATTTTCCGTCCGTTGTGTAGAAGACGTAATGGTCTGAGACTGAATTCAGAATTCCTTGTCTGCTTTGCAAAGCTGCACCCCCACCTCCCCCTCCCCTTGACTTGAATTGCGTCGTCGGTCGGCGGACTCTGAACAGTCAAAGGAAGGCAGCCAACGCACCCTCGGGACGATAACACTCTTAAAGGCTCAGCCTACATAAAGGTAAAGGGACATCTGTGTCTCGCGACATTTTACTCCTACAAAGAGAAAGAAATAGCTGACGGAAGAGGAATTGGAGACGGCTCCTAAATTTATCAGGCGGGGAAAAAAGCGAGGAAAACGCAAATCCTGCAGGCCAGCAGGCAGTCACGCTCCCGCCAGACAAAGATTAACTGCCTCACCCACGAAGAAAAGTATATCTATATATACTGCTAGTTGTGGGGCGAGAAAGCTTGCCGACTGCGCTGTTTAACGTAACAAATTGCCATCACCTACGAATAAAATAGAAAGACCGAGCGGGAAACCGTGAGAGAGAGCGAGGAATGGTGCTGAAAATATAAAGAGAAATGGTCAGACAGTGTTAGAAAGAGATAACTTGAAGAGTGAGAGAGAAAGAGCAGTGACGAATCAGCAGAGTCAGTTGAAGAGGTTAGAGGGAGATAGATTAAGTGAGACGGAAATGAACACAGAGAACACTGTTAACAAAAACTTTGAATTGGAAAACTTAAAGCAATCCTTTTTTTCCTTCATCAAATAATAGCATCTGAAAAGTAATTAAATAGCTCCAATCAAATTAAGCCGTGTTCATTCAAATGCAAAGTGGAACTGGTTTCAAGCTAGAACCACTCAGATGTTAAATATTACGTTAATTTGAAACAGGGAGGCTACATTTTCTATTTTAATTTACAACAGAGGAAATTTCTTCCAACGAGCAATAATGGTCTGGTTTTACACGAACCTTTATTATTGCATTTTGATTATAGGATTGCTTTGTAAAGAAGGCGAATATATGCAAAACTAGATGAATAGTCTAAAATTACTTTAATGTAAGCAATAATAATAATGACAAAATCATTAAAATAGAAATTTCTTTGAAATAAATTTAAATAAAATCATTAAAATAGAAATTTCTTTGAAATAAATTTAAATAAATCTCTTCTCTATAATATGTTTGAAATATTTGAACTTGTCATGGGTATATTAATGAATTCCAATGGTTATATCATCAATTCGTACCTTTTGTATTTAAGCAAATTCCTTGGTTTATTAATTAAACTTTATTTCATTAAATAATGATAATAAATTAATTTTTTATAAATATTAAATTTAATTTTACGATGATATGCAAGTTCTTATAATTATTTTGGATGTTATATTAGAATCGTGATATTGAAACATTCACTATAAAAATATAATATAACATCTATAAATGGCAAAATCATATAGGCTTTTCCAAACATATGATCTAAATAACTTTTGAAATCATAAGCAGTCTATCTTTTATAAGAAATAATTATAAATATAATTTTGAAACTTATGACGCGTATTAATGTCTTTATTTAAGGGTGTTACATGTTGAAGAAAAGATTAGAAACCAATGTTAAATAAAAAAACTCCAAATCTTGTTAATTATTTCAGTGACATGTTTAGTATTAACAGTATTTAATTTATTTTTAATGTACATTTCAGAAATTAGTATTTTAAGAGATTCATCTAAAATAGTGACGTCAAAAGTTAAGGTACTGCTTAGTAATAGCGTTGTGTTTACAGTTTGACGCAAACTAATTCTTTTATTCAAAATTTATCTTTGTTCGATGTAATGAAATTCACAATTTGAGCAATTTATTTTAAAAACAATATTGGCAGTGGAAAAATATTGCTAAGATCTTAGTGTCAATTAATGAATCCAGGAAAAACAGTCTTAAAAATTAATCTTTTAGATAAATGTATTGGATCCCAATATGGCAGAATAATGAATAGATTATATTACTTTTTCTAGTTGAGACTAGAATTATTATTAGCTAATTTAATGTATTTAGAATGAAATTCAAGAGGACTGTTAATTTTTGACAAAGCTAAGGCTATTAACATGAAGTGAAAACGAGACATCTTGGTCAGCCAACAGGGCGATCAGTTAAAAAAAATTCAGAACATCCTGAAAAGCTTCGTTTGTGGTACGAATAAAGGTAGAAAACTCAGATCTCTAAGTAAATCTCAAAAGTAAATTGTGAAGGTTCACTGTAACTATTAAACGCAGTTAATATTTAACCTATTTTATTTATAATTATTTGGAATAAGCCTCTTTGTAATATTTTCAAATTGTATAGTTGATTCAATCACTCGACTCTTCAGGTTTTTTCTGACTTCTCTCACAGTTCGATCATAAATACAAATCTCCTCGCAGCTCCTCAAAGACCTTAAGTTCAGATTTATCCAAGTTTCTTCCCCCCCACACGAAATAAATGTTCAAAAAATAGTAATTAGTAATCCATAACGTCTACAGATGGCAGTTAGCAGTATTGAGAACTGAAGTGCA